>JAQJVK010000005.1:13022476-13589416 GCA_035578135.1 Flexamia atlantica | reverse complement strand
TTCAAATGACCAGATCATCAACTGATTTAGTTTTGATATTGAGATTCAAAACCGACATTTTTTACCTAATAATAATATATATAATATTGTATCTCCTTTCGAGCAAAATAATAAATCAAAAGGTTGTAAGGTGAATATGAAAGGTTAAGGTTAACATAAGGTAGTCAAGAATTGATCAACTACAGCCTCATTACAGTTTAATTCGAACGAAGTGAGTTATACTCAACTTGAAAATCACTCTTTGTGAACTAACTCCTCTTTTATTATTTTATGAAAATTCTTGTAATTTGAACTACATTATATTTATACCCCGAAGATTGCTTTAATCTATAAATGAGTAGTTAATAAAACGTTTAAATATTTTTGTTTAGTTAATAGCCTTCATTTAATTTTACCACACTTCGTTCGGCCTATACGCGACATAGTAGCGTACTCCTAGTTTATCTATGATCATAATGAATTTTTAGCGATTTTTAAAGGCCCAGATTTAGTTGAATATACAGCTAAAGTGCAAAAGATAACACCAAATTATAACAAGCCAAACCACGCTAACCATTAAAGATTTTTACTAAAAGAATCGCAGCTCAATCAAAAACTGCATCAGGCTGAAACTCCTCTCTGACCAGTGATACAGAACTTCTCTTCATAGCCATCCATCAGCCACAGATGATTGGTCTGTAGATGCGATGATTAATCGCGTCCTTTTGCTTTCACAATTTACTCTCAAAATACGGTTATATGGTTCTATCTAAAATCTTAACTGCGTTGTGACCATTTTTTACTAGTAATTTTCAATCAATAAATAGAAACCATTGATAATTATTATTTACAATTTATAAAACAATACTAATTTTATTTAGTTACAATATTTCATTGAGAAAAAAATCAATAAAAATTTCGATTGTCAATACAAGTATTTTGTACACAAAGCTGTTCAACAAAGTCCTCTAATCTTCCCTGAGGGAGCCTCTGGACTAATCGTGTCCATCTCGACGCTGAAGTGGGAGATAATAAGTTAACAGCGTGTTAATTAATTTTTAAAAATCTTTTTTATATGATATGTTAGTCTCAGGTGGACGAAAAAGAAATCAATTTTCAATTAGAATAATAAAAAACTTAGTTACAACGATAGTTAAATGTTACTCAGAATCATTTGTAAATTAAAATTCTAAGTGTTTTTTCCTAGTTAATCTCTTTTCATTTTCTGTCAAAGCTGTCAAAGAGAGAATAGGTGCTTTCAGTACTTGTTTGCTACATTATTCCATTAAAATCAGCAATATGCCAAGTTCTTGCAATTTAAACTCCCAACAATGTTATTTTACTTGTTTTTTATCTTGTAATACATATTAAATTTTGCATAATTAAATAGAAAACTATTGGTACCACACTATGAACTATAGTATGTGAATACCGTATTATTTGTGTTAATGGGTATAGTGATATTGTTCTGAAGATACAAAATATATAACACATTTCCAAGTTAAACTTAAAATAATATTACTTTTCACGAATGCAATAAAATCATAAAAGCAACAGTTGCTTAAATTTATCTCATACCTCCACCAGCACCCTCATACCTCCTCCCGCACCCTCATACCTCTCACTCCTTGTAATCCTCAGGTCCTTTCTGATAACAACTAAAACTGCGTCTTCATCCAGATTCGTCCTATCGGGAACTGCTAG
This sequence comes from Flexamia atlantica, assembly GCA_035578135.1. Lineage (NCBI taxonomy): Eukaryota > Metazoa > Arthropoda > Insecta > Hemiptera > Cicadellidae > Flexamia > Flexamia atlantica. Next base: position 13,587,733 of record JAQJVK010000005.1, on the reverse strand, counting down.
AATACCCATGCCGTATGCCTTTCCCTAACACCATAAATCCGTGAATTTCATCATCATTATGAGTAACATTAGGCGTCTCTATTCCGCCTATTCTGTCATTGTATACTTTTGAAACTAACCCTAATTATAGGTATTCTCGCCCTAAATAAAGTGGCCCCTATGATATATTGCACTTCTCACCCTGCACTCACTTTTATGACTCAGGTCAAATGAAAACAGTTTCTGGCTAGATCAGGAAACTAGTTTCTGTATTCATTGGTTAGACCACCGTCTGGTATTGATAGATTGTACATCCCACCTCAATCTCGTTTATATTTAAAATTTATTCCTGCCTAAGGTATCGGTCCCGATCATCCTTTTGACAGCGGTTTGCCTTTCCTACTTCAATATTATTGCCGAGTACCCACCTCTACCAGTTTTGGTCAGTTTACCCGGCACACTACTTCCATTCCCTACATTCGTTCCCTCAACTCCTCTTGAACCTTTGTTCCCCCTATTCGCTCCTTATACCCCTCTCCATCCATCTCTATCTTGTCTTGTCTTCTCGAACACCATTGTACACACCCCATTTCCTTTTCCCACTCTACATTTTCTCCATTGATAGCATTGGAAGCTTTAATTTTTAGCTTTTGCTCGTCTACCCCTTTTCCCCTTTAAGCCCATCGCTTATAGCTTTTCATTCGTAGCTTTTTCATAAGCAACAATCTGAATGCTATTTCTTCAAACCGCTTGAAAAATAAAACATTACTTTATTAGGGACATTTTAAAAGCAAGGATTAATTTTACTGATAGCTTAAAGAATAGTAAAACCCATTCAAAAAGAGTTTTGAATAAACTGATAAAATAACGATGCGAATATAACTAGTGTTAATATATTATCACAAGATTGATCACGGAAAAGGAGCTGGTTCAACTAAAACTAATGCCGTAACGATTTATGTAGGAAGTAAACATTTAATACTTATTTACTTCACTGAGCGGCTTAAAGTTAGACTAATCATAAATAACTACCAACGTCGAATCATCAGAACACTGAGTTAGAATATCTCCTCATGATAAGTCAGTGATGTAAGTGCTACTTACTAAACTGTAAGTAGCAAACTCAAATTATTATAAATGTTACAAAAGCCATTATATTAAATTTATTTTTCTGAGTATTCATTTTATTAGCGTTGAGATGAGGCCATTATACTGGCTTTAGAAGTACAATGGTTAGACATTTACAGACCCAAGCACATTCCCTGAATACATACACGCAACTAGCAAGCCTTTTAACTCGATAATTAAATTTTTAACTATTCATACCCTATTTGTACAAATTTATTCTTGTTTACTATATATTACGGTTGGGTTGCACGAGGTTTGACAAGATTTTAAGTTAAATGTTCGTATAATCTAATTCAACACGGATTACCTCATTAAGCAATGTAGTCATGTAGTCAACGTGATCAGTATAATCGTAGCAACTCTTATATTAGAGACAGTTTTACTAGAGATGACCATAATATAATGGTATAATTCAATGAGGTAAAAGGGTGTCAGATACAATACAGTCCATAGGCCATGTTCAACACTACAGTAACAAATTTATTCAACAGTATCGCAACACTCAGGACCCTTGTATATGACACTGATTCTCAATGGAATATCGACATAATATTCGTGGCAAATAATATTGTGCAGGAAAAATAATATAAATATTATATTACTATTAAACTTTATTTCTTAAATATGTGTAAGCATAAGCATTTTATTTTATCCTACAAATAACCAACCATTCCCATTTTTTCACTCCGTTGACAACGTTTAACTCCCGGAAGTATGGTTACCAGTTTTATTGACGGGTTGAATGACACTTGATTTGCAACTTAAATGTGCTTCTTAAACAACATATCTAAATATGCTAGGATTCTTGTCTTTCGAAATATCGAGCGAGAAATAAGAAAAGTCTAGGTTTAGTGTAGGTTTTGAAAATGCTCAGTTATATATATTTTATCACGATATTTATTTGTTACATATATTTCAGAACAATGGATTTTAGAAACGATTCATTTTCTTAAATAAATTAGATTAGTTGGTTTCAGTCTTTTTTTAAGTAAAGTTAACACTTAGAGTAAATCGTCGGTCTTGATATTGTTATGTGCGGAGCCAGAGTAGAACCCGTCTGTACTGTCCACTGTGGAGTTGGACCTAGATCACCAAGGTCGACTTTCACCTTGACGAAGACGCAGTTAACAAACCAATTCAAACTAATCCGGACCAGAATCCGTTCCAAAATCTCTCTGTTGAAATTCATAAAACGAGATATATTTTAAATATATTTTCATTAATAACATTTTCCTATTTTTACTTTCTCTCCCCTTCAAATAGGACATAAAGAAAGTATTGTTTTCATCAAAATTTTCTAATTTGAGAAGTTGGTGGATATATTTGGTTTTAGTGCTCCCCGAATCAAAAAAGTGCTGTCTGTCCGTCCATGTGCATATGTGTGTGGATGTATGTAAACAGAACTAGAGACGACACCAGTGGTCCGATTGTCATTAAATTTGGCATGTAGGTATAAAATCGTGATATCTCCAGTTGTTTTTCGTTTTTGATTTTTTGGGGGATTTACCTCAAAAAAACCCCTAAGAAACAACAAAATCTAAATTTCTCAAGATCCAACGATTTTGATGACGATTTCATCTTTTGTCGTGCTTAAGATTATAAACAAAAAGCTACCATCGAATGTCTGTAAAAATTCAGGTTCAGAAGTTATAAAGATTTAAGTGACAAAAAATTAAATCTTTTCAAATTTTACTTAGAATTATGATAATTTATCAAAATACACTTGCAACCATCAAATTTGGCTTGAAAAAATAAATTATTCTATATTTTGAATTATTAGACTTCGTCAATTGGTTGCAGAGAAAATTGATATTTTCGTTTAGCACGGTAATCGCAGTCTGTTGTCTAATGTTATTGCGATTAGATCGCAGTCTAGTAATGTATGTCTCCGTTAATTACTAACCGATTTTGATAAAATTTGGTATGTATTTGTGGGATAATTGTAAATTTAATTTACTTCATTATATAGGTTTTCTTGTTTTAAATGGCTTTAAGGTCGAAAATATGAGTCAGTTAACTGATACAGTTTTTTTTTACAATATTGTTGCCAATGGATACTGAATAATTCATCGTTTACCAATTCATATTGAAGAGCGATCGAATTCTAAATTAGGTGGACGGAATATTATGGAGGAACGCAATAATTTGTTAGAATATTTTCAACCCTTTCTCCCTCTAGGGAAAAATGTGTTTATTAAATTTCTTGGCGCTCCGTTAGCTGAGCATTCCAGTTAAACAGAGTTGAAAATTAAGAGTGATGTTGGGAAATTGACTGTTGATTGTTGTGATACTGAATCAACTTTCGTGGGTGTCAACCCACGGAAAAATATTTTCCAAATTAAATTAAGGTATAGATATGATTTGTTATGGGTATCACAAGAAAACTAATCTGAATATTACAGTTTATCCTTTATAATACTTTTCGCAAAACATTAGTCCGTCCATCTCTGTTCCATACAACCAAATGAAGTTGTAAAAATTTCCAAGTTGTAAAATTTTCAAGATATTTTGTATTTTATAAAAATATTTCATGCTAAGAATTTTATGGTATTTATGAGAGGACTCATCGGCTTAACACTCCAACCGGCAATATAACGTTCAGACCTCCTGTGGGAATGGCATTAAATTTGTCATGTACAGCGTATGACAGAACAATTACAGAAAATATACTTGATAGTGATTTGCTTGAATTTTAACGGTTACTCAAGATGTTTCGTGAATGATATAGCAGATGCTTGAAATTCCACTAATGAGACATTCGATCATTTTTCTTTCGTTTTGGAATATTTAAAGTTAATAATATTCTATTTTAGCCGTAATTTTAGTTCTTTTCAGTTTTTATTCATTGAGTAGTTGTCTAAATCACTAGTATTCTATTCATTGATGTTGATATCCTAGCTTTTCAGGAAATGCATTAAGAGAAATTCAGCCAAAAACTAATCAGATTTTTTTTCTACTTGCTTCGAAAATACATTTGACCGGATACGTTTATATTTCGTTGTAATTCAGTAACCGACATTGCAATTGATAAAGCCAATGTTTTTGTTAATTAAAAAATACGTAAATTTCATTCCCCTACGTTTCTAAAAAACTGAAGTAAATTATGGTGTAGGCAAACAGCTACTGGAAAATACATAACTAACGCTGTGCTATGATTTTTTTCAATAAAGCACATCACGAGCTGGTGGGAAAAATGTATTACAAAATTCATTCTTGCTATTTAAATATAAATTAATCAAATGGATCTCATTGAAAAGGTCACCATTCACTCACCCCTTCTTGAATTTCATAAAATGTTGTTACAGTGAACACCATTGAGCCTAATAATGAATACTGTACTATAGTATTTACTCTTATAGTTTGTTTCTTTGTATAAATTAAAAAACCTTGGATAGCATATTATTCCCATTTCGGTTTTTTCGGAAACCATGAAACGATTTGACATTAAGGATACCAGTCTGACAAGATCAGCAGTTACATTCTCATATCTATAGGTATGTGCCAAAGTGTAAACCTGTTGACGAAAATAATAATAAAGCTCTGTTTTAAGCATTTTTCTTCAAGCCATCGTCAAAATAATCCCCATATTTTTGATTTCTAATATTAGATATTTCAACGCAAAATGTTCACAGCGGCTACGGCTGGCTCGACGCGGGTGTATGCGGTGGCATTGCCACGTCCCAGGTGGGTCTCGGTTATCTCATGAACAAATCAATTAATTAGCCATCCGCTTCAATTGCTGTACTCTAAGGAGCAATTGAAGTTCTGACAATCCAAATTATAAAACAAAAATAATAATTTGGAATTATTTTTCAAATTTCTAAATGCCGCGGTATTTTTGAAATTATTATATGTACATATTAACGTCAGTTATTTAATATATAAAATTACAGAACTCTACTGGGTGTGCTGCTAAAATAATAATGGAAATTGGTATAATGACTTAAGGTAATTGAAAGGTTTAAGTTGATTTTCAATAAAGTGGATGCACACGCAACGTAAGTAAAACACTATTTTGTGCTGAGGAATGTTTTTAGCCAACAACATGATCGGATTACCCATCATGCTACGACACATTACAATGTTGACGTATTCGAAACAAACGAGAATACGAACTATCACAGATTCATGTATTTTCCCTTTCATAGGAGATCGAGTGTTGTACCCTAATTAAAGGATTCCATTTTCGTTCGTTTCCAGGGAATGGACATTGTGAACATCAAAAATAGAATGTCCTTTATTTTGTTATGGGTTCGTAAAAACCGCTCTTTGTCATAAAAAGCTCGACCGTAAAACAACACATTTCCCGTGTCATCAACCAAACCAATTATCATTATTGGTGCATGTACTGGTATTCCCACCACTGCTTTGATGGAGCCAATCTCATATGGAACTGCTATCACGGATTATAACTGACCTGCCTTAGCAATGAAAGAGGGCCGAGTATAGTTTAGTGAAATATTTTATCGAACTCCAGTCTTGCGCCAATTTTCATAATTTACTCTTATTTTTCAGTTTGTTGTTTGAGATGACAGGTAATTTTAGGAATTAATTGAAGTTTACCAGAGTTTATTATGGCTTACATTTCATACGTGCATTGCATCAAAAACGATGCCCGTTAAAATTTACCAATTAAACTAACGTACCGTATGTTTGCCTAATGTAACCAAATTTTGAAATAATCAGCTTCTACAACAATAACACTAAGAAGGCAATAAAAACCGTTATATCAATGAGTTATTAATACTTTTTAACCAATATTTTTTTCAAATAGCGTTGAAATTAGCGATTAAATTGCCTTCGGTTTAGCGTTACATTCCCGATCAATGCAATGTTCAGTCAATTCGAACTAAATTTTTATCCATACAAATCAATCATGTGGGTTATTTACGGCATTTAGAGGATAAAAACTAAAACGAACTAGTCAACTAAGGACACATAAACAATAATTAAATGCAAATTAATAAATTTTTTGATCGCCTCTGTGATAAAAATGTTTCAAAAGTATTTTATTTATTACTCAGTTACACCGAAGGGATAAACAACATAGAAGAGAAACAAGAGATAAATCAGACTCTGCATCACCCGGTGCCGTTCGTTTCAAGATATCTCCGATCATCCGCACCCTCGCCCTCGCCGGGTCAAACAGCGCTTTCACGCCTTCATTTCCGATACTCCGCCACCCGGACATCCAGACATCCAGACCGCTTCCTCCCTCTCATTCTCCAATATCCTCATTCAGCACCGCTTCCTTTCCCTTTCTGGATTTGACGCTTTTGCTTAATTCAAATGGATTCTTTTCCTATTAAATAACCCTTTTTAATTATAAAAAAGAGTTTTATTGTGGATAATTTTCAGAACCAACCGACGACTCGTGATCATTTGCATCTTTTATCTCTTAAACACATTAATTTCCTTTAAAAATGCGTTTCAGTCCTGTATATGTCTCTAATTAATGGCAGAGGCAACATAAAACAATTAATAACAGAGCTTTCAAATGTTTGTATGATGAAAAAAAATTGTTTGAATAAATAAATAGTATATTTCACTACTAGTCACGAAAGTAGTTCCATTTTTAAAGGAAATTAACAGGATTAAGAGATAAAAGATACAAAAGGAAAACGAGTCGCTGGTTGGTTATGAATCATCGACAGTAAGGCTCTTTCTTATAATTATGACAGATCTATTCAAAAGAAAAGGAATCCCTTTCGGTTACATTACAGTGAAATCTACTTACTACATTAAATATCTCCTGGAGTGTCAATGAAGCTACAATTCCTCGCATTAACAAAACAACCATTTGATGTTATTTTTAATTTCAAAAGATCATGTACTTACTTACCTACATCGTTTCTTTTCTATACATAAAAACGTGTGCTTTAAAAAAATACAATAAAGGAGGTCACAGAAATACTTTTTAAATCAAAATAAAGTTTTTCCAGCATGCATGATTACCTAGATTATGAAGCAACTAAATTAAATAAAATTAAAAAGGGTTACAATTTCCATAATTTTTTTAATAAAAATTACAATGCTCCGTTAATTAACGTGTTGGCCTGTTATTCGTCAACACCAAGTACAAGGGCTGCCAAAGTGGTAACAGGCACAATTAATTGGATGTGTGTGCTCAGCAATGCTCGGTGGTTATACCAACAAATCATTGCCGGAATAATTGTAACTATAATTAGTTAATTACCGCACTGGTCTTTGCTCAGAGACAATCTCACTGTGTTTCTAATAAAATGAATTGCTAATTTTTTTTTACAATGAGGTTTATTGTACCTATTTAAAGAGAAATATTTAAACGGTATTTAGACAGAGTTTTGACTAATATGTCATTCTATAACTACAATCATATTATTAAGTGTGTCCAGTTTCGATTGTCCGAAACGTTATAAGGCTATTTCAGCAGGTTATAGTTATAACAAACAAAAAAGGTCATTACGAATATGGCCTATATTGCTCCGGGTTTCGTCTGTCAGACTGGATGTATTTTTCACATACTCGTAATTCATTAAAACTTAAATATCCCCGTTGCAGCAGACCTGCATACTCAGCGAATTTCAAATGCAAAACAACACATTTTAATCCAACATAGCGATATTTGACATGTTTTTTGTAAGCTCCATAAGAATAACATGGGGAATGAGTATGGGGTTTGCTGCTACAGGTATGTTTAAACTGGTTGGTTTTAATTCAATATTTAGTAGATCTGAACTAGAAGAAGCCATTTACCAAGTTTTATCAAGATGTGTTGAGAAATAAGCGATATATAGAATTTTACTTATTTCCCATGAGGTTAACATTGAGACAATGTAATGTGTTTACCACTTTCAATATCTTGGTAACCAATGGACATAGAGCAGTGATTCAAAATACTAAATTGTTTGTTTTTTTTAGGTGAATTCAATGGTGCCAAGAAAAATTCGATAAATGTTATTTTTCAATGTGAAAAACTCAAAAAACCCATTTTTGGGGGGGTTTACTACCCTTTACCACCCCTTCCGATGGTCCGATCGGGCTGGTTCACGAACTCGACCGAGTGATTACCACTTTACACGTCTGTACCAAATTTCATTAAGATCGGACCATATTTACGGCCGCTATCGTGTTAACAGATATATATATATATATATATATATATATATATATAAATTCGAACGAATGGTGTTTTTTGCTTCTGGGAACCCCAAAATGAAAAGTTAACATGGTCTCGGACTTAAGTCTTACCATGAGTACTACCGTAATAGCTTATTCCTTTAAGGAAATTCGCTAAAACAACTTGAGGTACCAAATTCAAACTTGGTTCATGTATGATTTATTGTGTTACCAATTTTCGAGTGGAGTGTCAAGTTTATTCTTTGTACCGTTGTTGAAAATCTAAAAAAAAAACATTGAAGCTATTAATAATTATAAACAGGCTAAAACGTTGAAAAATTAAATGTACTTTTTAAAAATATACAGTTTTACTAGGGCTATTACACGAATAACAGAAAAACTTAGATTTTATCAAGACACAACAGCAAATTTAGGCAGATTTTAGAATTTTTTCATATTATAGCTTTCTAAAATTTACATTTTATTGGTTGGTTATTCTCAACAACAACCAAAAACACTAGATTCGATCTTTGTAACACGAGGTTTGTTGGTTAAATGAAGTGATCCTAAAAAACATATTCATTTTTATAGAATGTTTGTACCATTGACTTTATAAATAAATAAATAAAAATGCCTTTTATTTTGAAGCGTTTCTCAGTCACAGAGTGCTTCAGGACAACTCAAATCAACATACAGATAAAATACATAAAAACTAAACAAACAAAAACTTATGCCCTATTATTCAAGTGCATTTCTTTTATTTTTTTCCTAAAAACAGGAACTGAACATGATTTGAGGGTCTCAGGGAGGTCATTAAAGTACTTTGGGCCAAAATAGGAAAAACTTTTTCGTCCCAGCTCAAGGGATGTTTATGTGGTTGTACCAAACAGAACTATGTAGAATTTTTGCCCGTTTCCATTAAATCGTAGGAGAAACAAATTATAGCAAATTGTGACCCAAACCTATAGAGCGTTTTTTAACGTATTTTTTATTTTCAAGAGTGGAATTTAACTTTCGTAGTGATAAAAATATATAAAAAAAAGTATCACCTACTTTCTTCAGTTTTTCATAAATTGACACTTTTAAGCAACCGAAGAAATAATGTTTAGCTATTATTTTTAGCATATACTATCGATTGTTTAGTACATAAAATGGCATAAATTAATCAACAGTTAACGTCATACCTTAATAATATTCAAAAAGAAACTATAAAGCATTCAACTACGCGTTTATTTCTTGTCACCGCAAATTAAAAAATCAATCCACTTATTACAAACAATGCTTACTTTAAAAATAAAATCGATCAATAATTTCAAAATAATTTATTACAAAAACAAAACTAGTTAAAGATAAAGAAGAGACATGTCAGATACAGTTTGTTTCGAGATATCTCCAATCGCCCATACTCAATCATCCCTCGCACACCCTCCCTTTAACCCATACTTACCCTCCAAACCTCACCCTTTGATGTTCCAGCCTTCATTTCCCATCGGTCCGCGCCATTCATCCGCGAGCGCTCAGCTTGCTTCATTCTCAACCGTTATATCAGGGTCGTATTTAAATTTTCGACTGGAACTTTCACTGCTTGGGAATAAAAAACATTCTACAGTTGACTGATGCTCATTGCTGGATACGTATATTGAATTAAAAGGATTACTAGGACTAGTTTTGCCTTGGATGAAAATATATAACCGAATTTAAACACAAATTAATCTAATTAGAATTTGCATGTACCTTAATGATTTGCGGTAAGCCAGCACATCCAAATATCAATTTAAGCCTAAAAAGCATTGTTTACACCCAGTGTGGATAATATTGTATTGCTTCTAATATTGGATGAATGCTAATTCCAAAACTAGAATGGTGCTAAAACTTTTCCTGTATCAGATAGCTCTACAACAACACGATCCTGGAAACTGAATCAATGTTTTTAACACGATGTATAGCAATAGAATAATTATTTTAACATTTGACCCACTCTTTTTTGCTCAATATTTTATCTATGTATCACGTTTTTTTGGGAGGGGGGGGGGGGCTCACGCAAGCAAATCGTACTGCAATTCGTACCGATACCGGCAGTTAGGAAGTTCGGGTCGGTTATTAGTATGCATTACGAGCACACGAATCGATCGAGGCGAGGAAGTTGGAAGGGTTTGCTGGTTAATGACATTTTATTTAAGTGTTTGTAATGTTTGTTCGCGACATTTTTAAAAAGATTTTTTCAGAAAGTTAGCGCTCATTTATTTAAAAGAGTAGGCCTACCATAAGTTATTTCAAAATACAGAATAATATTTTGGCTCAACTCCACGTTTTCCAGACTATATATTTAATTCCGGGAGTGACATTTACTGTGAAAGAACGATTGATCCGTGTCAATGATTGGGTTTTCACATTAATGTTGTGCAAAGGTAGAGTTTAGTTTACCACGCTCGGTGTTTAAAGTACTATAATTTATTCAGTGAGTGTGTAAAGTAAAAGCCCCTCTCCTTAAATAGCATTTGCATATGAAAGAACCAATCACGGGAGAGGCAGTCCATATGATCCAAGGGATGGTTCACAGCCATTCCATTTAGCGACTTAAAATGAAAAAATACAAACCATGTGAACAATACATAAAGCATTTTTCACCACACTACGACGAAATCACCTGTTTTATAAACGTCAAACTCGGACCGAAACACACTGTTTGCCGCCACAGGACCGAAAACGTTGGGGGCCCTAGGGCCGAAAGTCAGCTGATCGTTTATATTTGCTTGAAACAACGTCAGAACATCACATAATTATACGGCGTTCAAGACAGGATAGTTGCGATCATATGATTTTCATAGCTGTGTTTTGTTTTCAAGTGAGTCAACTAATAATCTTTTATTTATTATTTGGGGTGTATTTCGTTGTGTAGTGTGGTGAAAAATAGCGTTCGCAACAAGGGCCGAAAATGAGGTTTTGCAGCTCTCGATCGTTTCAAATTCTCGACTTCGTCTCGAATTTTAACACAATCTCGAGCCTGCAACCTCATTTTCGGCCCATGTTGCGAAATATACTATTTGCTTAATGCATATATTTGTCTTGTGAACTATCTAGTTACTTTTTGCAAAGATCGCGTGCATTTTAATTTCACTGCTGACAAACATAACCATGATTGTCTTTGTCAGCAGTCAACCAGTTCCATCTCCAGTTAATACTTAAGGTTTTCGGAATTCCGTAGCGATAACAACATGTGACACAGTCTGTCAACATTACAGCGGATGCAGGAGGTGGGGATTTACTTTACACTCTCATTGAATGAATATGCTTAAATATCGCTGCCAAATTTTATATTTACAAAACTATATTTTAAAAATAATAAATATACACAGTATAATCATGGTAGACAAATTTATAAATTTCGTCAGTTATTGCTAAGATTTATTCATTGTCAGACAAAGAACAATATTATATTACGAGTTTGGATCGTTGAACGTTAGTTTGAACGAATTTTTCATTCGTATAACAAAGCTTTGTTTAGCTAAAGCCAGATTAGGCAATGCAGATTCCAAACATTTACATCGCCCGGCGACTGCAGATTACATGACAAGTGTATTGAAGCACATGACACTTTTAAATTGCGTTTTTAAAGCTGTTACAATTTTTTTAACAGCATCACTTTTACAAACAATTATTAAGAAGGCCTATGCGTTCCAAATAAGACTCATCCCGAAGCTAAAAAATTCTTCTTTTATAGGGCTAGTACACCCTTCAATTTTAATTTTTTCTGACTGGATTGTAATAAGTGATATTTCAAAAACATACAACACATTGTTTGTCTCCATAGGCTATTAGAAAATAAATCTGACTTCTAAAAAGCTTTATCATATTTGTTTTCAAACAATGTTTACATGCAGCTTTATGCCGTTATACAAAAAAGTTTTCAGTTTTTGGGCTGAACAAATTATGGTATGGATTTTAACAAAGGTTTTGAAAATAGTTTTATTTTGGAAAAATAATAAAGTGGTTACCTCTATGTACAGTGATAAAAAGATTCCGAAACATTTTGGGGATAAACGTGAAAACGAAAGTTTATCCACTTCAAAAATTAAAGGAACTAATGAAAGAGATTTATAATTGATTGAACATGTTATAATCTAAGTCCATTACACGACAGAAGAGCGTACTACTAGTATATTAGATTAACAATCATCAGATCAAAGGCTGTCTGCTGCAGCGAGGCGCGGAGTGGCAACTGCTCGCTCAGAGCCAACCGCGGTTAAATACAGTATATTGGAATCAGGCTTTGCAGTTGATAACTCCAAAGGATCAAATGAGAAACCTGGCATCCAATCATGTAAATTAATTACCACCCTTCCTCATTTATAATGATTCCGAACTGTTTATTGAATGTTGGAAAATGTGTATGATAATTTGTTGAGATTGTGCGGTTGTGTAATTACAATCAATCAATGAATTACCATTTCAAATACGATTATATCGATGTAGGCCTAATGGTGGATTTACTTAAACGAGCCACCACAGCCCACATAAATAATAAAATAAACATATTTGTCAAGTGTGTAGTTGCAATTTAATCAGTTAATGTTGAATTCAACGGGACGTGTGTCCGTTTCCATTTGAAGGTCTCCAGTTCGGTACCTCAAACTTGACTTCAAAACAAACTCTGAGAGACATTTTTTCACCAAAAACCTCAATATTTAGGCATAAATATTTTTTAAATCTGAAAAAATAATAAAAAGGCTCTATACGTTGCATTGCCAATTTATTTCTGTGTATCGGAAATATCTACCTGAATTAGTAATTAAACTTGAGCCAAAGTTGAGAGGTCCGTTCACGGCCGCCGCCGCCGCCGCGCAGGTCGATCCCCCGCGAGCCCGCGTAGGCAACGACCGTCGAGGACGACTTTCACTTGACATCGACCCTGTTTAATTCACACACACGTGTCCCAAGCAGAAGCTTCGGTCATTTCACTCCCAAGATTTTTAAAGTTTAATCCTTTTCACGTCTTTGGGGCAATTATATGAGACAGAGACGGAATAGTTAATTGTTTACCAGCTTGAAAAGGATTTGAATTTCAAATGAGCCCAGCGGAATGTTATGAAGCAAGAAGCAACGCGTCTCTTTTCGCCGGGTTCCAAGGATTTTTATTCTCTTCCCCCTCGGCAAAAATATGCGTCTCACATTCTTCCACGTCGACTGAGCAATTGTTAAGATAGCCGTTTTCTTTTTTAAATAACAAGGATTGTATTGTAATAGAGAAACACAATGACTTTTTTTCATACTCTGCGGAATTCAAGAGATGAATTGTTGAAAAATCTCATGGACTTTAGATAATAAACCTACCAACTTAACCTTCAAACACACAACCGCATAACCCTCGCACAACGACGGCTACTTTCTACGGTGTTTACTGTTCACTTACCAGTTGGCCGTGAAGAAGACTGAAGTAATTATTTGATATGATAAATAATAAAAATGAGTATTAAAAATGCAAGCGAATTCTTACTGAGGTAATCATTCAGTGACAAACTGCAATTGATGATTTTTTTTTACCTGATGAAGGACAACTTTTTTACCTGTCTAAGGGAAAAAGACAAAACACAATTGATAAGGCCGAGTTCCCTATTAAATTAAATCATTCGTTTGATTCTTCCCTGAATTTTAAGAGCTTGAATTTAATCAACAGGAAAACTAACGAATACATAAACTAATGACACGTAGAGTAACAGAAATATCTTTCCCTCTAATAAAACATCATCCCTGGCTTAATATGATTTCTCGTATTTCTGTTTGAAAGTGAACTTTCATTCAACACAACTTCCTATTACAGTGTGAACAAAATAAAGTTTAATCTACTGATTTTCAACTTAGCAACTCTCATCGAGCTCGTATGAAGGACGGTTTAATAGCATTTTCTTGCATTGACATTTTAGTCTTATTATTCAAACATTTCCCTCTTACTTTCAAGCAATTAAAATCTAAGATTTTATTAAGTGCAAGCTAAGGAGGGGTTTAGATTATTATTATTATTTTAATAAATTGATTAATAAGGGTGTTTATTTTTGCAACGTTTGTGGTACTCAAGTGTGATTAAATCGCATTACGATGTCGTCGTTCGCCCTTTACGTGCCATAAATCTTGATGTCGCGCCAGCGTGATCAATGCCATTAGAGATTTTACAAGTGGCTTAATAAAGAAGGACCTCAGCAGCGCTACATCCACATATAAACGAAAACGATAGATAACTTTGATGATGACTCTTAATGACTTTGATGACTTAGATGATGGTTAAAAGAGTCTAGTATTGTTCGAACACACCAGTAGGGAATTAGAATTAAATGAGTGGCAGAAAAATGATTAAAAAATGTTTAAAATTAGTTTTTTTAATACCCTTCAATTAAATTGTTGAGCTTTTCCATATTTTTGATATTCGATTTCATCGATTAGGGTATGAAAAAATCTTTCTTCATTCAATACATTTTGTGTACTGATCTTATCCCCAGATATAAGTACATTTTCCCTAACAAGGACGGAATTTTATTTAATAATAGCACAAACACAAAATATTACCTCTCGTTACAGTATTCAAATTTGTATTGTAAAGTTATGTGTAGGCAAATCATTCTGAGGATGGTATTATTTAACACTGTAAAGCAAGGAGAATTCACAGTAACATTGAAAACTTGTTTGACCCATGATAACAAACTTCAATGTTTACAACTTTGCGCCGAAGTTTCGCTGGTGGTCGAAGATGAAATACAGTGTTTCTATAGAGAGCTCTGTAAATTTACATTTTACTCGTACTCTATTTTTATATTGTTTATACTACAACCGATTATGTTATATGTATTATATTTAAGTAATATAAATATTATATACCATATATAAGAACATTTTTGCAATTTGTAAAAACGGGAAAATTTAATTTTAACTCGATAAAGCAAAAATCTTTTTCCCGGGCCGGCACAGTGGGGGCTGCGTGAAGCGACATGCGTACCCGCACTTTCAAGACCCACAGGTGGTTTGAATCTTAAGTTCCATTCAATTCATTGACGAGATCACTTTTTAAACCGAGAAATCCAATCGCGTACAAAGAAACGTACCACATTTATTCAACGTCACTTTATAAGATACAAGAACATGTGCTAGTAACAAACGTAACTTAATTGATAATTTAGGAATCATTCAAGTTCTTCAGATAAAGATCTCATATAAGTTAGAGTTAATAAACCTACTAACTCGACCTACTAACACACAACGGCATAACCCTGACACACGGACGGCGTACTACGGTGTTTACTACAGTGAAGGAGAGAGTGTGAGGCTGAGAGGCGAGCGTTACCTGGCGGCGGGGACGCGAGGCGGCGGCGGCGCTGCCGGGCTATCGACTGAGCTGGCAGCAGGAGGGCGGGGGACCCACCCCCCCACCTCCCACACACAAGGACCTCCTCTCCACCGCCGGCGCCGCGGCGCTGAGTGAGCAGCACCATTTAGAGCGGATCCTCCACCTCCGGGAGTCGCCCTTACTAAGAGTCATCCAAGTCGCGAAAAGGGAAATCCTAAAGGGATACGTTTACAGTTTATTACTGTAAATAATTTAAGACTATTTATTTGTCTTCTGAGTATCTGTTGCTTAATGAACTTGTTTTCAAACATTAGAAAATCTTTGCACAGTCAAGAACTAGAATATATATATACTAATTTAAAAAGTTTACAAATTTGTGTTGAGATGTTTTTTTGCAATTTACAAAGGAAAATAAATTAAAGGTAATTTGTGAACAAGTCTTTTGCACACTACTGTTGGCTAACTCTCGTTATTCTTTTAAATATTAATTTTAGGTTTTGACATCCAAAAAATTTTGTTGAATTTCATGTTGCATCCAAGTTCTATGAGCGCTCCAATCCTGAGAGAACATTTGAGTATGTCTCGTAAATATTACTGTATTTTCAATTGTCTCCCAAGTTGCAACTGTCTTTTAAGTTCTGTAAATAATCCTACATATCTATGTTCTAAACGGTCAGTAATAAAAGTATTAAAAATAAAAAGTACCTCAAGATCACACTTCATTTTGGCTCCATATACCGTATATGACTAACTGACTAAAACAGATAATTCAAAGTTGTTTTCTACATTACTTTTTCCTATGCGAGTCATAATTAGCCAAGACCTGAGAAAGCGGTAATGGGGGAAGGGGATTGCCACAAAGTTTGAAACTCAAACCCCAGAAATCGATTGAACAGGTCGACACATAATAAGCATATAAGAGTTTGCGTTTGAAAAATTGGGGCAACCCCCAAATTTTGGAGGCAGCATCAGAAATTAAGTGTGCTGTAATGTTGAGGGAAAATCACTTGTAAACTTATCTTATTTAATTTAAAAATCACTAAGCCGGGGTAGGGAATTTTGGACACACTGGATATTCTACATTATAAATTTATTGCGCAATAAATCATAAGTTTATATAAAAAATATTTAATTAGTAAACTCTATGCACTTTGATTTTGACTTTACCTCAGTTCTTTTGCATCTACTGCCATGAAAGACCCTTAGTAAAAATCTGAAGTAGTCCACTGGGGGGAATCCTTCATTTAAATAATAGGTCTTAGTTACGGCTTAGCAAATGAATAAGAAATGCTTAAATTGAAACGACTTCATTAAAAACGCTGCACTGCATTCCTTTCTTTTGAATTGAAAATGTTAATCCTCTGATTGTGACGAATTTAATTTATTTTATGACAAAGTTTCTGGCTGTAACCACGTTAGTACTCAATAATCATTTTAGAAAAAACCGTAAGGAAAATAATATTTTATTTTGTGAAATTCGGTTACATTGCGAAAAGATAAATTACTGCGGCAAACAGTGAAAACGCTTGAAAGACTTATTGCGTGGCGACATGCCCTCACGTTCCAAGGCGGCCGTGGCGTGGAGGCGGGGGTTGGGGAGGGGTTGACCACCTGTTGGCGACCACGATGATATATTGTATTCTTTATCGTGTGCCATGAATAAACCTGGTATTAAAGTGAATGAAATTCATATCCGAAGTATTACAAATTGTCACAGAAAAACTGAGAAATTCAACATTATCTTTAACAGACTTAAGACTAAAATAACGGTTTTGTAAAGAATGAGAGATTATACAATTAAAAACATAACTCTTTTTTGAAGCGAGAATGTTAGTTAATCCGACAATTGTAACTGTTGGGGTGATTCCGCAAACAAATCTGTCTAACAGCTACTTGCAAATGAGGTTTTGTAAACGATTTCTTATAAAAAGATGAAAACAACCACACATTGATTTCAGAGTCAATGTAAAAAAGTTTAAAATGTTCATGTTACAAAAATAGTATCAAAATAAAAATATACTGAAATGCCCATGATTATGTATGAATAAAATACATTCATTAATAATTTGAAAAATACGTAAAAAAAATTAAAAAATAAAACAATAGCTAAGGCCTAACAGATTAATTCTACTCATACTATACTATTGTATTGTTTTCTGCAACTAGAGAATATAACCATAGAAAATATTGAATAATAATTATAGAGGGGACATTATGGGGATTTCGTCTTCTATGATACTTTGTGAACTGTAGTGGGAGTTGTATGATCCATACTGAATGGACAATTTTGGGTTTAAATATCTGCCCACTTAGACTGTTAGTGTGGTGAAAAAATATAAACATATTTGTTGATTTATGTAGTGCTCATCAACAGTTTTAGTATCCCGACAATCACAGAAGTGTGCTCCAGTTTTTAATATTATAGCTTACTTACAAGACCTGATTGAAGATGGTATACATATTCCTTATATCTTTTATTTTGATACTATTATCCTTCGTTGGTCGTTAAACCGAAACCGGTCTTATGTACTGTAATAGAAAAATAATTGGATTCGCATCTATAAGCTGTATTACACAACTTGGTAAGTTTTAAACGTTACTTTTAAATAATGATTTTAATGTTAGGATAACAAAAATAACATTTAAAATATTTGTGTTAATCTTTTAACTACCTATATTAAATTTGCTGAGGAAAATTAAAAACAGAATATGAGAAAGGTTATGTTTACAATACATTTTAGGCACTTTGTCTTACTTTTCATAATAGTTTGATTTATGCACAAGTGCCTAAAATGAATTGTAAACATAATATTTTTTGTAATGGCTTACTCAAGTTTACGTACTGAAATGATAAAGATTGTTATAATTCATATATTTATTGACTCCCACTCCCATTATCTTAAATAAAGTAACATTAACATTAGAATCTGTAGAACAATTATTCTAAATAACATTGAAAAAAATAATTTAGCAATAATGCACTCTTAGCAATGAAAGAGAACTCCTTCGAGAAAGTAATAAAAACTTCCTGACACAAGAAGTGATTGGAAAGTACAGAATGTAAGTCCATTCTCCTCTACTGTGAACAGTTTCCTTTCCTTCATGCGATCTCAATTTTCAACTTTTTAAAACTCACTCTTTCCTACCTCAACCTAATCTTACTTGGGCTAGAAGTGAGAAGTTGGTCTTTGTAATTGAAATTTCATTTGAAACATACGGTTGTTTTATAAAACGGGTCATGAACGACAAATGTTATGTTGTACTGAAAATTTCTGATCATTAAATTTGACCATGAAAATGTGAAAAAATCTTCGAGTATTATTTTAGTTTACAGCTTTTAATGTAAAAAGTTTCCTATATCATTCGGATGGGATAATATACAGGGTGATTGGTTTTTAAAGGTGTGACAACGATTTTAATATTGGGTAAATGGAGTCTAATCAAGGGATTTTTTTTGGCACAGAATTATCTTATTTGTGAGTTGACATTACTTTAGAAATTAAACATCAGTCTTTCATTATTGTGTCAAAGGTGTTTACTTGCATTAACAAAGTCAAGTAGTTTATAGTTTAACATGTAGTTAGTTACTAACCTTTGCCTTTGGTTTTTACCTATTCATCATGTATATTAAAGCAACAAATTATTAATGGAAAGAAATATCAATAAATAGAAAAAATCTAAAAATATATCACAGGTAAAATTGTAATTGTATTTAATAAAAATAAGCATTTAAAATTTGAAAAGTGGGTCTATGCAGGTTCGCTGCATTAGGGTATTTTTATAATAATCGATCCAATTTAGAAATCTGAGATTATCATGTTGACTATACTGTACATTACATTACACCTATACAGGGTGACAAAAAAGTCTGGTAACGGCTTAATATCTTTTTAACTACATCCGTTAGAAAATTCACACCTTTCACATCAACTTATATGTATGAAAACTACTTTTTGCAAGCATTACCATTTTTTGACCTCCACTGGGGGACGAACCATGAGGAGTAGGTACATAATCTTTAATGTAAGCATAGGTTGATATGCACATCATTTTAAAGGGCTAGTCAAGTGAAGTTCATTGCCGGAAACCGCGTCTGAAAAGGTTCATTGGTTGCAAAATACCTGCATAAGCCTCAGTATTAGTAAATAAATACTTGTAGTCAGCTAGACAGCTGAAACCCAGTTAATTTGTTTTGAATATTGAATAATATTAGTCTATGAGCTAGTTGAATTGAATTTTAATCTCCGATGGGGGACGGCCCATGAAGAGTCAGTAAATAATCTTAAAAGTAAGCAAAATGGTAGGTATTTTATTTTATAGGATTTAAATTACCGTGTATGAGGATTTAAAAATATTTTTAAAACTAATTAAAACTATGACATACACATTGCAACCTCTTCAACAATCACTAAGTGTGATGAGTTTATGGATGGAACTTGGTTTTGCCACTTATCACGATAAATGTTCAAAGTGCTCACCTGTAGTAGTTTGACAATAAGCCAGACGATGGTAAAACTCATTTACTGAATTTTTAATACTTCCAATAGATACCGAATGAGATTCTTGAAAGATGCGTTATTTACTGACACTTCATGGGCCGTTCCCCATCTGAGATTAAAATTCAACTAGCTCATAGAGTAATATTATTCAATATTCAAAACAAAATAACTGGGTTTCAGCTCTCTAGCTAATGCTGACTACGAGTATTTATTAATACTAAGGCCTGTGCAGGTATTTTCCGCAAGAACTTTGGACAGCCGCCATTTTGTAACGGATGAACCTTTTGAGACGCGGTTTCCGGCAATGAACTTCACTTGACCAGCCCTTTGAAATGATGTGTATATCAACCTACGCTTACTATAATGATTATGTACCTACTCCTTACGGGTCGTCCCCTGGTGGAGGTCAAAAAATGGTAATGCTTACAAAAAGTAGTTTTGTATCACATACATATAAGTTGATGTGAAAGGTTTGAATTTTCCAACGAATTTAGTTCAAAAGATTTTAAGCCGTTTCACAGATGAAGTATACTATTCGTCTATGGCCGTTTCCAGACTTTTTTGTCACCCTGTATATGTAATGGTTTGTAAACAAAAGTGAAGAGTACTTCCTAATTTGTCTACAAAAATATATAGAGCCTAAGATGCACCTTCTAAGATATTACCTTTCTTAGCAAATATAGTTTTACCTGTTTTTTTCAAACATCCATTACTTCTCAAATTCTTAGCGTATGGAAAAATATCTAAGTACCAAAAGTTTAAAAGCGATACAAATTCATTTGTATATAATCTGTATTTTTTAATCGTTTCCTTAGCAAATAGAATTTAAAGGAAGACGCTATTTCCATTTAAGGTAGATATATACAAAGTTTGAAAGAAATCTGTGTTAGTGTATGACTGGGGGACAATACATTGGTTGTCTTAGGATTAGACAATACCACACCACCCTAATTAGAGTTCTTTCTTTAGAGAAATTTCGCTAAAAGAACGTCGTCTTAAAATAGGTTTACGATAAACTATAGAATGTGTGTAAAACGTTTAACCCCTTCTCCACATTAAATATTGCAATATCTCTTTGATGCCCGAGGCAACATCGTGACGTAATCAACCTAACATGAACCATTGAACTTTGAAGTAACTTGTACTTTGAAACTTTCGGAAATCAACGTCTTCTGAGTTAGTTAATTTAAACTGAAATGTTCCAAGCTTTAAAGCAATGTTAATTCAGTTGAATTACAACTCTGTAACTGCCGATAAGTTCCACCCTTCCATTTTATTTTCTTTATCAATGATGTTTAAACGATTAGATGCTTATCTCCTAGGTATGTTAAAAACGTTTAAACAATTTTAATAAGGACTAAAAGGATTTTTATGAATGCTATGATAAATTCTATTGTAAAAGAACAAACTTTGATTTGCCATAACATTATGACGCATATACCTCAAATTTGCACCATTGCAAAGCTATTTAAAATTGTGTGTCATAAGTCAGATTTTACCACCTAGAAATTTCAACTTACAGTAACCATTTCTACCCATTATTGGGAGTGAGGGTCAAATTTGGAATCACTAAAAACACAATACTGAGACGTTAACATTATCAGAAGCTAATATTTTAACTTCATTAATACAACTACTAATGGGAGGGGGAGCTGGGACTCAAGACAATTGTTCAAATTCTCGTGGTCAAAGAGCTAGAGGGACTAAAAGAAAAGTTATTTTGAATTCTTAACTGTATATATAATCATATGCTACTTACTTTCTTTAGTATGATTCTGTCGAAAAGAGCATGGTCTTTATTTATTTAATACATCATATTTCATTAATTAGAAAGCAAATTGACTGTATCTTCAAATTTAATGTAATCACAGACAAAAGAGGTACAAGTAGTTTAAAGGTTGTCATGTAAAAATTCTGATATATTTCAAATAATATCTTAAAGTTATATATTTATGGAGATTAGATTTCCATAACAAAAGTACCAAGCTAAATGAAGGAGACCTGATTGTAATTGGATCGCTCTGACACGAAAATCTAATTTTCCTCCTCAATTGTTTCAAGCAAAGCACTTTAGCTATTGGAAAGACTTCAATAAAGAATAATATGACAAAATTGAGATTCATTTATTTTATACTAGGTAGGTCATTTATTTTTAACTCCAAGTCCAAATTTCATTATCAATACTATTAACCGAGATAACTATAATTATTTTGTAGATGTCAGCTAATTGTTTTAAAAGTAACATTCTTTTATCTATTTACTTTAAATTTATTCTAAGCTAAATTACGATATAAAAGTGTTGTATTATACACACATTATTTATGAGGAAAGTTAAATCAATTTTTAGTTAAAATGTCATAAGAAAAAGTTTATAATAAAACCGTTTATTGTTTTAATTATTATGTCTGTAATAATCCTTATTTCCATCATCTAGGAAACTAAAACATTTCGTCTAAAAGATCTTGGTAAAAGTAAAAATTCTCGTTAAAATGTCTTTTACTGAACATCTTGGTGAAAACCTCTCGCTAAGATAAGAAAATCAACAACTGAAATGTCTTGTGAACATTTTGCAGTTTCTCATCACTAAATGTACCTGAAGCATGAAGATGATTAATGATAGGTTTTACTAATAATATTGTTATCATAAATGTATAATATTGGTTTATAATGAGCAAATAAGTAACCTAAAACCAAAGTCCATCATTTTTGTAAGAAATGGAATATGTATTAAACGGTAGGTCATACAGATTTAGCAAAGAATGAACAATATATATAATATAAAACATTTTATTTCTTTTTAATTTTAGGCACTTTTCTATTCCTGTTCTTGTTTTTAACATTTGTAACATCATAGAAGTCACTTCCTGTCTTCTTTCGTTTCATTTTTCTCAACAAGCTTCGTTTCTCCTTACTGGTTAGATTGGACATCATCTTCATAAGTTTTTCATCATCATCTTCTTCTTCAGGTTCATCATCCTCTTTAAGAAGTTCAGATATATCTGAATCACTATCTTCTTCTTCAATAGCCTTCCGTTTTTTCTGAGGCTTTTCAACTTTGTCTGGCAACATGGTTTCTTCTTTATGAAGTTCTTGGACTGGAAAGTCACTTGTAACTCTAATTTTTGTGAAGTCTTGAACCACTTTATAAGTTGATGGAAGTTTTACAATTTTGTTTGGCTTGCTTCCTGATTCTAGATTTTCATCTTCATTTTCCTTTTGGTCTGATGCAACATCATTTTCGGCCATTGCTCCCTCTGTTTTTGACGATTCTTTTTCTTTGTCATCTTGTGCGATCTGAGATGCAAGATTCTTACCTTCTTCTAGCTTGGATTTTGGAATTTCAAATCCTGATGGTGCAGTGTAGTAAGGAAGTTTGCCTCTTTGCCAATCATTAAGTACCATTCTTGCAACAATAGAAATGTTTGGGTCCCCTCCTTTAAGTAATTTTCCTGACTTCATGGCCAGCTGTGATAAAAAGTCTTCACTGTCAGACCATTTTTCTATACCGTAAGTTCTAACAATGTACTCTTTCTGTACCTTCGCTAAAACAGCATCAATGTACTGTTCTGGATCCGGACACATTTCTATCCTAACTACTCCTTTCAAAACTTTGTCCACATCCGATTCTGATTGACCAGTTGCGTAGACCACTCCAGGACAATCAATGAGATAAATTCTCTGCATCAGTGTGATATACTGCCATACTTTTGTTTCCCCTGCAATGGGTGCAACTTTACACACCTTTTTTGATCGAAGAGAATTGATGACAGAACTTTTACCAACATTTGGATACCCGATAAAACCAACACTTATCTGTTTCTTATCAGCATGAAGTTTTGAAAATTGGCGAAGAATGTTAATGACGGCTCCCTTCCCAAAAGGATGGGTCAAAGATGCATGATAAGCGATGGTCGGATATTCTGCACTCAAGATGGCCACCCAACGCTGTGTGACCCATGTAGGTACAAGATCAACTTTGTTTAAAACAAAAATTAAATGTTTGTGAGGTTTTTCAGTTTTTAAAAAGTTCTCTATATGAGGACATCTGGTACCCTGAGGGTCACGAGCATCAAGCACCATGATGACCACATCAGATGAATCAATAACTTTGTACAACTCATTCCAAATGCGGCGACTCTGACCGGCATCCATGATCCAATCCCGGGCCATATCTTTTTCTCCTGTGTCTTCTTTCACGAGATTAAAATCACTTTTATTGTCATAAGTATCTGTTACTGTGTTCACAATTTCAGAAAGGTGCTCTTCATCTCTAACCACTAGATTGGGTCTTTTTCTTCTCTTTTTTTTACCAAACACAGACTCAAAGCTCTCAGTTTCTAATATATGGACCCTTTCATGTTTACTTTTTTCGTTTAAGAGAGTGATTGGGAGTTTGGTAGATTTCATTACGACATCATAAGGATTTTTCATTGCTTTACCCAATTCATCCTGGAACTTTTGCAAAGCATTTTGGCCGATTACTCTGGAATTTTCAAACCATTTTCGATTTGGCTCCACCCTTGCTACAGTGCCTTGAGGAAGTCGCCCTTGAAAAGGAGCTGGACTGATTATTTTACCCACTTTATTCCTCTTAGCCTTGAAGTTACGATACATTTGCAAACGGTTTATGGTGGCTTTTGTTCTCACCTTTGCAACTCCTTTGAGGCCTTCTGTTTTGCGCTCTGGATTCATACTGTGTCCAGATCTGTTGAAACCCTGCTTGCGAGGAGCTCCGCTTGAGGATTTTGTTTTAGCCATTATGGGGATCTGTAAAAAAAAAACAAATCATAAGTAAATTAACATTATCTCCCTTTTGTTTACATATTCCTGTATAATATACTTTTTTCCTGTATGATGTATGATATATGTTAAACACTTTTGTAGTAGTTTGTATTTGTTAATGTAATGCCACTGGCTTTGAATCTGAAGTAAAAGTCTATAATTCTTTATAGTCAAAGGTTATGCTTTACATTACAGTAGACTCCCTCCTATCCGACCTTGTTTTAACCGACGATCGGATTATCCGCCCTCGTTTTAACCGACGATCGGATTATCAGCCCTTGCTGGTCAAATGTTAAAGATCGTTTTAACTGGCCCTGTTTTGAGAACAGTTCGGTTTAACCGCCCTTTTCGGTGGCATTTCCATTGCCATACCCGGCGATGGGAACGTTACGTCTAATATTAAGTTTATTGACGTGTTTTGTTTTGACCGTGCTTTGGGGTCATTGTGACATTTCTACAGTAAATATTTTGGAAAATAGGTTGATAATCATATTTTCTAATTAATTCAAGAACTGCTTTATAATGATGTTAATAGAATCCTAAATCAACAGAGCTTTTATTTTTAGGTGTTTAAAGGATTACCTGTTTTAACCGACCTTTTGATTTATCGACCTAGGTCCGGTCCCGTAAGGGTCGGTTAAGAGGGGGTCTACTGTACTATGTATGTCCATGTTATTTTGCCCACAGGTTATTTTATATTTATAGGACATTGTATACTTATAGGACATGGTAGTTTTGTAGAGTAGCTAAAAATCCCATATTCGCACTTTCTGTTACAGCATGAAATCTTAACTTACTGTCATGAGCTTGTTTTGATATTATTAGCGTTGTATTGTTAAAGGAAAAGTTTGATTTAATTACTTGTATGCATCCAAGATTAGTGATTTCGGGGCATTTCACAGTCTTAAAGTTTAGTTGTAAAAACAACTTAACTTGTAAAGATTATTTTGCATCATAATTTATATTTTTCAAGGCATTTTAAAGAGACAAATTTTTGAATGCAATTAAGGAATGCTTAGTTGTGGTTAAAGAGCTATGTAACACTGCGCCAAGCCCCCTCAACACTGACCCTACACAGTACATAACACCCCTCTCCCACTTAAGTGTTCCGTAATTTATGAGTCGCCAAAATCAGAACTAATCATATCTGGCCACCACAAGACCATGCCTTTAACGGATAGCCCATTAAAGGCATGGTCCTGTGGTGGCCACATATGAAGAGTTCACTTGTACCCTTTAAAATCGTGATAAAAAAGCTTAAAGGATCAAATATTCATAAACTTTTGGTGATACTTTGTTATTTTTCTTTAGCAGTGCCTCTTTTATCTAATTCTTTACACGAATGATTTCAGTATCCGACGGGCGTAAAGCAATGATTCAAAATATTTATTTTAGGTGACTTTATTAGAGCAGACAAAAATGGCAGTGTTCTGCGAAAACTCAGGTTTTGGGGGGAAAACCCCTCCATAACGCTCTGATTCCAATGGTATGATCAGGATGGTTCTCAAACTCATCTAAATTAATTAACATTTAATATGTCATTCCAAATTACTTTAAGTTTCGACCATTTTTACAAGAGCTATAGATAGATAGGGGAACATGATGACAGGTAAGAAATCTGACAGGTAACAATACTTGCCAAATGAAAATCAAAACTACTTATGGATTTTTGGGAATTCATACTGAAAGGTGAATGAGGATAGAGTATAGAGTAATATACTGTAGAGATCAGCTAAGAGTATGATTTTTTGTTTTATATTTTTAATTAATCCACCTAGGTTATCAATAAATGTCTTAAATCTAACAAAAAATAAATAAAAGTCTAAAAACAGAGAACGGGACAGACATCTTCAAATTGCTAAGAGAAAAGTAATAATTTTTATCAGGAATCCAAGGTTTATAATTCAAATCTACCAATTCTGCTCTTGCCTTTATAGCCTATGATATACAAACAATGTCACATTTTTCGGCAAACACTTTCTTTTCTCCAAGCCTTAATTCCAAAGTTAAATAATGTTGGTGATGGATGATTTCACTGCTCGACCATGCACACTCTCCACCAGCCTGCACGTGCCACTTCTAATACTGCAATCAGCTGATCACCCAGCCCCACACCACTCCTTCCATCTCACTCCAAACGATTGATATACTATTTTTGCAAGCTAACAAATCCTAATTTTTACCCTTGACTAATTTTATTTTTTACAATTTCTTTGGCTAGAAATTTGTGTAAATTATTTGGTGGCGATTGCTATACGGTACTCTAAGAATATAATAATTCAACTTCATCCTCCAAGTAGTAAATTGAATGAATATTCGGAAATAAGTAGTCTCGAGGAACTTCTTAACCCCTTAACCGCCGCGCACGAGTTAGCTCGTGGTAGTATTCTGTACGCGCTCCGCCACGCACAAGATACCTCGTGCGTCACCCTTGCTTCGATGACCGCCACGCCCGAGTTTACTCGGATTTGATGTTCTCAGCTGTTTTATGTTGGTACAACTGCTCTGCAAGGTTTTTTCCTGTTAAGATTGTACATTTGACCCTGGCGAGTTGCAGATCGTTTGGTGCTACACTCTAGTGGATTTTTCTGGAACTTTGTTCTGTTTTATGTTGGTACAACTGTTCTGCAAGGTTTTTTTCCTGCTAGGACTGTACATTTGACCCTGGCGAGCTGCAGACCGTTTGGTGCTGCACTCTAGTGGATTTTTCTGGAACTACGCCCATGCCACGAGTTCTGAAGTGTCACGCTCGTCGCGTTGAGATGAAAACCTGGTGTTTTCGTGTTGATCGTGTAATTAAACTGCACGCTACTATTCACAAGCATAACAATATTATCTGAGTAAAATTAATAACTTTCCTCCGATACAGCGGCAAAACAAAATGCACAATATTGTAGATAGTTTTACTGGTTAGGCTGTTAAAAAAGATACCTGGCGAGGTAGGAGTACAAGTTTCATAACTGATCTTCTGCAGTTCGTTTCTATATCAGACGATTCAATATCTGATTTTTAAGAAAACATATCAAACAATCTATACCGATAGTTGTAGTTCGATGAATATTGTTTGTTGGACAGAACTTGATATCGGAATCCATTGTATTTACTGTCGATTGTTTTTGTAAATATGTATATTGGCAAGATGGCGGATGATGAAAAATAAGGTAGGTTGTTTAATTAGATAATAATATCAATGATAGTCATTTTTTTAATCTAGTTTTTGGTTAGCTTCACTATGTTTGTTTTCTAGAGTTTTACGTTCTATTGTTTTTAAGAGATTCAAATAGTATAATTGTCAATGGTTTCGGTTATTGTTTGTTATCGATGTTTCTTCACTACTGACGGTTGTTGGAACAGAACATCGATTGAGTTTAATACGACAGGTTGATAGTTGATGTCGGATTACTGAAACGTAAACAGATTACAATTACGCGAAAACGAAACTGATCTTCTCCCATGCTAAATTATATTGAGAAGTTCAGTTATTAAACCTGAGCAAAATATAAACAATAATTAGTATAAACATAACCTGTAAAGACAGGAGATCAGATATGAAACTCGTTCCCGAGATAGGTTGTGGTAGGTGAGGTCAGTAAAGAAGGTTGCGCAAGTACACTCTCGCCAGGACAGGGGGATGTTCAATTTATGTTCTTGCTGATTGTTTCGGCGATGCGCTCTCGCCCGGTCATGGTGATGGTGTACTCATGCCATAAATGGCATCTGCATATTCGAATACCAGCATTCTGAGTCAATGGTTTAAATCAAATATATTCACACATTGTTAATTTCTTTATAAATATTGAGTCCTATAGGTTTTTATATGACGACTGTTTTCATAATAAATCACTTTAGTCACTTATAGTTTTCAATCAATAGGTAGTTTCTCACAGTTGATCCACCAAAAGTAAGCATACAGTAGACTTACAGTTCGCACATTATATCTCTGGCTATGACCACTACGCTACTAACCGTATCATATTATGATATTTTAAACATATAATTTTGGTAAACACTTCGTTTGACACACAGCGGGGCTTTAGAACAATGTTTTCAGAAAAGTACTCCCCCCTTGCAACCAGCTGACTCTGTCATAGCTGGAGATATAATGTGTGAACTGTAGAGTATGTTTTTGATGCATGACATACCGTACGGTATATAATGATCTTTAGTAGGTTATGAATTGCGGGATTAGTTTATAGCCATTATTTTAGCTAAGGATAAGGTTTATGGGATTGTAGAATGACTATCAGAAAATAAACAAACATTACCTCTAGATAATTTCAAACCTGTATTTCTATACTTAACCTTAAATAACCTAACCTAACAAACCAAACATAACCTAACCTATTATAACGTTATCTTATCAATTACATGTCAACCCAATATGTTCTAACTCTACATAAACTATCTCAGCCTTGCCTTAACTACCAAAATCTGACTTAAAATACCGGACCCAACCCTAAATAGACCATTATAGAGGATTTTCACTGATTTACACTGCTTTCCCTACTGGTCATAACTCTGTTAAGATAATGAGATCTTGAAAATTCTTGCATATTCTAATTCACCTTGCTCTCCCCCGGTTAATTTGAGTTCCCATAAGACCAACTTTCGAGACTATAATTTTTTTGGGGTCTTCTTTAAGATTTTCTAGGGTTTTCCAGCCGTAACCACCAGAAAAACTATCATTTCCGGAATCAGCCTAAAATTTCCTACATTTTGAAAAAAATGTTCATCATTGAGACCAGTAGGACTGGAAAATGTGTACTAACCGAGAATGATTTTTCCTACCACTGTATGGAAATAATCACATTGCCACACCTGTAAACAGTAGCCTACTGTACGCAAAACGGTTCATTTCCGCTTTCATTTCATTCCCACGAGAATGTACTTAAATTCCTGCTCGCTAAATCAGGGTTACTTATTAGTTTAAGGTGGCATTCAAGAGAGATAACTATGACGTCAAAAACCAAAGGCCAGTTTCTATTGGTCAGAAATCCCATGACACTCAAAGTATTCTAATTCCAGTTGCCTTGCTCTAAATCAGCTGATTTCACAGTCGGCGTTTCAATACACTAACTTCCAGTTCGTTCCAACAGAATAAGCAAACATAACCTCAATGAATTTTTGTGTTCAGGTTAGGTAGTTAATAAGTTAAACTGTTTAAATAATGGTGGTAGGACAAATCTTATGTGTATTACGAGCCCAAACAGTCATTGCCGCTCTCAAAATGTTTGGCCACACGAAGCGTCAGCTGAGTGCAATCTACAATTCTCGAGCGGCAATGATGTACTTTGTGCTCTTAATACACAAATAGCTATAGAACTTGAACTATACTTACTACTACTACCACCACTACTTGCCATGGTTGCTATAGTTACTTGAAGAACTTTCTGCAATTGGGCTAGGCCCTGTAGTTTTTCTGCATAAATTACTTAAATATATCCAGTTACTCAGACTGATCCTACTGTAGCCCTTGGCAGTTTTCTTTGAAAATGAGGCAATGTCACACTGTCCCTTGTAGGTACCGTAGTCTAGTTCTGCTTTGAGGATCCTAGAAACTTAAATCCGGTCTATCTGACATATTGACTGACCGACCGACCGATAATGTTATTTTCTCATAAGGAGAAAAATCGGTGCTACCAAGAAGAGAGCTATGGTGTTTGATCCTGAGCCCCAACTTCTATGTTAATATTAATCCGAGGTTCCTAAACTAAGTGCTCATGGATAGTTCTTAAATAAAAGTGTGTAAGAACTCATTAATTAGAAAATTGGTGCCACAAGTTATCACAAAAGTAGAAAACCCAGTCAAATTAAGATACAAATATCAAATTTCATAGTTCTACCTACTTAGTGACACCGATTTTTATAATTTTGGGAAAATATATTGTCTGTTGGTTGGTCCTTCAGTGAGCCAGCATTTTAGATAGACCCCTTGAATCGCCCTGGCCCTGACATAGTTGATACTAAACCTATCCTACAAGAGGGCAATTTAACCTAAAAGCGAATGAAATGGAAAGATTAGTAGACAATTCACGAGTAAACCTTAACAGTTTTTTTTGTCAAAGAAGAACAATTACAATGTGCATTATGACAGAATCAGCTGGTTGCAAGGCGAGGGGAAGGGAGGGGGTACTTTTCTGAAAACATTGTTCAGCAGCCTCGCTGTTTGTCAATGCTTTGTTTACCAATTCCATATGTTGAAGATATCATAGACACGGTTAGTACCGTAGCCATAGCCTGAGATATAATTCCCGAACTGTAATTAATTGGAAGAACCAAACCACATGTTGTTTGTAAGAAGTAGGTACTTGACCTAACCTAGCACTACATTTCAGGTATTCTTGTAATGTAAAAAATATGCTACTTTAAGCATAAATAGGCTTCTTACTTTATACTAATAAGTCGATGAATAAATGAACTTGAACACAGAAGCTTGACAGTCACAAGATAAAGAATGTTGTTTCCTTCTTGGGCGATGCTTGATGTTGATAAAGTGGTTTTCTAGGTTAAGTTTAACTCTGACGACAGTGAAGACAAAAGAGTACACAAGTGCGATAAGACGTCACTGCCACTGCCAGTGCTTCAACATAACAAAGTTGAAAACATTGAACTTAAGAGATATAAGGCCATCCCGTATGATATGTCCAAGCTTCTCATTTTTAAAAATCAAAATATATTAAAATTTTTTTTCAAAATTTCCAGGTTTCAAAACGTTTGGCTTTTAATTTAGCTATATTTCATATTTTTCCAGGTTAGTTTGATTTATAGTAGACATTTGAAAACGTCATGTTCAAAAGCTATTTCATAATGTCCAGGTTGCTTATTTTAAAATATTATAAACTTTTTTTAAAACGTCCAAGTCATAATTTATTAAATAAAATACAGCTACAGAATTGGAACTTCATAGGAAAAAATGAAAATTTTGTACTACAAAAACTATTGATAATAACAGTTTATCATCAGAAGAATTATTTTTGAAATCTTTTAAAGAATCGAAAATTCTATCTGATTATATGTTATTATATACCACTGATTTGCTCAAATTTTTTCAAAAACAAAGAAAATTTTCACATTGTACAACCAAGGCCGCAACTCAACACCACACAAGAAAAAAATACCGGTAAATTAATCAAAAATTAATAAATTACAGTATAATCAAGAAGAAAAAATACATAAAGAGGACACATTTATAAAATACAATATTATGACCTTGGTTTTAATTTTAATGATATTAGATTCAAGTTACCTTAAATTATTTAAAACAATTAACTGTCATTTGCCCACATTTTAAAATTGTTATGCAAGTAACCGAATTTGAATGTAAAAAAAATAAATTGAATAACATATCTTTCCAAAGACGATTTACTATATAGGCAGTACAACCTTTGTGACAAATTTCAAGATAAAAATAGAAATTAAATTGATTGACTGGCAGATCGTCCATTAGATTGTATTTGTTCATTAAAAATAGACAATCGTTAATTTTTTTTTCAATCTCCCTTCTCTACCTCCGAAATATAATCAGCCAATCATTGGAATTCTGTTTAAATGTCTTTTTTGTTTACATTTAATGTTTTTTATTATTATTTTTATCGTTGAACTTGCTTGTTTGGGGCCTTGGCTAAAGGCAGTTCGGTGTCGCCCTTGCAGGAGAGGTACATAGTATTGCCACTAACATTACTCCGCGATGATAATGGGATAAAGGTAGTGTACGTAGTAAAAAACCAGTCTTTATAAAATTATGGTCTTAACTAGCATATAAAGTACCGTACTCTTTTCAGTCTTTTCCACTTTTAATGTCAAAAATTCAGAATAAGCTGATATAATGTCGTCGCTCATTCGTATTTTTAAGAGTCCAAACAGTGATGAATATAGTATACAGTGTGTAAAAAAAGTCCGTCCCCCCTTCTTTAATTTTTTTGTTTGTGAAGGCAAACAATTAACCTTTGGGGAATGATACTAACTCAACCCAAATTATTTTTTGACGTTAGTAAAAATTTTGAGTGTCCCCCAAAAATGGGGGATTTTGGGGGCAACTCAAAATTTTCAAATTCAAACTCCTTTTGAGTGACCACTCATTTTAAAGAGTGTTCAAAAAGTAGGTGAATGGTGAACGTTGGAGGTCTCTAACATGTTTCTATCCAAATTGACAGCTTGTCAAAGTTTTGAATAGAACACATCCTTGAAGTATAGCGTCCAGGACGTTTGGAGTTTTAATTCACCTTTGGTGACTAAAAAGTGAAACGACTCTGGGAAAAATGTTATTAAATGAAAAAGTGGTCTCTTTTGGTGATATTAAAAGATTGAGTGTCTCCCAGAAATGGGGGATTTTGGGGGCAACTCAAAATTTTCAAACGCAAACCCCTTTCGAGTGACCCCTCATTTCAAAGAGCTTTAAATAAATAGGCGAATGGTGGAGGTTGGAGGTCATTAACGTGTTTCTATCAAAATTGGCAGCTTGTCAAAGTTTCAAGCAGTCGTATTCAAAATTTTGACAAGCTGCCAAATTTGATAGGAACACGTTAGCGACCTCCAACTTCCACCATTCGCCTAGTTTTTCAAAGTTCTTTAAAATGAGGGGTGACTCAAAAGGTGTTTGCATTTGAAATTTTTGAGTTGCCCCCAAAATCCCCCATTTTTGGGGGACACTCAAAATGTTTAATAACACCAAAAAAACAGACCACTTTTTCATTTAATATCATTTTTCCCAGGGTAGTTTCATTTTTAAGTCACCAAAGGTGAATTAAAACTCCAAACGTCCTAGACGCCATGTTTCAAGGATCACTCATTTAATCATTCTTAACAAGACAGGTACCTCATGGAGGACGTTACCCTGAATATGAGTGAAGGATGAGTGTGATGATCGTGATGATAGTGGCGCGATCTTGTAGCCTTGTTACTGACTAAGGTTGGCATGTTCCTTAGACAGGATTGTTAATTAATAGCCCAACAACCAATGGCAGCTGGCTCCAGAAACAACCCTTCAAAAAGCTACTAACTTTTCTCGGGATCGATCCGGCTACCTACAGTTGTATACCGGATGTGTTGTATTCAAAACTTTGACAAGCTGTAAATTTGGATAGAAACACGTTAGAGACCTCCAACTTTCACCATTCATCTACTTTTTGAAAGCCCTTTAAAATGAGGGGTTTGCATTTGAAAATTTTGAGTTGCCCCCAAAATACCCCATTTTTTGGGGACACTCAAAATGTTTACTAACGTCAAAAAATAATTTGGGTTGAGTTACTATCATTCCCCAAAGGTTAATTGTTTGTCTCTACAAACAAAAAATTAAAGTGGGGGGACGGACTTTTTCCACACACTGTATATTCCTCCGTGGGGTTGAAAATAATATTATGATTTTCGATCCAAAATTATACACTCTAATTGCGTTCTCGCACGCAAGAATGTTGACGTTATTTTCGCGGGTTACAACATTGCCCGAAACCATATCCTGGCATAATTTTTCAAAGTACAGCAATAAGTCCAAAATGAAAATAAATAAATTCCACACAATATTAAATTTTCATTTTTCTGATACTTATCATAAAAAATAGTGGAGTAATTGGCGTAAAAGTTAAAATAGAGGGCTTTATAGCTAGTTGTTATTTTGAGCTTAAATAACTCGGAATGTTAAAAAAAGTGAAAATTCACTTCATGAATCTAGTGTTGAATTTATTTGTCTTCAAAGTGCAATAATTAAAACTATTTTCTCTAAATTAAAATATATTGCGACTGCGTGAAAGTTTACATGCGCTGATCGCCAACCTCGCAGAGGAATATTTACTAATTCATGTTTGTTTGGACTCTAATATAAATGAGGACAACATTGTATCAGCTTCTGAAGCTCTATTTTAGAGATTAAAAGTGAAAAAGAGTACTTTATATGCTCGTTAAGACCATAATTTTAGGGAGTGATTATGGTTTAGGGGCAGGGCCGGGTTTGAGATTGGGGTGCCCTAAGCCCAATAGGCCTTTCGCCTTTAGGTTTTGAGGGTAGTTGTCCATAAATCCTTTCTAAAGAATAATGTTAAATGTCACTTATAAGGAAATCAAACTACACTAATTTTTTTAATTATGAGAGGCACCCTGGACGCTGGCAATTAGCCACCAAAACACTTTTTGCACTTTGAACAATTTGAATACGTTCCACAAGTGTCTGTAAAAGCCGCCAAAACACACATTTTGCAAGTTCAACAATTTTAAAAGGCCCCTGGGCACCAGCGAACCCCAACAAAACGTACACGTCTGCCACGTTGAACCATTTGAAAGGGCTCCAGGGGCGCCGCTGCGGATGCGAGGGCTTTGCGCCGGCCCTGGGTATACATAAGTATAAAAGTCTAATGCCCTAGCATTTTTATTTATTTTCCAAAATTTTGCTTGAAAGTGCGCCCCCATTCTGCTTGTGCCCCTAGGCCCGGGCCTACTGGGCCTATTGGGAAATCTGGCCCTGGATGGCACCATTCGACTATTCAACCACCTTTTTCATTAAACAAAGAATAGAAATTTCTTATATGATGTTGTAGTAAAGTGTGTCCACGAATCTTCAGCCGTTAAGCCTAGTTTACACTTAGTGGCGTCACTTAAATATACTAATTATTACATCGTTGTTATATGCTAATACAGGTTTACCAACACCTCCGTTGAGTTTACACATTATTGTTTAATTGCTTATTGGAGAGGTGCAATCTGGAGTGACGACACTAATATTTATTTTGTCACTCAGTATTGGCTGTCAACAGTATTTTGCCTATCTTTAAAATTTTATAGCATTTATACTGACTGTGTCATGGGTTCACTGCTACTACAACAATGGCACAAGAATAAAAAAGAATACACACAATCCAACATTATCATTGACACTGGTATGAATGATTGTACACTTAAGTCAATGTGTATGACGTCCTCGATCCAGGGCCAGGGCCGCCGAGAGCCAAGCCGGACCCCAAGTCTATTTACATCATGAGCCACAACTCTATATACAAAGTGGTTCACAAAGTCGGGATTCCGCCAACACCATCCAGCAAGAGTGCTCTGGCGTCAAACGTTATGGACCCCCTGAGCAAGGCCACACTACACTACAGGCCGGAGTCTCCCCCCCTCCTCCCTGATGCCACGTCACAACACCGGCCGAACTACTAGCGCTGTGTTGGAAATAACAACTAAAATCATACAAAAAACGTAAACATTTACCAAAAAATTATGACATTAGAACATTGAAATGTAAACAATAAGAAACAAAACTGTCAAATTTCCAATAAATCATCTGATGAAAAGTAAACAAATTACTTGCCTGTAATGTTTACCGGTTTTTAAGATTATGAAATAAAGTCATGTTTTCTTTAAAAATATTTTCGACCGCAGTTGGTTATTCATTAATTAATGCAGATTCGAAAAAATAATGGTTTCTAAACGAAAACTGAAACGAATTACTTAGGGCACGATACTTTTAAGAGTGTGACAGTGAATCGCCATTAGATTGCATTATAAAAGCGTCTGCGATTCCGTCTGATAATGTGACGTCACCAAAAAAGGACTCCGGCCTGTAGTGTAGTGTGGCCTTGCCCTGAGCCTCGGCTACAACACCGGGGTGGCGGAGCGCTTTAGGCACAGTTAGTGTGGTCTAGAGGCATAAAAACAAAAGGAACTCTACAAATTCATATTAACTGAGAGACAAATCTTCCATACTTTTCGGATTCAGTAATTTGAACTAAATCTACAGGCAAGTTTTTTTTCCAGGCAACTCATTTGCACAGCAAAATAAGTTGAATATTTATCTTTTACAAAGCTACTTCTGTTACTTGATCGGTGAACTCGCACGACTTTTTTTACCGTTATTCAAGTCTTTGGCAAATTCTGTCACTTACCACCCATAATTGGTAAATGTGTGTGATTGTCTTTTTCGGCCATTCACAAAATTCATCAAGTTACAATATTTCTGCAATTTCCTGCAACTGGTAGGCCTAAACATGTGCACCTGTTCTCTCCAGCCTTTCATGTAATCTGAAATGTTATACCCCTCATCATTTACACCAGCAATTGGAAAACTGGCCCCCACAGTTGCTTTATGGCCATTTACAAACTGTATAACAAATAATTAACCTCATGTTCGTTTAACTTTGTGTGGTAAAAAGAATAAATAAAAATAAATAAAAATAAATAAAAAAATAAAAAAATAAATAAAAAATGAATAAATAAAAATCCAAATAAAACTGCTTGGTCTTATGTTAACAAAACTCGAAACAAAGTCAAAAACTCAGATTGCTGTAATATTGTATTAGATGTAAGCTGTAGTGTTAAGGAAGATGATCCAATTAGGGTAAGTAACATCTTCAATCAATTTTTTCTAAATTGCTCAAATGAAATCAATAACGTGGGTAGACCTTCGGGCCAGACCCAAGTGCTGTCAAGCACCCCACCCTCTTCAGTCAAACTTTTGAATTTTAGTCCAGTTACCAGTAAGGAACTGAGCTCGATTGTCAGTCAAATGTCAAACTCAAATTCGGCTGGGAGGGATGATATCTCAAATAGAATGATTAAGATGTGCTTTCTTGAACTTAAGGAACCGTTACTTTTTCTTATTAATAAATCAATGCAAGAAGAAGTTTTTCCAGATGGTGGCAAGTTAGCCCTTGTTAAGCCAATTTTTAAGAAGGATGACCCTCATCTACCTCAGAACTACCGTCCTATCTCACTCCTACCAACTATTTCAAAAATTTTGGAAAAAGTAGTTTGTAATAGAATCTTAGATTTTTTAAGTGAACACAATTTGATTTTTTCTACAAATCTACTAAGCTAGCTCTCATTGACTTTACAAACAAATGAATCGACGCCTTGGAGGGGGGAGAAACTGCCATTGGCTGTTTTGTTGACCTCTCCAAGGCGTTCGATTGTGTTAACCACTCAGTTTTAGAGGAAAAACTTTTTGAAATCGGGATTCAGGGCACAGTCTTAAACTGGTTCAAATCCTATCCCTCCCATAGGCGTCAAATCACTTTTATTGATCACAAGGACAAATCTGGTAGGAAACAAAAATATTTTTCAAATCTTGGTTTCTGTACAGTAGGAGTGCCCAGGGCTCGACCCTATGGCCAATTCTTTTCTTAATTTATATAAATAGCATCTCCAATTTCCTTTCTGAAAGTAATCTCACAATTTTTGCTGATGACACCACTCTTTTTACAAGAAACAAAAACTTGCAGATTTAGAACTCGACACTTTTGTAAAACTCAATAGTTAGTCCCAATTTTTTTCTGAAATCAATCTTAGAATCAATCCAGACAAGACTCAGTTTTTGCATTTTTCAACACTTCAAAAAACCGCACAGTCGGTGAGAGCTAACATTCTTCTCCCTTCGGTTTTTCTTGATAACAAAGAAATTTTGGAATCAAACTCAGTAGACTACTTGGGAGTGAGGTTGGATGGTGGTCTGAGGTGGAATGAGAATGAGCATGTAGACAACTGTCTGAAATCCTATCAAAAAATCTTTTTGTACTTAGGAACGTTGCTAGGCTAGGTAATATCAAAACTTTCTAAAATAGTATACCATAGTTTAATTGAAAGTCATATCAGATACTCAATAGTGCTTTGGGCAACCCAAGCAAACAAAATCTCCAACGTATTTTTATTATACAGAAACATGCTATCAGAAGTATTATTGGTCTTAAACCAACTGAATCTTGTTTTGAATATTTTAGAAATTTAGAAATATTAACTGTCCCATCTCTTTTTTTTCTTTGATGCTGTATTGTATGTTAAGGAAAATAATCTTGTTACACCTCACAATCAAGGGTACAATACTAGAAACAGGGACCTTAATCCATCTATCCAACATAATCTGAAACTTTTTGAACAGAAGCCAGCATACGTAGGACTAAAGCTTTTTGCGACTCTGCCTGTAGAATTAGGAGAACTTCCTTGTGTTAAAAAATTTAAGTTAATTCTACATAATTACCTTATTCATCAATGTTATTATGATTTACCACTTCCCTCCTAACCTGGCCTAACCTAACAAACCCTCCTTCTTATGACCTGGTTCTAGCGAATAGGAAGAGGAAATGACCTAGTATAGGGACATGACGGGTCTCATGCCACGACGTGGTCTACGGGACAACCGGAAGAAGGAAGGAAAGGAAGGAAGTACCATCACACCCAAGATGAATAGAAAAAAAACTTTTGTTCTGTTTTAATACTAGCAGAAAAACTTACGTGGTATAAAATGGTGGGCTTCAGGAAGAGAGGTTTTATATTTTATTGTGTGAAAACATTAAGCTGTATAGTACATTCACATTCAGTCACAATTACTACAGTTAGCAGCTGTACAGCCAAAAAGCATAGTTGTTTTACCGTGCAGTGGGTAGTAATTTCCACAAATAGCCATTCGTGTGATTAGTTTAAAATGTTAATTTTTCACTGTATTATTTTATTTTTTATAAGTTGGTATGAACATTTTGTTCGACCTTAGAAGCCGAAATTTTTAAAATTCTATTCGTCCTGGCCCCCCAGTTTCAGACTTGGTTGACATGGCCTCTCAGCGGACCTGCCTGGATCATCTTTCATGTTTCCTAAGATTTATTTCTACTACAGAAACTTTTAACTATAAACATTATTTCATAAAATCATTTTGAATCACTCATTTATTCTTCTTTTTCACACTAATATCCCTCAGCCTCCCCAATAACCAAGAAGCAACCGCGTAGACGAGGCCCACAGCCGCGGCTATCACAGCCACTACCGCTGCTGCCACGTCCAACAACAGGTACTGGTAGAGGGGCAGGTCCACGGAGGCAGGTCGCAGCTGGGGCGCTCCCCTGTGCTGGAGGACGTACTCCGTCCAGTACACCGCGGACTGCAGCGCTGTCATCGGCCTGTCGCGGAACCTCCTGGACAGCAGCCGCATGTTCTCTGTATACCTGTGAATAAGGAAGATGAGGGAATTAGAAAATAACTACTGGCACGGAAAAACAAATAAGTACCCTGCCCATGACGCATTATAACTTCAGCTGTAGTTTAATGTACAAAATTCAAGCTGATTGTTGTTAATGATATTCTTATTCGATTATTCATGCCACTAAATCAGCTGTTAAAGCCTGCATTTGCTAAGCTGCAACATATTCGCATGTGTGCTTGGAAATTTTAAGGCACTCTAATTTTTGAATTATTGATTTCAATGTTAATCTTATGGGTTTACTTTGTCTCCCGTTGGGAGACAAATTATTATTTTACTCACCCATTACAAGGAGTAAAAAGCGTGTAAACATAGCAGGTGGGGGAAAAAGATTTTAATAAAAATTAACTGTATTTGTCAGGGCTGTACCCAGCTTTGGCGGGCCCCAGTAAAGATATTAGGCCGGGCCCCTCATGTCCTGGTACTGCACCCGTTCCACTTTAAGCCGTAGCTGATTTCCGGCTCGTCAAAAGTGGTGACCTTTTTTTTACTCGCACGTGTCGTTTTTTGCACCTTTGTTGTCCTTTCGGGCCCTTTTTACCTGTTCCCGGCCCTCTATACATTTCGCCGGGGGGGTTTTCACTATTTCGGGGGGGTTCTGACCCCCTCCGGGCCCCCCTTGGACCCGGCCCGAGCCCCCCTTGACCCCGGGCCCCGGTATAATTGTCCCAGGAAAACCAGTCTGAGTACGGCCTTGGTATTTGTTAAAGATATAAATTTATAGTTTTATAAAATCGTTACAGGACAAAATAACCCGTTTTACATACCTTCCTCCAATGGATTTACTGTTTGTTTATTGAATTGTAAATCCAGCTTTACAGATTTTAAATCAAATTAATTTAAAAAGTTATTATAAAATAAGTGCCCTGAGCTATATTTTACACCCTCTTCACAGCTGATCTTCCTGTGCATCCTGATATTCTTTTATAGCTACCTCCGCCGATTATATGGCTATGTTATCAAATTAAAAACACGCACAGACCTTTTCAATTTCATAAACTTTTTTCAGTAACTTGCCAGAGTTGCATTCAAGCAGTAAGACTTATGTTTGACATTTCTTTTAGATACCATAAATGTACATGATATGAATTGATAAATTAAGACATTTGTGTCTGAATCTGTAGTTAAATTCATTCATATACATGTATATGTTTGGAGTATTCACATCAAAAGAGTGAAAGAATACTTAAAAAGTCTAAAAGGAGAAAAATAATAAGAAATTTCTTATATTGTTGGCACTGCAATTATTCAATAAATGTTAATACTTAGGGTTGTTGAGTAGCTCAGCCACTGTGACAGCTATTTTTTGTTCAGTTACTCCATCCAAATCCAACTGGATTCCAGCACTCTTGGATGTGATTGCTCGGATATTGTTCTTCTGGTCAGCAAAGAAAGGAATCCCGATCATTGGTTTGCCAAAATTGACGGCTTCTATGGTGCTGGAGAGACCACCATGCGCTATAAACGCTATAACTTTCTCATGCTCTGAAACATAATTACAGAGCTGGAGTAACAGATCATGTTTTTGTTATTTTTTGGGTAGCCTTGGTTATAGTAGTTACTTTGTAATATGTGGTTATTCTTGTCTTTTTTAATTTTTTTGACAAATTTGGTTTGGTTTTGAATGGATTTTTATAAAAGATTTCCTGAGAAATATGAAAGTATTGGTACTATTACCCATAGTATAGTCGTTGAATGCCTACTAAAGTTCTGAGATTGCATTTTTAACTTTTTTTTGTTACAAATTGTCTAAATTGTCAATGTAAAACCAAATAATAATCAATGTTTTCTGCATTTTTATTGCATTATAACCAGGGGTGCCGATCCCCCCCAAGAGCTATGACGCCAATCCCCCCCAAAAATTCCCAGAATCTATCGAATATCCCCCCCCTCCGCACAACATATATTTATGACATCCTATTTAAGCAGAGGACATTAAAATAATCTGGGTTAATTATTTTAAGTTACATCACTTTCAAATTTTAAACATTTTCCCGACTAAAAGTTAATACAGTAATATTAATTACTTAAAAATTATTATTTTTACTAAACTTCGATTTTATTAGTCGTTAGTTATTTCCGGAACATTCTCTGGGGAAAGATGACAAGTGTAGCCTTTTACCATTCTTGAGCCTTGGCCCGAAAACTCGAGGCTTTTCTTCTTATCACAAATACTAAAATACGTAAACGAGGACATTAGGTAGCTACCTCCAAAAAAGTCAATATTTCCTTCTCTCATAAGCTTACTCCAACCGTTCACTAAACCACTGTCGCAATACACGACTGACGCTCTCATTTGTACTACAAGGCCATGATCTAACCCTTACAGCAGGCAACTTGACAACATTATGTCAACATAACAACACCCACAACAACTGACCCTGCCACTATCCACTATCCCAAGTTTTTCCCACTAACAAAGAGCACTAAAATTCTGAATTTTTGTGAGTTCATTCCACATTACGTAGCTGGTCGATAATTTAGTGGACTAAATTAAGAATTATTTCATTATTTTTTGGCGAAAATATGTCATTCTGTCATGAAGCTGTTATTACTGCATTTTTAAATTGAAGTTTTACAATTTTTACAATCCCCTGCTCCTAAATATTAAAAAACTTTTTAACGCCCCCCTCGCTCCTAGAAATAATCTTTAAAACGTCAACGCGATATTGGGGGGAACAATTAATTTTGCTAATGGTTGACCGATTAAAATTTTGCTTTAACACCATTTTTACTTTTCCCCCTTAAAATGTGATGGTTCTTTTCAAGTCTCCCTCTAGAAATAACCTGTGAAACGTCAAGACTATATGGAAGGGGGGATAATTCGTTTTGCTATTAGTTGACTGATTGAAGTTTTAGTTGTATTACCATTTTTTCATTTTCTTCCTAAAAAGGACCTGTTCATTTAAACACACCCATCCCCCCCAAAAAATAATCTTTATAACGTCAAAGCTATATTGAGGGGGAATCATTAAGTTGCTATTAGGTGACCGATTGAACACTTTGTCGTGTTACCAGTTTTCAATTTTCCCCCTAAAAAGTAACTGTCCATTTCAACGCAACCTTCCTCCCTAAAAATAATCATAAAACGTCAATGCTGTATTGGGGGGGGGGGGGGGAATAGTTCATTTTGCTATTATATATGACTTAATGAAGATTTTGTTGTGTTGCCACTTTTACACTTCCCCGGAAAAAAGTAATTACTGTATACATTTCAATGCACCCTCCCTCCTCAAAATAAGTTTTAAATTGTCAAGGCTATACTGGGGGGAATTATTAATTTTACTTTTTCAAGTGTACCAAAGCAAATTTGCATTTCCCCCCTAGAAGTATTTGAGTATTTTATCGATAGAAAACAGGACAGGTTGAAAGAATTAATTTGTTTGTGTTTGTTTGGAGAGAGTCTCGTGGACTGAGCCAGTTTGGCTGCTTGCGTGCCGCGGCCGCCACGGAAGAAACAAGTGTACAGGAATGCTGACGGTATACACTGGACAGTTGCACCGTGCGGGCATGTCCATGTTGTATATTCCTATTTCGTACATTGAAAATAATAATTTTAATTTATATACAAATTTAAATAGTGTAGCAATTAATTTATTTTTGAGGATTTATTGGTAAAAATTAGTAGCAGTACGTTTTACCCGTACAGTAAACAAAACAAAAAAAATCCCCCCCAAAAAATTCTATGACGCCAATGGCGTCATAATCCCCCCCTGTAGGCACCCCTGATTATAACATTGATAACATATTTGTCCCGGGGATTCATCTAGTTAATTATCATCAGGGTTTTAAGCAATTGAATAAAATCTACAAAGACAACCAACCTGCTCAAGATGCCTCAGGTGGTGAAGCAATGTTTATTGCAAGTTCCATATAAACACATCTCTTATTTTTTACTCCAATTCAGTGTGATGAAGCTATTGCCGTAAAAGTTTCCTGAATCATGCTAGCTTGGTCGATTTTAGACTAGCTTATAAGTCTCCTACCCAAAGAAACAGTCTGAATGAGATTATGAATCAATTTACAGGACGTACTCCCATTTTAATATTGGGGATTTTAACTGTAAACATCGAACTTGCGGCTGTAGGATCACTCACTATACAGTGTACGTCTTTTCCATTACAGAGAAATAGGTGCACAAAAGAGCCCATATTTTATCCATTTAAACTTTAAATCAGATTTTTGTTATATTAATATTTTTCAACTTTTTACAGCTCCTATTCAACTCAAAAGATGTATCTGAATTAGACACCGATCACCTCCCTGAGATTATCTAGTTTGTTTCTGTGACCCAATAAATAGCTCACCTCTACCTCGACTCCTAACAGAAAGAGTCACTTAATCACTTAATCACTTTAATAAGACATGAGTGAAGGATGAGTGATTAATCACCCTGAATATGAGTGAAGGATGAGTGTGATGATATTAGGATACTTCTGGTATAAAATTAAACCACAACTTCTTCAACCACCCCAGTACTCAAATCAAATTTGACCTTGCTTAAG
Organism: Flexamia atlantica; assembly: GCA_035578135.1. Classification (NCBI taxonomy): domain Eukaryota; kingdom Metazoa; phylum Arthropoda; class Insecta; order Hemiptera; family Cicadellidae; genus Flexamia; species Flexamia atlantica. The sequence continues at coordinate 13,543,462 of JAQJVK010000005.1, read as the reverse complement.
GCTTCAAGCAACTAAACATTGATATTAAAATAATAAAAACATGACTTTCTCACAGTTTTAAAAAGAACTTTAAACCTAAAAAAATTGTTCAAGCTGTAACTTGAGAGTCAATTACATTTTTTATTAACGCCTATCAAAATGAACATTTTTATTAGATAGGATAAATAAAGTTTTGTCCTGGCATAAAAAAAGGAATATGTACCTATTAAATCTCTTTGCGGTAACCACTTTTTGACTATAACGTTTGGAGGTGCTTCTGGTAGTTCCTCTTCGTATTTAAAAATAACAGTTTGAGGAAGCCTTGAAAAAACCTTCATGAACATGAGAATAATTTCCTTGGGGAAAGTGGCTGCTCTTAGCAGAGACCCGAAGCTCATTAGAATTATACCATGCTTAGCACCATCCACGACATTTTGAATGTCCTGAAAGTAAAATCATTGCTTATTTTTCATATTAATGAAAACATCATTTTTTTTATTTATTAATAAATAACAGTTTTAATTTATTTTTACAAACTAAAACATTATTATTTCTTTTATGGTTGATGCAGCCATGATGAGTAGTAGAACATAAATATGTGTGAATTAGTTGTTTGTGTTTCATTTAAATTGATCGTAGCTTTATGATTCTATTGCCAATATCTAATGGTAAATTTGCTTCATAAGACTTGGAATTGTGGACGTAGACTCCCTCTTATTCCACTAGTTTTCAACTGTCTATCTATCGCTTTAACCAGTCTAAACTCTGCAAAAGTGACTTTTTTCCAGCCGGTAATTTTTTTTACATGTCAGTTTAACCAACCCAGATTGGCAAGAAGTGGATAATACTGAAGATTCCACAAAATTCCACAAAACGTTATCTGACCAGTTCTCGGTCCCAAGGGGGCCGGATATGAGGAAGTCTGCTGTACAAGCAAAGACCTAAAAATGTTAGCAAAATAAGAATCTTTTAAAAAAATAAAACCCCAGGCTCAATCCAAATCCAATTTATAAACATGTAATCCCTTTTAAATTTTGGAAGTTTACCAAGTACTGAGCAGTAAACATACCTGAGGTAGAGGTCTCCTGTCTCTGATATGGATGCCTCCAATCTCGACCACGTTGGGAGGGAAGGGCCTTGGGAGGCTGAGGATGTGGTAGCTGTTGATGAAATACAGAGAGGTGTTGGCTACAACCCGGCCCAGGGGAGGAAGACTCACTCCGAGGCTCTCCTCTGCCCAGGCCCGAGTCTGCGCGGCATAAACCCAGTAGTGCATAAACTTGGCGTAGCACAGGGTCAGTGTGTTGTATGTTCTCTCCCAAAGTGTCATTTGGGGGCTGAAGTTGACCAGATAGTTGGGGATGTACGAGGGATTATCGGGCAACCCGACTCTGTCTGCAGCCCAAGGCATAGCTATACTGGTCGTAATAGAAACGAGGGGAATGTCCAATAAATGAGCAAAATAAGCGTAACAGTCTGTACCAAAAATCTCCGTTATCAAAAGATCATAATGTCCCTTGGCCTTAAGGAGGCTTTGGAACTCTGGCTCCTTTAAGATTTTTCTACAAGTCGTCTCGTGAACATCGAAAAAGAAGTAGGTGGACGCCCAAGGGCTGGGGAGTCTCTGTTTAATCATTTCCACAGAAAACTGACTGGTCAACGGGGGCAGTTTTTGGGAGAAGTCCACGTCTGTGTAGTTGGCGAGTGGTTTCTTCTGGGGAAATGGTGAGAAAACGGTGATTTGGTGCCCTCGAGAAGCAAGTTCTTGGAACAGGGGCTCCATTACGATCCAGTGACTTCTCATTGGCATCGGAACCAAGGCCAGGATCCTCGCTGCTTCTCCCTTCCCCATCAGCAGTATAGGCAGCAGCAGAAGATGCAGCATCTTGAATCATTAAAGAAGTAGTATTGGTAATGTTTGCAAAATTGTAGTGAGTGCTTATGTCTGGGGCTGGACATAACCTACAATTTTTATCTTCAAATCCAAATCAAGAAGAATGGACTTCAAACTTAATACAAAATGTTGAGAATATCACCCGTTATTTTCAATAAAAAATGTCCAGAAATCCATAAGGTACTTTTTTGTCACACTAGGTTATTTACTTAAGGATACTTCAAGCCCAGACACCTAGTATTGTATAAGTCTTTCCAGTTTGCACCAAAAATCTCATAAATAAAATTATTTAAAATAAAAATTACTTGTAAAAGCATACTTGTTATGGTTAATACACTACACTTGTACTTCTTTTAAAGAAAATTTTTAACCCTTCCACTTTGAACAGGTATTTGTCGTATTTCATTTCTGTTCTGGGGTAGAAACGGATATATCCAAAAAGCATTCCTTTATTGAATGTAGGTTATATTAAGAAAATGCAAAGTTCAATATTTGTAGAAAAATCTCTTGAGAAAGGTTTAAAAACTAAATTGTAATTTCTTTGGACTTTGCAAGGTATTCTCTGGTCTTCCAGTTGACAAATACTTCAAATCAATAAGCTAAAAAAATTACTTTCTCATGAAACAAATAAATCAGTTTTAATTGATTGACACAAAAACCTATATGTTTATAGGTGCTGTACCTATTACATCTTAGATATTCGTTAAGCATGATACTCACAACTTATAGCATCTGTAGATCAAGCTGTTTTATAGAGAAAACAGAACCTAAATGTGAATTTTTGGTACTTTTGGTCTCTCTTGCTCTCATAATAAAGCCAGTATAAAAATATTTAAAGCTCTTGGCATTAATGTTTTCACACAATCAACTATAGAAAAATATTTTGACTGACAATTTTTTTTAATTGTTTAAATTTCCTAACTACCCTCATATTCCTATTCCTAACTATCACATATATCTACAGTTTGTATTTAGAATTTTTTACTTACTTTCTTGCTGAAAGGGAATAGTTTATATCTCTGTAACTCTGTGCTCTAAAAGAAATTTTCTGCTACATGGTGGTCCATCAGGCATTTACACAAGTATGTGGAGTCCACTTGAGAATTAATCACAGGTCAATTTGTCAAATCAAGCGTGTCATTCACAAGTCAAATTTTTGCATTGTTAGCAAGTCACACTCTCTGGAGAATCACCAGTTTAAGAGTGTTTAAACTATTTGATATTTTTATATATTTGACTTTTTGATATATTTGATATTTTTACAATAAATACATTTAAAATATCATATAATTTTAGTGCATTTATATATATTGGTAGTTCATTGTAATAAATGTAATCAAACTTTTCTCATAAGAGTAACTGACTGAATGGTTTTAGTTTTTTTTACACTTAACACGTTCGCGACTGCGCCAGGAGCTGAACTAGTGTGTGTGTCGCTACGGCTTAAATGACCCTGGTGGTAATTTTTGGAAATAATGTTTTTTACTGTGGGAAAAGTATGTCCCCAAGAGCTGCAAGGAAATATAGATCGCTCATGAGGAGCTGGCTAATCCATGACAACGTTAAACAACAATGAACGGTGCCGTTCCGGAACGTTCGTAGCTCCTGTCGCCATGTCCCCGGTGACGTTCCGGAACGTCCGCAGCAGCGAACGTGTTAAGTGTAGAAGGCTGCAGTCCATTTGTATATGAACTGCACTATTCTAAATCCACTTGATCCTAAATTAATTAAATAAATAAATGTTCTATTTATATATTTCATTAATTATCTTTGCAGTTATTTATTCAATACTGTTTCATAACTGTCTCTAATTCAGTGAAAATCATGAGATTGAACTAAACAAAAAACAAGATGAAGTGATATGAAGTTTCTTGTTAAATAAATGTAGTTATCCCAAGTAAACATAAGTTAATCTCGAGTTGATAAAGATTTCTTTTAACTATTTATACAGAAATGTAATATCAAACAATAACTGGATATTTATGAATGGAAAACATGAAACTGATTGTCGGCACTGACAAGTATCATTGTGACAGCTTGTCTGCAGGAAATAAATGCTTTTTGAAAGGCTTTAGAATATTTTACGTTCCCTTATGGTTATAGCCATGATTGTGAACAGAACTATAAAACTTTAAAGTAAACTATTTGTGAAACAGTACATTTAAGTGCCATTGAGTGATTTAAAGCTACTATCAGGTGTATTTATTAATTTCATTTGATTTTTTAAATATAAAAGTCTAAAAATTGTCACCATTTATCTTATTCATCTATTTATTGCATGATAGAAAATTATTATATTTAGTCCCCTATAATGCCCTGCCAAAGGTAGGTCTCAACAAAATAAAATATCCTATCAAAATTTTTAAAATTTCCATACAAAAATTTATTTGAATTATTAATTATTAATTATAGAGATTTCTTTTAAAATCTTCAACTCAGATTTGTTACAATGCGAAAAAAATTATTAGTCTCTATAAGTTCTCTTCACTTCCTTCAAATGTCTTACTTCAAGATTTTTTGAAAATTATAAAACCAAAACAAATTTATTATAGATTTATTTAAGCGAAGTATAACAAATTAAAAATTAAAATTTGTATTAAAAAATAATAAAAATAAAGTACATTTTATATGATTACCTATACTTACCGCAAAATTGAGGATCAACTTAAAGTCTTCAGAATAGCACCACTTTTATTTTAAAAAAGGCCAAAATTTTAATATAACTGCAAATGCCGAAATAATGGCTTTTCCAAGTACAAGGCCTAAAACCACTGAACTGTGATTGTTGAACAACAAAACGTCTCAGATAACATTATCTCGCTGGCAAAGTACATCAACACTCTGGTTAGTTGTCCATGGCCGTGCTCGCTGGTTTCAGCCCCACTTTGGTTTTCACGTTATCAGAGTTTTTACAAAATATTGATAAAGGCTAAGTGAAGAAAAGCAATAGTTTTCTTGGGAAAGAAAATACATATCCCACATGTTGACTGCTTCATGAAAGATTATAGGAACCCTAACATATATACAGGGTCCGGAAATTATAGTAAAATATTTTAGTATATGATAGAAGAGGTAAAAATAAAAAAACGTTCATACAGTAGAACCTTGATAAGAAGACTCTCAAGGGGATTCTGGAAAGAGTCTCTCGTTATCAAGGGAGTCTTCTCATTGAGGTTCGTGTTAACAAGACAAGTGTCATTACAGTTTCAAGGAAACTTGAAAAGTGCACTTTTTGTGTTATCGAGTGTCTTCTTATCGAGGTTCTACTGTACAAACATAGGTCCTAAAGTGCTTCGTCTTCCATCTGTGTGTCTGTTTGTGATTTTTACATATTTAATCATATCTCACAAACCTCTAAACTTACAAACTTCAAAATTGGTATGTGATCATTCACCTCTATTAAGATAAAACTTTTGTAAGAAGTATCAAATTTGTACTTGGTACTATATTTAAAAATGGCGACTGTTTTTTGTTTTCAAAGTTAAATATCTTAAAAATCGTAAATTTTGGAAAAATCGTACAAGGCACAAAAAAGTTGCAAAATTCAATCCAATTAACACTGATATTAAGATTATGATGACTGGACTACTAATAACAGAGAAATCTTAACTTTTCTGAATCAAAACATGGTTCTTTAGAACACACTGTCTGAAATTTGCATGTTTTTATTCGGAAAATTAAAAATTTCTCCAATACTAATTGTCCGATCATTAAAATCTTAATATTAGCGGTAATTGGATTAAATTTTGCAACTTTTTTGTCTCTTGTATAATTTTTCTAAAATTTACGGTTTTTAAGATATTTAGCTTTGAAAACAAAAAGTCGCCATTTTGAAATGGTACAAAGTAGAAATTTGATACTTCTTAAAAAAATAGTTCTTAAAAGTGGTCATCCAAGTTTGAAGTTTATACGTTAAGAGGTTTGTGAGATATGATTAAATATGTAAAAATCACAACCAGACACACAGAAGGAAAACGAAGGACCTTAGAACCTATGTTTATAAGAACTTTTTCTCTTATTTTTACCTCTTATTATTTTACTAAAATATTTTACCATAATTTCCGGACACCCTGTATAATAGCATTACAATTTACACCAAATTTTTATGAAGATAATATGCTACATTGTCGCCACAGACCTGAAAAAATTTAGCCGAAAGAATTTTAATTATATGAAAATTATGGGGCTCCTTTGATTAATGTGCCATATTTTGAGAATAGGTAGGCCTATTATCATTAACAAAGTCTATGATCAAAGACTTGATTAATCAAAAGGTTTACTGTCTAGGTAGTTAACAGATAACACAGACTATATAGGACAATAATCCAAGTTTAGCATGTCATTGTAATATAATTGTCTTGGCTCAAAAATATCATTATCATATTCTAGAATTATATTAGCATTAACATATTAGCTTAACCTTTGATTTTAATATTTTACCTCTATAAGAAAAAAGGTATAATACAGTAGAGGAAAAAGAAAAACATGGTGTTGGTTCACACAAAAACAACTTCCCAACTGATCGATGCCCCCTTACGATTTGCCCCCTAAATTATGGACGGAAACCAAAAAACAATATTCACCTAGTATATTTTTAACCTGATTTTTTACATTCAACAAATCATTGGTAAGCAATTCCATGCATTAAATTCATACATAAAATCCATCCATTCAATCAATTTCTTTAGACTCTGAGATCTCGGTATTATTTATGGCCGACTTTTAGAGTTATTCACAAAATGATGCAGCCTAATTTGATAAACTGATTTAAAATTTTATTGTACAATAGAGTTTTAAATTGAATTAAAATAGAATATTTATATTAATTTATATTTATTTATTTATTTATTTATCGATTGCGTTATAAGGTGGTTTACCTCAAATTTAAAACATGTTAAAAGTCTTGCCAACATTGGCATGTTTTGTGAGCATTAAAATCACTAAACTAATTTTAAATTGCTTATAAAAACTCGGAAAAATAACTCTTATACAATGATTTGATAAAATCTGAATTTTATATTACTTGACTCATCTGGAGTTACAGTAGACACCCTCTTAACCGACCCTGACGGGACCGGACCTAGGTCAGATGACTTAAAAAGTTCAGTTAAAACGGGTAAATCCTCTTAACATCTGAAAATAAAAGTTCCATTTACATAGGGTTCCGTTCCATTAACATCATTCAAAAACCGTTTGTGGATTATTTAGAAAATACTCTAATTATCAACATATTTCCAAAATATTTATTGTAGAAATGTCAGAAATAACCTCAAAACGGTCAGAATAATACCTTTTTAATAAACTAAATACTAGATAAAGTGCAGCCTATGGTTAAAAAATGTCACTTGTTACACCTTTAGTACAATTTTGATAATTGTTTAACAAATTTTCGTGATTCAGTTATGATTGTCAAAATTAGTGATAAGAAACGAGCAATCATTGCATTATTGCGCGTCAGGCAGTTGATTTATAGCCTCTTACTGGAGACTGGAGACCCGAGTCACAAAAACTTTGACAGTCGTCCCCCCCCCCTCCCACAAGGTACGTGTTTTTATCCTACTGATGAATGAGGATGAGATAATGGTTTCCGAATACAAAAACTAAAACTGAAGACCGTTATCGTACTATGTAAACTGAAATATATCTTCTGTACGTTTTAATAAATTAATGAATGTTGTATTAAAAATATTATAATCTGTAATTACCTGTAGAGTTGAGCGTAACGTTCCCATCGCCGGGTATGGGAATGCCACAATTCCCATTAAAGGGCGGTTAAACCAAACTGTTTTCAAAACAGGGCTTTCAAAACGATCTTACATATTTGACCAGCAAGGGCGGATAATCCGACAGCTGGTTAAGAGGGGTCTTATTTTATGGACGACGCTTCCTAACATTTGACATACGATTTCATAGGACATCCGAATCCGATATTCGGACTCATCAGTCATTGACCCCATCCCCGATAAAAATCGCGACTACCAACGTATAACTGGCGCCAATTCTTGGGGCCCACGCCGTCCATAAGACTAATGTTAATTTTAGCATTGGTCTTATGGACGGCGTGGGCCCCAAGAATTAGCGCCAGGTATAAATTCCAACGTATTCATATTTAACGTAAATTCTTTCTAATGTATTTTTAAGAGTGCACTAATTTCCTCTTGAAGAACTCGTCACCCAAGCACAAGCCAATGTGGCTTATGTGGGGACTAATTTCGGTTGTATTGTGCAATGTAAATACTGTGATTTTTTGATATATCTTTTGTTATTTTGGATCGTACCATTTACTTTAAAGGCCTTACCAAGTAGTTGCAAATCAAAGTAATAAATATGTTTAGTAAGTTGGTCTAAATAAGAAATGAGCGCCCTAAGGGGAGTGCCTGGCATGAGTGGAATTTGTTGCCTGTCTGGATTAGTATAAAATTATTCATTTACTCATCAGATATCGATTAACTACGACATTTTTCTTTTTTGTGTGGCATCAAATCGTGATTTATCACCATAAAGTCCGACACGTCGTACAGACGACCAGACAGACGACAATCGGGAGATCTAAGCCCAGCTCTGCATCCAGCCCTTTCCCCCGACAGTTATTTACAGGTTGGTCGACACATCTACATAACCCCGACCACCGGGCGGTAATGTATCCGAGAAGCCCCGGCGCAGGTAGCCTGGACCGGATCTTACATAACCGCGACTACGGCGACGGTGACACTGCGGCAGTGACAGTGACACTCTCGTACTCTCGTCTCCGCCGCCGCCCGCTCGCTCCTGTCCACTGCAGCCGCCCACCCGCTCGTCCCCATGGCCGCCCGCCGGCTCCTCTCCACCGCCGCCCGCCCGCTCAGCCTGGACGGCGTGTTCATCCCTCTGACCACGCCCTTCACCCACTCGCGTGACGTCGACTACGAGAAACTCAACTTCAACTTGTACAAGTACAAGGAGGTCCCTTTCGCAGGTATTTTAGTTGTTTTTTTCACCCGGAAGACACATAATTTATAAAAAGTAGGATATAGTGTCAAATGATCATTGGGACTATAATAATTTGTTATGTGTTGCAAAATTATTAACTAGAAAACAATTTTTAAGTGAATATCAAAGATATTCAAACTGGTTAAAACTCATCGGGCCTATTTGTCAACTAGTTTGAAGAATATTAGGTTAAACTGATAGTAATTTTTGATGGGTGCACTATAAAATTGATATTTTTACTTTTAGTTGGAAAATAATATTTTTCTCTACATATATTATTCGCACGCGAGAACGCAATTACAAAATAATCACAGTAGATTTGCCGAAATGTAGTTTTACGTCTTACTTTTTCCCGTTTTTGAATCAAAACATCAAACGCTTATTTTTGCAAATAATAGCCTCATAATAATTTCATATGTACTGTTTTAAACTTATATCCAGCTTCTGTTCATTAAAATATTAAAACTTTCTTATTTTAAACTATGTTAGCGAGTTGTAAGGTTTATTTAACCCACAGAAAACAATTATATACGTGTACCTCCCTAAACGGTAAATTGTTCTCGGGTAAACCAACGATAATGTAAACCGTCGATATAATCAATCTTAGGAAATATTTCACCGTCGTTTCAAGTTGTTAATTATTAAAAATTAAATCATTAACCAATCATTTATACTAAGATGAGAAAAAAAGATTTAGCTGCTCCAGAAATTTAGGCATGTACCTACGCTTTTTTTGCTTGAAACCGGAGGAGCGACTACGTTTAGATCTTCCGGAAATGTTATACTGTAGGTACTCCAAGGTTTAATGTGCTCTTACGATCCTGCACAGCTCAAGGTTTCGTGTTACATAATCGTAGGCTTAACGCGATCGTCAGGTAACATGATTTATCATTTGTGGTTGGATCTCAACTTGCAGACAGACACAACGATAACTTCTAACTTGCGATTGAATATTAATTTGCACACAGACACACGGATAAGTTATAACTTTTGGTTGGATCTTAACTTGCAGTCAGACACAGGGAAGTGGTTAGATAGGCAGGCAGACAGACACGGATAAGTTGTAACTTGCGGTTAGAACCTTAGAACTTAACTAGCGCACAGACAATACGGTTATGGTAAAATCTTAGTAATTTACGAAAGGATACACGGATAAGTTAAATTGTTGGTAGACCATAATTAAACTTTCAGAAAGACAGACAGACATTGCCCGACGTATCCGCGCATCTGTAGTAGCCGAGGTAATCTTAAGAATGATTCTATGTTATATTTAGTCCTGAGTCCTGAATCAAAGTAGCGTCTGAATTCACATGTTGTATACATTTATTAAAGACGAAAAATATAGACTGGGTTTTCCGGTGGGGGCTGGCAACTCCCCACCCTCTCAGGCCTACATATTGCATTTCACAGATTTGACAAATTAAATCTACATTTCCCCCCCGGCTTTGTTACAGCGCAACTGCAACATGGTCCATGGTCCACCAAACTGTATGTCATAGATTCGATCGGCAAGGACTGCCTGCCGAATTGCGACCGAAAAATTGTGTTTCCCCGGCGATACACGTACCCGGGAAAACAAAAAGATTTTCCTTCCGATATGCGAAATGACCGAGACCGAGAGTTAAAACATTTTCCACTCGATATTCCACCATAAGATTTTCCGGATACCTACTGTACCTACCGCCGCGTCGTCTACAATATACTGTATGACCGTACTGTTTACCGACCACGATACGACCGAGAGATTTGCCGTCCAAGATACGGTCGGAAGATTTACCGGACGCGATATATCTGTGAGAATTTTATAAACGAGATGACCGTCGATGACAACAGCGACATCGTAGATGGTAACAATGATGCTGTTGGTTGCTTCTTGTATTTTAAAAACTTAATGATTATACTTTATAGGAGGTAATTGTTTACTTACAGAACTCCATCCGAAAATGATTTTTTTTCAAAATATAGGAAATAAAATGATGATTCCGGAAATTTTAGTCTTTTGCCAAAAGTCGGGAAATGGGCGGAAAACCCCGGAAAATTGGAAAAATTTTTTCGTTTCGGAATTAGGTCATGTGACTCAAGTTGACCGAGAGAGCGAGCTGAACAAGAATGTGGAAGAATTGTCGAGATCCAATGCATGTGAACGGAGTTCCAGCAAGAAAAGTCTCGGAAAAGCTATAGATTTGCATATGATTAGTTTTTGGTGAGTTTGCATGGCTACTTAGTTGTAGCTAAGGATAGGTTGTTAAGTTAATTTAGATAAGTATAGAGCAATTAGCTTTCAAAAAGAGGAAACCTGGAGATCCAAAAAAAGGTTGCCCGTGCCAAATTTTGATTAATATAATATACACTTCCACCGATATTTGAAAAAAGTTTTCAGATTTGTGTGTCAGTTTTGGGTGGAAAGGAGATAAAAAGCGTGGGAAGTAGCTGTTACCGTAGGCGGCACGGAGAGAGTTAAGCCCAGGACCATGTTATTTTTTCATTTTGAGGTCCCTAGACCCCAAAAAACACCGTTTGTTTATTTTCATATATATATATGAAACCTGTCCGTAGGCACGATAACTTTTGTAAAAAAGGCTCGATTTTGATGAAATTTGGAACAAACGTGCCAAAGCGCCATTCATGACTTTGGGTTCGAAAACCAGCAAGATTGGTTTACTCTAAGAAGGTTTTTTTAGATGAAATAAAATTTATTTTCAAGATTGAACACCTTTTTACTAATTTAAAAAAAATTTAAATGTCAAAATCGAATTCAGCTTAGAAAAACAAACAATTTAGCATTTTGAATTATTATTCTACGTCAATCGGTTGCTTAGATATTGGATGTGCTAAACACAGTATGTTGTCCAATGTTATTTCTAATTTTATCCTCCAAAAAGTATTAAGATATTTAAGATATTTTTAAGATATTTAAGATATTTTTTAAATACAATTCTGAACATATGATTAAATCTTCAGGTGATGAGTATTTTATTTGTGTTTATTTTGAATAGTTAGAGTTCATTGATCAAGATTTTGCAGAAAATATATACTATATAAAAATACAAATTATTTTTAAATTTAATAAAGAAAGTATGAGCATTTATAGGGGGGATGTCTTGGTAAACTGCCTGAAAATGTAGCATTATATATGGTATGTTTACAATGATGAGGATTGATAATGTTTTATTGAAATTGGCTGGAGATGCAGGTCTGCTGCAACAGGGGTGTATTAGTTATAAAACTGATCATATGATTGAATTTAATTTTTTCATGAGATTAAGTTACTTGTTTGTTTTGAGTGTTTTGAATTCATTGTTTATAATATTTGTTGACATTTATATACTATAACAATATTAGAGTAGGATTCACCTAAGTTGGCCAAGGCATTTACTAATCATCTCATAAAAACATTTTATACAAGTCACATTGAAAACATTGTTGGTTCCACATGGTGTTGGTCTCCTGATTGTCACAAATGACAACAAAACAATATTGTAAACAAACGCAACGTGGCGATTTGACAGTTAAGGCGTGTTTACACAATGTAGCAGAGCTATATGTAGCTCAGCTATATAGCTCTGCTATAATTTCAAAAAGCGTATTTGAAAATCTGCTATATAGCTTAGCTATATAGCATGATTTCATAGCTATATAGCAGAAAACGAGCTATCCAAAATTGTCGGTAAACATAATACCCCCGTTGCAGCAGACCTGCATACTCAGCGAATTTCAAACGCAAAAAAAATTTCCATCCAACATAGCGAGATATGACATGTTTTTGTAATCTCCATAAGAATAACAAGGAGAATGAGTATGCAGGTTTTCTGCAAAAGGTAAGTTAAAACTGGGTGGTTTTAATTAAATATTTAGTAGATTGTAACTAGAAGAAGCCATATATACCAAGTTTTATCAGGATATGTTTAGAAATAATGAAGATATGGATTTTTTTTTATTTACGATAAGGATAACACGGAGAATGAGTATCCAGGTTTGCTGCCACAAAAATGGAAATTTTAAGGATTCTAGACTAAAATAAAGTAGATCTCATCTAGATAAAGCTTCTACATAAAGTTATGTTGAGAAATAAGCGAGATACAGAATTTTACTGATTTCCCTTAAGGTTAACATTGGGACAACGTACTGTATTTACCACTTTCAATATCTTGGTAACCAATAGACATAGATAAATGATACAAAATACTAAATTGTCTGTTTTTTTGAGCTGAATTCAATTTTTTGAGCCCAATCCAATATCTCCTCTCTTTTCTTTGATTTAAAAAAAAAGCACCGTAGCACCGGCGGCAGCAGCAGGTGCTGCAAGGAGCACTTTCTGCTTCGGCATCTGACAGGAAACTGATTCAGCTACATTTAGCCTTGCTACAAAACATTTGACGACAATTGAATCTTGTAGCAGAGCTAGATGTAGCCGAGCTACATGTAGCTGATGGAGCTATAAGTAGCTGGTGAATTATGCAGCTCTGCTATATAGCACAGCTATATAGCTCTCCAGCTACATAGTGTAAACGCGCCTTTAAAGGTTATTGAATGTTTAAAATATCGCCTAATTTTAGAATTTTCTATTTTCATTAAACTTTTTACATAGCGGTAAAGTTCAATTTGATTTTTTTTCTTGATTGACATTTATTTTAGTTTGTTTAGCTGCTTGTTTATTTTTACTGGACCAATTTAGATTAGTTTTCAAAGAAAATATGAGACAATTCAGATGCTGACTTGCAGCAAGTAGTAAGGGCTAATCTAATCATAAACAAACCTATTTTTATTTGTACAGATTATTTGATAATAAAATCTAAGACTATTAATCATGCCGCATCCATGACACAACCTCTCTGTGTTAATATATATTTAATTTGAAAAAGCCCATGAGTAATATTTTAGGCTGCGCAAGAGAACTTTCACGTGCAATATTGCATCAGAACTTTCGCTTTACTGCAAGTATTATGCTAAAACAGATGTTTTGTTAGCAATGTTTTTAGCACAGCTGGATTTTATGCTTAAGTTCGTAAGAAGATAATAGTTTGTTTACTTTCGTTTTTGCCAACTTACGTGAATCCTACTCTACATTTATTAAAAATTAAAAGGCTAAGAATTATATAAAATACAAATGTGTATGGATCACTAATGAAAACCAATATGGTCTCCTTGTTAATTTTCCTCATGTTTAAAGCTCAAGAATGATTAAATATACGTTTTTAGTATATTATTTACTTAATGTATTCAAACAATACTGCCCTTCAAATATGCTGAATTCTCACATATACAAAATAAATCCTATGGAAATTCGCTGAGTACGCAGGTCTGCTGCGACGGGGGTATTGTTAAATATTATAATCTGTAAAAGTTATCTAAATTTAATGGTAAACAAAATGATACCATTAGCATCTATATCATACAGTTCAGGAAATAATGAGGGGTAGATGTGAGTCTTTAGTTTTTTCTAAAGAGTACCGAAAGTGTTATGATCTATGCTGTTTTCACATTTTTCATTAATTGAAATAAGCATTTACCCCAGAGCGTTATTATAACCTTAGGTAATGTACTGTAGTTTGTTTCTTTCAAAATATTTACTTCCTCCCACTGGAAAGTGGAAGGAAAATTTTTTAAACCGAGACCTTGCCATGTGATATTATCATTTTAAAGGGGCTTAAACAAGTAATACCCTGATTAACCAGTGCTGGCGGTGTTCCGCAGGATATGTGGTGGCAGGATCCAACGGAGAGGCACCCTACCTGCGGCCCGAGGAGAGGGTAGAGTTGGTCCGCCAGGTCCGACAGACCGTCGACACATCTCAGTCTGTCATTGGCGGAGCTACTCACGAATGTAAGTGACAAGACAAATATTTGACTGTTAGATTTCATAACAACCTTAATTACTTAGGTAATACTTTACTACAAGAAAGAATTAATGAGAAATAAGTTTGGTAAAAAAGGTTGGATAAACAATACAATTAGAAGTAAATTTTTTGTATTAGTTGGTCCGCATTTGCATTACATTTAAGTAAATACTTAACAGACTTTGATGAACTTAGTTGAATTTTTTAAATGATGGTTAGTTAGTTGGCATCAAGGTTAATTTCCTCTACATTTAAGTGAATACACTAGTAATGAAACGACTAATTATCATATTAGTAGGTATGGATAAAATTTTTGTTTCAAACCTCTTCAAAAAACATTTTATAGATTGTGGTAGTGACTCAAGAAGAAACTGGTTGTAAGGTGTTATATGAATGCCAAAAAAAGGAATTTTAACACTCAAACATTTAGATTTAGCTTATGGTCATTGATAATTAGGTTGTACAGTATAATACAAAATTCATCAACTCCTATGAACTTGTTTAGCCACAAAAGGAGCGTGTGAGCTGAGCAAAGCAATGGCCAATGTGGGAGCAGATGGCGTCCTGGTCATGCCTCCCTTCTACTTCAAGAAGAGAATGACGGTACAGACTCATGGGTTGACCACTTAGCTACTAAGACCTCTGTATAAAGGTATAATGTACACTGAAGAACAAAAAATTAGGAGTCATATTAAAACACTTGAAAAGAAGAGAACTTTAAACTAAAAGGGAAATAAACTATTGGAACACGAAAGAGTCCTATGCACAATTTTGTGACGAGACTTAATTTTATGAATTCAGGAAGATAAAAAAAACAATGTTCTTTCATTTGAAAGTCCTTTTAAATGTTTCATCAATTACAAACACTGTGTTTGTGCAATCAGTTGGTATACCTCGTGAAGAATATGTTGATGATTGTGTGTGATTACATACGAAAGCTTTTGAACTGGATTTATTTGTTTGGAAGGGCAACAAATGGCATAATTAAATGAATTTTCGTTACTTTAATGAAATTATGTATCTTGCTCTTCCCCAAACCTGAAATTCCATTTCAAAACTGCCTTTATTTTTAGACATCCAAGCTTCGCTTCAACACGTTCCTTATGAGATATATTTCTTGTCAAGTCGATCCACCATAAATTTGTCCTAACTACTTCCACATTAATACCTTTCTTCACTTTAATAACTTATAACTAAGAAAAAATAATACAAACTGAAACTAAAGAGTGCAATTTTCGCAGAACGAAGCCCTCCACCATCACTACACCAAGCTGGCGGACGAGTCGCCCGTCCCCGTGGTGATATACAACATGCCGTTCGTCACGGGCATCGACATCCCCATCAGCACCCTGGCCCAGCTGGCCCACCACCCCAACATCCGCGGCGTCAAGGACGGAGACGTAAGTCTACTATAGGGAAAGATAAACTGTAAATATATTTGTCGGGAAATGTACCATTTTCAGTTCGCGCATTATATCTCCGGCTATGGCAGAGTCAGCTGGTTGCAAGACGAGGGGTGGGGGGAGAGGGGATCCTTTTCTGGAAACATTGTTCTTCTGCTCTGCTGTTTGTCAAACGTTGTGTTTATCAATATCATATGTTGAAAATGTCATTAGATTCGGTTAGCATAGTTGCCAAAGCCAGAGGATATAATGCACAAACTGTACCTATGGGTTTCTTCGGTAATTCTTGAGTATCCGGTACCCCCTCAGAAATTGAAAATTTTTTCCACAGTACAAACTGAAAGCTTTTGTTGTATTTATAGTTTAGTGAAAGTGAAATTAAAACTCAAACCTTACTGCTTACACTTATTTTTTTGCCTTTGATCAAATTTGATGGACTTATGTAAAATTGTATACTTTCCAAGAAAAATCAGAATATTAGAAAGGGCAATGAGGAACAAACAAAATGCATAATTACTTTCTGAAAGAATCCCTAACAGAAAGTGGCCAGACTGATTTTAACATCTGAGGTGTCAAATGAAAGGTATTTTTGAGTGGATCTGCCGTCTCATAATTTTAAGAAAGCGCATCACTTAAGTACAGTAAAGGGCTGAATTTTTAGAACAGTGACAGTATCCATCAACAACAGATCAAACTCAATTTGTTTTGTTAGGACATATGATCATGGTTTCGAATACAGTACACCTCAGATTATTCGGCTCAGCCTATATCCATGAAATAAAAATATCTAAATCAAGGTAAAAACATGATTTTATAAGTTTTATATGTGAAAAGTGCCTCCTAAAATTAAGATGAAATTGAAATACATCACTGAGTGCATCTGGTATTAAGCAAATCATCGGTGAATAAACAATACTGCCTAAATGACAAATCCCAAACTTTACTGGAGAGAAGAAAAACTGTTTTAGCAACACCACCTATCTGCTTAGTCACATCAAAAATGTATAAGAACAACAAAGCAGATGGGCGGTTTTTCCATTCCTATCTCTTGGGCGGTATTAGAACAGTGATATAATATCACTACTCCTCGGAATTTTGGTGAACTACAACCGCTATTACGTGCGGAATTACACTATGGTTGCTAGGATACCAAAAACTCAATTTTTCAAGATTTGTCAGATGGGCGTATTATTTCTTCAGCAATGAAATTTTAAGTAACCGCATTAACCTTTACACTTATTACAGCCCAACATTACAGCATTTTCGTACGACAAATTGTTTTGGTTTGCCGCTGTGAGCACCAACAGTAATCAATACAAGCGTAATGTACAGAAGTTTAGCGAGTTAGTTTATTACTGTCCTTTGTTGTGTTTATAGTTGTGAAAGCTTCGCAAGAAACTGACATTTAACTTTCAAAATGAGTGGGTGTAGTAAAACTAGCATTGCACAGTCTTGACGCTGGTTGCAACATTAATATAGTTGGGGCTAGGTTTGCAATCGCTGTTTAGGCGATATTATAATAACCTCGGATTATCGCGATTTTTTGCCATCCTGATCAGTATTCAGCCACATTAATCGGGGTAGTTTTAAAGGTTATCTAAACAAAACAAAACTTTGTGCAAATGATGCTGCAACAGAGCATTCTAGTATTGTATTAATTTACACAGGAAGGTTTGAAACTTCACTGAACTTATAAGTTGGAAAATAGCTGGCAATTAATTTTAGCATAGGTAAGGCATGTTGATTTGTGATTCCAATTCAATTCTGAGTTTTGATACGGTGTTATAAACAATGTTAAACCTGATTTGTATAAGAATGAACAGACAATTACTGAGTACCTTATTGTTGATTTTCAAACTATTTGTTAAAAAAAAATTAAGAACTTCAATTTTATGAAATTTTTGTTGTGTAATGATTTGTATATTAATATTTTTGGGTAAATGTGTTCATTTGTAGGTTCGTAAGCTAGCTGGGATCGTGATGGCTACAAAAGGCATTGGTTTGGAGTTTGATGTATTAGCAGGGTCTGCCGGTTACCTCCTACCTGCTATCCAAGTTGGTGAGTTGCCATCATCAACAGAACTTAAATAAAATATTAGCTGAATATAGAGGATTTTAATAATTGCAACTGATTCTGTTACCACTGTTATATCGTTGCAAGCTTTTATTAAAGGTTATTTTTAAAATACTGAACATCAATTGATTCTTAAACCACAATATTTTAGTAAACTATTCAACCGCAAATTCTGATTTTGCTACAGGTTGCTCTGGAGGAATAAATGGTCTGGCGGGTGCACTTGGTAAACAAGTTTGTGAACTTCATCGACTAAGCAGTGAACGCAAGTGGGAGGAGGCACTAAAATTACACCTTCAACTTACCAGAATCGATACATTGGTGAGTTCATCCATTGCACATTATAAAAATATTTGCACAACTATCGTCGCCACAATATTGATTGTCGTAGATATTGTGGCAAACAACTCTCATAGTTGTATAATATAAGATCTCCATAGTAAAAAAATCTCATTGGTAAATCGCGGCATGTATACAGTCTCCCCTTACAGCACTGACCGTGAATGATACAGTATTCGTTTAACAAGCAATCGTGTGGTTCATAGCAGATAAATCTCTAACAAGATGGGTAAAAAATTAGTGTGTTGGGTAAAATATCAAGAGAATTGTGATTAAATTTTTAATTTTGGAGATCCGACCTGTCGCCTAAGTTTTGTATTTGACACATCATTAATATACGACATAGTTAATCAGTTTCTTATACTTCTCATCCTTGACTCAATAATACAGGATCGAGATTATTCGGGTCTGGATAATACACAGGTTTACAGAATACATTTCAATACAATTGAATGTAACAAAATACTGAAAGGGAACACAGGTTTTGGATAATGGTCTTATACATTGCCTAACTTAAAATGAGCAAATTTAGTAAACTTTGAACTTCATAGTTAGTGAAAACTATAATAACATGTAAACTGAGCAATATCGAAACAGCAATCTAAAACATCTAGAAATGTATCATAAGATTCTTTTTCATGGGTAGTAGTTATAGTAAAATTTAGACCATGGCAGTCTTCCAGGGTGGACAGTAGTAAATTTTTTTTGGATCGCTAACATTGGCAGTAAAATAAAATAAAATAATATCCGAACATTACCTAGGCTATTCGTTGTAAGAAATATTTTTTCCTGGATCTGACAAGTTTATTTAGTCTTACTAAATTGCAGTTAATTTTATTTTCCTCTCTGAGTTAGAACACAAAAATCCTGTGTCTCAGACATCAAACCTATCTCTTCTAAAATCATAGAGAAGGACAACAAATGAGTGTTAATGAAGGAAATAAACAGTATCAGGAAACTGACACATACTTTCTCCCTCCAAGTCATTTAAAACCAGAAAACATATATAGTGAAATAAAACAAATTAACAATTAATAATCACACATATATACACCAAATTTTATCAAAATCGGTTGGTAAACAACGGAGATATCGGTTTTTGAATATTTGCCATAAGAATAACATTGGACAACGTACTGTGTTTACCACCGAACTAAAATATCAATTATCTTTGCAACCAGTTGACGTAGACTAATGATTCAAAATACTAGATTATTTAGTTTTTCAAGCCAAATTTAATGGTTGGTTAATATTTTTTTTAAAAATACAGTTTTTGTGAAATTTGAAAAATACAAATTTCTTAACACTTAAACCCCCATAACTTCTGAACCTGAATTTTTACAGATATGCGGGTGGTGTCATTTTGTTTGTCATCTTAAGCACTAAATACCCCGTTGCAGCAGACCTGCATACTCAGCGAATTTCAAATGCAAAACAACATATGTTAATCCAACATAGCGAGATTTGACATGTTTTTGTAAGCTCCATAAGAATAACATGGGGAATGAGTATGCAGGTTTGCTGCTACAGGGATGTTTAAACTGGTTGGTTTTAATTCAATATTTAGTAGATCTGAACTAGAAGAAGCCATTTACCAGTTTTAACAAGATATGTTGAGAAATAAGCCAGATATAGAATTTTACTTATTTCCCATAAGGTTAACATTGAGACAACGTACTGTGTTTACCACTTTCAATATCTCGGTAACCAATGGACATAGAGCAATGATTCAAGATACTAAATTGTTTGTTTTTTTGAGGCGAATTCAATGGTGCCAACAAAAATTTTATTAATTTTATTTTTCTATGTAAAAACCCCAAAAAACCCATTTTTGGGGGGTTTATCTCCCTTTACCCCCCCTTCCGATGGTCCGATCGGGCTGGTTCACGAACTCGTCCGAGTGATTACCACTTTACACGTCTGTACCAAATTTCATTAAGATCGGACCATATTTACGGCCGCTATCGTGTTAACAGACATATATATATATTTTTTATATATATATTTCTTATGTATATATATATGTCTCAACTTGTATCAAAAACTTGGCGAGTTTTCATATCATTTAATACATAATTTGAGTCGATATGATTTACAAATTACAGATTAAAGTTCTTCAAAATTAGGGAGTTCTTTTTCGGACACCCGGTATATAGTATTTAAATAAATATAGTATTCGAACGAATGGTGTTTTTTGCTTCTGGGGACCCAAAAATGAAAAATTAACATGGTCTCGGACTTAGGTCTTACCATGAGTACTACCGTAATAGCTTATTCCTTTAAGGAAATTCGCTAAAACCATGAAATTTTTATCAAAATCGTTAGAGCCGTTTTTGAGAAATTTGGATTTTTGTCATTTTTTATGGGGTAAATACCCTTAAAAATCAAAAATTCAAAAAATTGAATAATACGCCTGGGGATACCACGGCTTTACACCTACATGCCAAATTTCATGAAAATCGGACCACTGGTGTCGTCTCTAGCTTTGTTTACATCCACACAGACACACATACATCCACACACACACACACACACACACACACACACACACACACACACACATACAGACAGACACCATGCCAAAAACCACTTTTTTGGATTCAGGGAGCACTAAAACAAATATATCCACTAACAACTCAAATTCAAAAATTTTGACGAAAACAATATTTTCTCCATATACATTGTATAGGGGGGAGAAAGTAAAAGGGGACATTGGAAATTGTATATTATGGTTTAATAGTTTACTTGTTTATGACCAAGTTGTGCTTTTTCCTTCTCTCAGTGTACTCTACATCTACATGGCTTACTGTTGCAGTTAATGTCCGAGCTAGGGGTCCCTGGACTGAAGGCAGCCATGGACCTTCTGGGACTGTACGGTGGGCCTTGTCGAGAACCCATGCTGCCGTCTTCTCCGCAAGATATCGAGCGAATCAAATCCACACTTCAACAGGATAACCTGATCTGATCCTTTTAATGTATATTTTTGAAAATGTTCTGTGCAACTTATATTTTATACTATTGAATTATACTCTTAATTGAAAATATAAAAAAATCTGTGACAGTTAAACTTGAGTCCAGATAAAGATTTATAGACTGATAAAGTGTTATTTTTCTTTATAATGTCTGAACATTTTAAAATTACTTATTTACCAAAATGTGGAATCAATATTTTTATTTACAGAGATCTTAGTATTTTACCTTAAAATCCTACTTCTTAACGGAATTCATGCAGTGACTTAAGTTTAAAATCTGCTTATTATAGAGTTGAAAGTACTTTGTCTGAGGAAGACAGCAAACTAATAATCCTTTAAAGCAACTTGCCTTAGAGTTAATTCATACAAAAGGGACCTATCCTTTAATACAATTAACTTATAGCAGTCAAAGCCTTTAATTACAGAGTATTTTCTAGAACAAAAATTAGTTTGTATCCATTTCAAATAATTAAAAATAAATTTTATTCGTGGCTCCTTGAGAATCCCTTTTACAATGTACATGACTTTTTTCAATTGAAAAAATAAAGATTTTTGCTTTATGCCTGTTCTAGATTTAATCTTGGAATTCTGTTTGAAATATTCTGGTCTGTTATGTTCATGAAATATTCTGGTATTTATGTTGTGTTACATAGCCAAAATCATTATTGTTTATCTACTATTAGCGTGACCTAACTTTTATGCTGGTGCTTATGACGTCAATGATGTTTAACTTTCTTACAACATTAAAGAATATTTCACTTAATTCTTTTAAAATGCATACAGAAGTCTGTTTCATTGTATCTGTGCAATCATTTCAATTCCAATAATAGCATAATATGACTTTACTAAAAAATTGTTTACTCTATTCTCGGTTTTACCAGGAATTTCAATTCCAGTGTTAAATATTACAGAAAATTACCAAACATTAAGTGTGTCTAGGACTCTTCCTTTGGGTATGACTTTCATAAATGTGTATCGCAAACCTTACCAGCAATCTCTTCACAACAACACCTAAATTAGATACTCAACAACGAAACTCACCCACCTTTCCCCTCAGCTTTGTTTCAAATAAAAAAATAAACAACAAGGGATGAAAATAACCCAAAACACAAATTTTATCACATAATTTATTAGGTAACTTAACATTTACAAAAAAATCACTTACCTACGTGCAAGTCACAAACAAAAGAATAAATAACACAGTCAGTTGTCGAGCTGCTGCTTGTAGAGCGAGTCGGCGGAGGGCGAGAGTCCCGTCAGCTCCTGCTCGACCCCAGCAAGCGCCCACTGGTGGTCGAGGATCTCAAGCGCCTCCCACTCCGCCTTGAACGCAGCCTTGGGGTCCAGCGGCATCGCCATCGCCGCCCCCGACATCTGCTCCTGGATGTGGCGTGACTGGTCCGCAGCTGCAACAAACCGTTACTTCATTGCCTACGCTGGATTTTAAATTAGAAAAGCTTCAGTTTAGAGTGGCAGAATTTGGGGTATAGCAAATTTTAAGGTGGGACGTTCAATAAACAAAGGTCACTTACATGTCTTGAATTTTAGAAAAGGTCAAGAATTCAAAAAAGGTCACTAATGTTCCTGACAAAAAAAGTTTGTCAGGAAACATTAATGACTAAAGTCTGCAATGTCTTACGATAACTTGTTCAAGAAATTCAAACTTGGTAAAAAAAGGATAATATCTGTTTTTATTCATTATCATTGTTGCTGCTGTTGCCTTCGAGTGTATTGTAGAATATAAAATTTTCTGTTGTAGTACAGTCAGCAGAATTGTTTTTTGTAGTGTACCAGAAAAATCTTTGAGTATTTCACAAGCCAGCAAATATCTCAGGAAAATGGAGACAGAGAAAATACTCTTGGTCACATCGAAGCTACCAAATTTCTAGGTTGCAATCTCTCAAAAGTATTAAGGCCGGTAAATTTCTCAACACAGAGCTTGTGTTCACTGGCAAAGTTCATGCCTGGGATCAGCCCACGAGTAGACAATTTTTTATCTGCCACTGATCTCAGCTTGTGCTGATTGGGACTTCAATGATGACTATAAAAAATACTTTTGGTTGAAAAAATGTTATTTTTTCTTTTTCTCACAGAAAATAATACTTTTATGAAAGAGACATAAGACTACAATTACAGTACACATATTACTTGCCTACATAACAAAAATATTGACATTCCTTACATTTTCAATACTGACAGCCCAAAATTACTATACAAATTTGAAACCCGAAAGACTATATCATTTTTAAAATTTGTTTCAAAATACACATTCTATAGCAACACGGTTGCCACGGTGCAAACCTACCGTTATTCTCGCCGAGGACCAGGGTGTAGATGCTGCGGAGGCCGAAGACGTTGAGGAAGTACCAGGAGGCGGATGAGACCCAGGCGGCGTCTAGCGACTGCAGCTCCACGCCGCGCTGCAGCATCGGCTTGAACCTCAGCGTCAGCGGGAACGGCACCTTGGCTGCGGGCAACACGGGGGGGGATAACGTAAAGGGATTTCACATCATACTACACAGAAACATCTGTTTTCTGTGCCTTACTCTTTGGCTGGAAAGTTACTCTTTGCCGATTACTGCACAGTAAATTTACCATGCAGTGTACAGTAAATGTACCGTACACTTGGAAACAGAAATAACGGAAGTAAACAATCAAAACAATCAGCTGATTGTGGCAAACTGACGTTAAATGCATTTTTATTAGTTACTGCAGAGGAATGTAGTGGCAGCACTGGTAGCAGTAGCAAATATTTGGTTGTTTACTGTAGGTTAGGTTCAAAGAATTGAGAAACGTATTTACTTATGCAAGGGGAATACGTTATGATTAAAAAATATGGTTTTTTCCTGAGAAGTATCATGTAATGTACCGTATGTCACACGCCCGGTAATGCCGGTAAGTTTGACCATACTCGCATGAAAATCCTGCACTCCCCTAGCGGCTTGCGCAGAAACTATCATGCTCGCACGGTAATCCGGTACTTACCGGGCTAGTAACGTAATATACTATTGCAAACATTTGATAAAACAGTCTGGATACATTATACATTTCTTACCTTTGTTTGTTTTGTCGACGTTCCATAAATTTAATAGCAACTGGATTGTTCTGGGAATACAAAAATTCCACTTAGCCTAATTCAATGGATAATGAAATATAACTCAACATATTCATAATATTTATGCTCCATAAATTTATTAGCGACTGGACAATTGAAATATTGAATTGCCAAAAAAGAAGTTGAATTATCGAAATTCCATTGAATTTAATAATATGTCTTAGGGAAATTCAAATTCAAAGTAAGCTAACAAAAAAATGATTCAGCTTTTACAAAACTTGAGTACCAAAATAATGGAGGCTGAGGCCTTTTTAAAACATTGAATGTCCCTGTAATAACCTACTTGAATACAGAAAATAGAATAAGCTCCAATTGTTCTGTTTCGTTGAGCTCTAACCGTTGGAGATCTGACATCAACATTTGTCAATATAGCCAAGGAACTAGAGGGATGATTTTGGGAAAGTTAAATGGGATATGTGTCCAAATGTTATATGATCAAGTTCCATTATCAGTAAGGAACTGTGGAATGAAGTAGGCCCTCCAGGACTTGCATATTCTTCAGAGTTTCAGAGTCCACGGTGTACACTGGAGTAGGCCTACCTATCAAGTATTTGGGAAAACAAAAAATTGAGAACAAGATTTTGGTAAACGGTTAATGCAAACAGTAGTGGTAGTCAAACAGGATAAGACACCACATTTGGTATAGTATCAGCTAATACTAAATACTTTAGTTTATACTAAAAAATACTCTTCACGGCGAATACTTACTGGTCACAAACCCTGAGAACATCCAATTGATCCAACCTCCAATAAGGATCATGGGTAGTACATTGGTGACGTTGCCCTTCAACATATCAGTCATCATGCTCGGATCAGTCATTGGATTCTGTGCCACTGCGGCCCTTTTCTGTGTCTTGAAGTAACCTATGAAAAATTGTTCTGTAGTAAGAATAATCATACAAATTCTGCACGCAAGAGATTACCAAGTAAAAATAATTTAGTTTGAAAAAGGAAAATAATAAAGTTCACCCACCATGATCCTACAATTATGGAACCAGGAGGGTACTGGATTACCAATATCGTCGGATTACCAAAAATAATATGAAACATAACCTATAAGTTAAAACAATCATAAATTAATATGTTAATGACTTTTAGTGGTCAAAATTCATCAATTTAGATATTATTTTTATAAAATGAAATGCTTATTGAATTAAAACATGACATAATCTAGGCTATATATATTATTAATATGCTTCATGGAAACTTGGTGAGCGAAAACGCTTTTCTTTTAAGATTTAACACCACTTATATACTAACTACATTAAAACACGCATCTGTGTGGGCAGTCATCAAGCTGGCTTTAGGTTTTTAATTTAGGCAATATAACTCGAAAAAAGGAAGAAAAAATTATTAAAATAATTCGTTTTGACAAAAGTGAAACAAAGGAAGATCAGGTGTGCAGGATTCCACAATGTTCTACTGGTTTAGTTTAAATCAGTGGCGACTGGTCCATAGGGACTCTCGGACGCCGCCCCCCCAGAAGATTTTCAAACATACTGAATTAAATTAGTTTACATATCTATCCGATAAATGTGTAAAAACTACTAATTTCCATTACACTGATCATTAATAATAAATTCATTTCAACTATATGCATAGAAATATGTTGCGAAAGTATTTAGGTATCATCTGCTATTGCGCGTCCTGCGGACGCTAGCCGAAGCGTCCCAATCCTAACGCATGCTATCTTATGGCAAATCGAGCAGTCACTGGTGAGGGTGCTCTGACGTCACTACCATGTTTTGATATAGGGCGGATCGGGCAGAGTCCGAAGATGCGCGCGCACATCAGCAATCAGTGCAGCCACCACAATCTCTTTAGGGCAATAAGAAACTGAACCTTTGCTGCCGTTATGATTGCACAATTCATGTTGGCTCACCTGTTGTTTGCTCGTTTTAGTAACCATAGCAACCAAACTCTCTAACCTCCAAACCGTAACGTAACCTAAACGATGGAGCTGAAGTGAGGTTATTTATTTACATTCTGTGTTTCATGTATCTATTTTACTCCAATGAGACGGTAACCAGGGATGGTGACAAGTGATTAATATTATTTTAATAGTGAATCCAGCGGATATTGGTAATATTACAGACCATGAAATGTGAATAGCAATCGAAGGTAGGTGAAATACACAAAATCTGTAATACTCTTTTGGTAGTTAGTAGTAAGTGAGTCCTCCTGTTCATTTAACCCACCAGCCGCCACTGGTTTAAATAACCCACAAGTACAGAGCAGGTAGTCGTCCACCGGGTTTTTCCCTCAAACCGCTTTACCTCAAGAAAATCGGGCTTACCAGTATTACAAAAGTTTAAATGTTTAAAAAGGCTTTATTGTCTTTTGATTTTCTTCCTGCAATCACAGCCTTTACTTGACTATCATTTGCCATTTTGCAGTAAAATCAATATATTTGCAGCCGACACAATAT
This sequence comes from Flexamia atlantica, assembly GCA_035578135.1. Classification (NCBI taxonomy): domain Eukaryota; kingdom Metazoa; phylum Arthropoda; class Insecta; order Hemiptera; family Cicadellidae; genus Flexamia; species Flexamia atlantica. Next base: position 13,516,453 of record JAQJVK010000005.1, on the reverse strand, counting down.
TGCTTGAGGTGCAAGTGTACACTTTTGCCAGAGGAAAACTTTTCAAGTGTGAGAATGAACTTGTATGGTCGGCAATGTCGGCATGTCTTGTTCTAATGCACCTCACACTCGCCTTGTCCCGGCAAGTTACTCGCAGAGTATACTTGCTACTGAACTGAACGAAATAAGGACCGTGAAACTGTGGCTGGAAAGTGTCAGCCGATGACACTTTTAGTATAATGTACAGTGTATGATTACCGAATGTGTTGGTCTATCAAGGGTTAACTTTATTTACATAGCATATTATAAACCTAGTAAAGCTAGAATCAAGATTTTTAATACAGAACATCTCAGATTATCCGGATCCCGGATTATCCGGATCCTGGATTATCCGGACCGGTCTATCCGAGAAATTCAAAAATTAAAGTCACAGCAAAAACGTGATTTTAGCAAGTTTACGAGAGAAATGCGCCTTCAAAATGTAAAATGCAAATGCAATAGGCCTACATTACAGCATTTTCTTAAACGTAGTTTTCTGGTTTGCTACTTGGGGTGCTAGCAGTAATCAACAAAGGCATAGCCTACGGCAATTTTGCAAGTTTGTTTATTGCTATCACTTAAGTGTTTATAGTTCTGAACTCCTTGTATGAACTTATATTGAGTTACTAATTTGAAAGACTAACATGTTGTACAGTCTTGGTAAGCCATTTGCAGCATCAATTTAGCAGGGGCTAAGGTACGCGATAGCTATTTAGGCGATATTGTAATGACCTCGGATTATCCGGATTGGTGTTCCGCCACATTAATCAGGATAATCCGAGGTGTACTGCATGACCTTTGTGAATTAAGAAAATTAAACTGCTATTACAGAATTTATTTCATCTGACCTTATTCTTAAGGATAGGGAGCGATGGTGATAAAAAGGATGATAACATAGTTAACTGACTTTGTTGCAAGCCTAAAATAAAAAATAAAAAAACTACAAAACATTTCCAATCAATATTTTGAATAATACATATTTACTAACCTGTTTCCTCATTGTTGAAGTAATGACGCCTCATCTGGAATGACTGTCTTGTCAGGTACTTCCCATTTTCTCGCAAAAGACGAGCTCTGATCATTACTTGACTGCAATTAAAAGAGAAATGAATAAAATTGACTTTTATGGTTGTATCTAGTTGTAATAGGCTTTAGTTGTTGTAATAGGCCTAGGTTTTAGTTGTTTTAGGCTTCTATTGTTTTTATAAATAACTTTAGTTAGAGCAAGTGTCTTACCTAATCTTAAATTTATCATGTCTTTAATAATCTTAAATAGCCTATGATAAAATTATCTGAAACATAATTTAAAAGGGTTGAATCAAAACCAAACTCCACACTACAAAAGTTTCATCCCATAAAAATGTTAGATGTACAAAGATAGGCCTGTTACAAACATCTCCAATATTGGCAAATTCTTGTAAAGAGCTTTTAGCCTAAAACAACAGTTCTAAACACCTAGTTTTACTTGCCAACCCTTAACTCAAATTATTTTAATGAATTTTACCCATGGAACATTTTATTCATGAAAAGACTAAAAGTATTGGCGGATCCAGAGTTCATTACAAAGCAGAGTTAATGAAGAATCAATTATATTGATCAATTATGTTTATAAATAGGCTACAGTAAGTAAAATGTTTTTTCAATATATTTACAATTAATTTTGAAAAAATATCATAAAAATTCTACAAATACAATTGCAAATAATTTTTTTAAACCTTGCATTCCTATATAATATATTGATATTTATAAAATAGCAACCTAATTATTTTGGTAGCCTACTTTTTAGCCCGATTCAATGTAGGCCTAAGCCCTTTAATGTTTGCGTCACATAATTTTCTGAAGTTTGGATCAAAAGAAGCTAAATAGATTCTCATGTCTGCACAATTAACTAACCAACTAAGAAGAAGTTCTGATGTTGAACTTTGAACATTTCTCAGATTTTAAACAATTTTTGAACTGTTAGTTTGAAATCTTTGACTGTTATCCCCCAAGGGTACGCGTACTCCAGGTTGAGAACCGCTGGCCTAGAGAGCTAGATTCCGTAATAACAGATTTTGGACCTTGAAATTACTTTGGGATTTAGAAAGGGTGCTAGTTAAGATTTATTCTTAAAATAGAGATGACCAACCCAATTGTAGTGAAACTTGGTTGTGCTATCAAGTGTTCAGTTCTACTATAGAGCCTAAAACCCTGCTTATAGGCTGCTCCTGATAGCCTGACATTTTTCAAAATTCCATGCATCAAAAGCAGATGTGTAGATGGCAGGGGTTACAGTATTTTTTTTCTCCAGCAGATTGCTGGCAGACTAGTTAAATAAAATGGAGGTTGGAAAAACTGCTAGGGCTTCAAAATGTATTCAGTAAAATCAAACCATTTACAAACAGAGGGTTGATTTGCCTCCTGCTCTCGAAGCTGCAAGCTCAAGATCAAGTTTAGAATAAAAATGTCTCAATACTAACTGCTGTAACCTTTGCTGCCAGTGCCATGGCTGCTATAGACCCTGGTACTAACCCTAGTTGTTACCCAAGAGCCTTTATCTTTGAAATCTTCAAGTTAATTTTGGCAGAGGAGGATATATGTAAAACACAAAAAGAGGTGAGAGAAGGTGGCAGAAGTAGGCCGACTGTAGAATGTCAGGTAATGTCAAAAACATACTTATAGAGAGGTAAATATGTCAAAAAATGTTTTTCCAACATGACACCACTGAAAGGGAAACCCATAAATGTGCCAACTGTTGCCCTCAACTCTTGTAATTTTGACAAAGGTAACAAGGTTTGTTGAATTCTTAATGGGCCTGAAAATAAACAAGCACAGGCACAAAGGTTAAGTTTGAAATTCCAGGTAAGCCCTACCTTAAAATCCTAGGACTTCACTCACTCAATATGAAAAACCTTACAACTGTGAAAAATCATTTACAATGGGGAAAAGTACTACAATTTATTATTATTAGTTATTGTATTAAAAGTTATGCATTAGATATTTAATTTTTAGCCTTTTCGTTGTGTATATTGGAAACTTTGAGGTTAAGATATGATTGAAGTTTCAAAGCTAGGCACTTTTGAATAGCCTACCTGTCTTGAAGCTGTTGTAGCTCAACTTTCTTTTGAGATGCTAGTAATAAAGAAATGTAATGTCGTACTATACCGACGAGAAAAGTAATCACAACTATGGGCCAAAACACCCATAATCTTATTGCTGGGTCTAATAGTAATTCAGCCATATTTGACGTTTGACGTTTGACGTTTTTTTGCCTCGTCTTCCGATGCCGATAATGCGAAGACTGGTGGCTGGCAGGCAAAGTTTTCAGCCTGTGGCATTTGGAATATAACAGAAAACCTCCAAAGAAGGACACTATCTGCTGTTTCCATATTAAATTTCTTTCAAGCCTTAGTCATAGATCCCCCCGTTGCAGCAGACCTGCATACTCAGCGAATTTAAAATGCAAAACAACATATTTCAAACCAAAATACCCACGTCGCAGCAGACCTGCGTACTCAGCGAATTTCCATAGGATTTACTTTGTATATGTGAACATTCAACCTATTTGAAGGAAAGTATTGTTTGAATGATACGTTAAGTAAATAAGTACCTGGTGGACCGAGCCTTGCTCGGTGTTATTTCATGTTTACCAGTTCATCCAGTTACTATAAAATATCTCAATGTCATAAAATGTATCAATATAAACCTTTTTTATTGCTCCATGGACTCTTCATCCCACCTGCTGTATTTTCCCTTGATAGCTGTGTAGATTCCAAACAGCTGTTATTATTACTTCATTTGTTTACACTTTCCTTGTTTATTTTCGTTGCTATCACGGCAACCCATAAGGCCAATGTTAAAATTTTACAACTTTAAAATTCGATTTATTACGTTATTAGATTTTCTCTGGCCAAGTAATCTGCGTAAAAGACGTTTTTGAGTCATAAATTACTTATTTCCAGACTTTGAAAGAAATCCTCGGAGCCGTTTTTGAGATAAATGTGCAAGCATACAAGCAAGCATACACGCAAGCATACAAGCAAGCATACAAGCAAGCACGCACGGCCGGACGATAACATTGCTCATATAAGAGTATAGTACCTGGTGGACCGAGCCTTGCTCGGTGTTATTTCATGTTTACCAGTTCATCCAGTAAATATAAAATATTTCAATGTCATAAAATTGATAAATCGAAACCTTTTTTATTGCTCCATGGACTCTTCATCCCATTCGCTGTATATTCCCTTGACAGCTGTAGATTCCAAACAGCTGTTATGATTACTTCATTTGTTTACACTTTCCTTGTTTATTTTCGTTGCTATCACGGCAACCCATGAGGCCAATGTTAAAATTTTACAACTTTAAAATTCGATTTATTACGTTATTAGATTTTCTCTGGCCAAGTAATCTGCATATAAGACGTTTTTGAGTCATAAATTACTTATTTCCAGACTTTGAAGGAAATCCTTGGAGCCGTTTTAGAGATAATTGTGCAAACATACAAGCAAGCAAGCACGATAACATTACTCATATAAGAGTATAGGATATAGGAGGATATATTCAAAACGTATGTTTAATCATGCATGAGCTTTGAACATGAAGAAAATTAACAAAGAGACCACATTTGTTTTCATTAGTAATACATACACTTTTGTATTTTATATAATTCTTAGTCTTTTAATTTTTAATAACTGTAATATTGTTATAGTACCTAAATAAATGTCAACAAACATATAATCAATTAATTCAAAACACTCAAAACAAACAAATAACTTAAACCCATGAAAAAATTAAATTCAATCATATGGTCAGTTTTACAGTAATTAAAACATCACTTGTTGCAACAGACCTACATCTCCAGCCAATTTCAATAAAACATATTGTCAATCCTCATCATTGTAAACATACCATATATTATGCTACATTTTCATGCAGTTTAAACCAAGACATCACCCTCCAAATGCTCATACTTTCTTTATTAAATTTAAAAATAATTTGTATTTTTTGATATAGTATATATTTTCTGCAAAATCTTGATCAATCTAATCAATCTAACAATTCAAAATAAACACGAATAAAATATTCATCATCTGAAAATTTAATCATATGTTCAGAATTGTATTTTTTAAATATCTTAAATTAGGGTGACTATACTTTTTGGAGGGAAAAAATAAAAATAATATTGGACAACGTACTGTGTTTACCACATCCAATATTATCCTATATCTAAGCAACGGATTGACGTAGAACAATAATTCAAAATGCTGAATTGTTTGTTTTTTAAAGCTGAATTCAATTTTGACAATGAAATTTAAAAATAATTAGTAAAAAGGTGCAAAATCTTGAAAATAAATTTTATTTTGTCAAAAAAACCTTCTTAGAGTAAATGAACGAATAGTTTTTTTTTTGCTTCTGGGGGCCCCAAAACGAAAAGTTATCATGGTCTCGGGCTTAGGTCTTACCATGAGTACTACGGTAACAGCTTCTTCCCTGTAGGGGAAATTCGCTAATAAAACCATCCTTTTATTATCTATGCTTTAACAGATAACGGGGTGAAGGAGTAACCATTAATACTAATTTTTAACGCCTAGTTTGGTATGATCCATTCCTAAAAACTTGGAACCTAAATATTTTTAGAAAAGTCAGGGGCGGATTAAAGGGAGGGTGGGAGGGGCGACCACCCCCCCCCCCTTGGACAGACGAAGTGTGTAAAATAGACGTGTATTTGCTCGTTAAAAAAATACAGAATCCACATTTTTTCATATCAATGTTATAAATACAATCGGTTATACATTCACATAAAATATTTCAAATTTAATATAACATTATAACGACTCTATCTCCGCACTCCCATCGTTAAGTCAATCGCCTGTCTTGTTTCTTTACATCAGCTGGCCCAAGCACTCGGTTTTTATCACAAAGTGTCCTAAACAGAGACAGTTGCCTCGGGCAATATTGCGCTGTTTTCGCTCGGTATTATCGTTTCTTGACATCTCTGATTAGCTAAAAAAAAAACAATGTCAGCCTATTCCTTGGATCCAATGACTGCAGTTGCTAATTTCTCCTCAGTTAGCTGGTCAGCAAAATAGGTAGTCCTGTATTGATAAAACTTGGTACGTAGTTTCATATATTTCAGATATACCGGATATTGAACTAAAATCGCTCATTTTTAAATATTTGTTTAAAAAACTGCTTAATCATCCACCATGTTATTCTTATCGAGACTACACAAACATGTCATATCTCGTGTGCGTTGGATTGAAATGTATGTTTTTGCGTACAGGGTGTTTTTTTTAACGCAACCCATTTTCAAGATTGAATAATGCACATATGGATGTGTAATGAGTATTGTTTTATTGATCTTTAAATTTTATACAACCTATTATTTAAGTTTGATCACATTTAGTTTACATTATGTGCTCAAACAGTCCGCCATTGGCATTATTTCTCCCCAAGATCCCCGGATTTTACCCCACTATAAAAATACATAAAAAGTATACATAAAAAGTAAGACCTACTAAAAAAATTCAAAGGATCTTCAGCACCTCAAAACAAACATAAAAACTTTAATGAAATAAATTCAAAGAGGCACCTTGCAACACGTGTTCGGAAATTTGACTGAAAGAGCATAACTTTATACAAATGCCAATGGCGGACTGTTTGAGCACATAATGTAAACTAAATTTGATCAAACTTAAATATTAGGATGTATAAAATGTAAAGATCAATAAAACAATACTCATTTCATATTTATATGTGCATTATTCAATCTTAAAAATCGGTTGCGTTTTAAAAAACACCCTGTATTTGCAACATTGCAATCCGTAGAGGATATATAGGTCTGCTGCAACGGGGTATTTTAGTACTAGTAATGAAAATAAGATTTTACTATTTAAAAAATTATAATCTGCTTTTTTTCGTACATAGGCCTATAATAAAAATACGATAAGGTAGTCTATTACAAATATCTAAAATGTTAGCAATTTTGAAGTATGGAGCAAAATACGCTATAATGAATTAAATAAAAATCAAATAATCATTAATATTAAGAAAAGTATGTCACTCATTACGGAAAACTATATTCAATAACAATAACTAATGTAATATGTAGCCTACTTGCTTATGATTTTTCAAAAACTAACAGAATATAAACATAGATATGATAGTATAATGAGCAAATGTTATGTATTCAAACTATAGATTAAATCGTAAATTTACAGACACTTATTACAGACATAAGCTATTGAGACATGTGATTTGTCTTGTTATATAATACCTACCTGGGTAGGTCCCCCATGTCAATAAAAGTTTAGCCTAAGTGTCGGGCCGACAGTGGGGGCCACTGAGGGTAAATCAGACATCCCTTTTGCAACTGAATTATTTTGGTCTACATCCTTAACTTGCCCCTAGGGCTAAAAAATGTGCAATTGATAACGTTACGAGTGCTATTGCATGGAAATGAAAATGAAATATAATCTCAATTGCTCCTTGGCGTATTCAACAAGATTACATTGCAATATATTACAATGAACTTATTATCAGTATATACAGGGTGTTTGATATCTGAGTACATAATGTAATTTTTAAACTGTAGGTTAAATTGTTGTTGTTTTTAGACGTAAGTAATGTATAGCCTATATATAAAGTAGTTTGCATGTTGGTATAGTTCAGGCTACAGCCAAACTATTTGTCGTAGACATTTGATCTTGGTGTCAAATTAAAGTTGGGAATCGCATGATGTGCACTATGGTATTATGGTTTTGATATCTTTAAGGGCTTAGGCCCAGGATTGTCCTAAGGGGACCTACGTCAAGGATTTTGGGAATGCTTCAAACAGTTGCTGTGGATACCATTTAGAAATGCTTCTATGGTTATTAAGAGAATGCAGCTCTAAGAAGCAACAAGAGTACGAAAAGAAAAAATTATCTCCCGGGCAAAACCGGGGTTATTAGCTAGAAACTAATACAAAGCTAAATACATCGGTTTTTAATGGTATAAGGGAATAAATCGTAGTTCAATGTGCACTTGAGTTTTTTGGGTAAATTTTATAAGCTGTCAAAATTCAAATCAATCTCTGCAACTGATGATTTACAATTGATTTAAATGAGCATAATCGTTCATTAACCTTTTTTATACACCATTGCTGTCTGGGGGGGCTCAAAAGGTAATGAGCTCCAAATACTCAGACAGCCACGTCGAATACGTATCAAATACCCTGTAGATCCAAACAGAATAGTTTAAATCTTAATTAAAAAATTATAATAATATTAGTATCCGTAAAGCTGTAAATCAATGGATTCCTCACAAAATGTAACATCACTTAAGGGGTTTACGTTTTAAGAATAAAGAGGAATTATGTTTAAGTAATTACAATTATTATTTTTACTAGCTGATTAACCCGGTTTCACCCGCGGAAAAACAGAAAAACTTCCTTGGATTCACGATTTAATGTTTAATTAAATTTATGACATTTCATTAGGTTGCCATGACAATTTCATAAGCTTCCCTTTAGTTTAACATTGAAAATTTGAGGTACTATAGGGTGCAGCCCTGAGGAAATTTTGAAAAAAGTCTTTTCTTAGCGGATGCCTACGTCCATGCAAAGTTTCAAGGTTCTAGAGCAAGTATAGTATGGGCTGTGCGATTATAGGTGAGTGGTATTTGACAAATTATATAATAGGTTATTATCATTGACTTTATTATTTAACATTTTTGACAGTAAATTAATGGTGGTAGATTGTATTGTATTCATCGAGAATTTGGATATAGTTCAACGGTAAGTTTTAATAATTATTCTGACAGACGAAATTTTAAAATGTAATTTCAAATCATGTTTAATTAACCTAACTAGGGATTAATTATAATGAAAAGAACATTGTTCCTTAGACTGGAGTTTTTTTATAGATAATGTTTTAAATACTAAGAAATCTTTGTTCATCCTCTTGCGGGAAGGATAAGCGCAGGTACACCTATAATAATCTGTATGCAATCAGACAAAAGTCCTATACCAAGATGAAGCTGCCTTGCATTATAGGCATACTTTGAATTTTCAAGATCACGATATCAGTTGATTCGCGATAAATGTATTTACAATATCAGGCTTCATCAAGCATAAGCTCGTAGTTGATTTTACATTTATTTTCATGTCACTTTAATCATGCAAGATAAGTGATATTAAATTAATAAGAAGTCGTATTGTTTACTTGTGTTGGTTTATAAAAAAGCTGTATTATCACGTTTATCAAACGATTTATTTTAGCTTAATGACGTTTTACTTAAAAGTGGTGAAAACAATAATTGTTGTGTATTTTTTGTCTACATTTCTGTTAAGTTATGATAAAGTAGTGCCGAGAAATTAAAAATATATATTTTTGGATGTAAATTTTGAGAGCCACAGACGTCAAAATTGCAAATAGGACGAACATTTCCATTTTCTTGCATAATTTAAGGGAATCAATTAACTACAGAGCCTATATTTGGAAGTTATTTTTTGGTTATAGTGAATGTTTTAAACCTAACACAAAGAAAATTAAAAAATAAAAATGTTTGTTGATGGAAAAGTATTTTTTTCCGTAGTGTCAAAGCTTTAAAAATTACGTAATTTTGAAGACCAGAGAATACCCATACAATATCCCGAGAAATTGAATTTCAATCTTTTAAACTTTTCCCCTGAATAATGCACAAACAAACAGAAGTTAGCATCTGAGTAATTTGATTAGGCAAACTGCATTCAAAAAAAGAATGGCATCTGAACATTCATACAACACATCCCAATCACATTCACCGAAATAGTGTAACGCACGATACTTTTCATGATGCTACTTAGAAAAGCATATTTTTAATCTAACGAATTCTTTCATTTAACCACTATGTTTCCCAATTCTTAAAACCTAACTTATAATAAACAAACAAACAGACATTTGCTACTGTCGCCACTACATTCCTCTACTAAGTAACCAATAAACATGCATTAAACGTCGCGTCGGTTTGCTGCAAACAACTGATTGTTTACTACCGTTTCCTGTAGTCGTAGCCTGGTAAACCTTCAGGCCTAGACCGGAAAGTTTTCTGGACTTGTATCGGCAATGGGTAACTTTCGAGCCGACTAAAACAGATGTTTCTATGTCAGTATGATGAGAAATAGTTGATAAGTTAGCAAACTAGTATAAAATGGTAAGACTGCTTGCCGCCTGACGGAATAGTTTGTCCCTAACGGCGCCCGCACAACCTTAAAAGTAGGCAAAATTCAAAACAGGGGCTATTATCCAATATACAATTAACCTCCACTGTTTGTATACTGTGTCAAAATGAAATGAGTTTATAATGTTGTACGTAATATACATTTAAGTATAGGAGCCCCCCCCCCGCTAAAATCCCAAAAGTCAGGGTGTTTGAGTGGTTGTGGACTTGGTATGCGGGGGGGGATGACCCGTTCACCTGCGGCCCCCAAATATATCGCTATTGCCTTGTGTATAGCCTGTTTGCATATTACTAATGCCATTTTAAGTAAAATAAGGGTTAATAATAACAACTGTTTCACGGTGGCAAAATGTATTTGGTTTTATATTGTTTTTTCGTTTTTTTGTGTTTTTTTATAAAAAACAATAACTATAATACAAAAATGTTGGTACCGAGTCTGTACAGAATCATGACGTCTTTGACTTATAAAAAACAATAACAGACAACAACAAAAAATGCGCCTTCTGTAAAAACTCGGTGGACGATGAAGACCCGCGTAATCCTAGTCGATGAGATATGTACAAGAGCCGAGGGGAGGTTCAGTAGGAGGGGACGCCGTAGGAGCCGGACGGCCTGGAGGGGGCGCCGTAGCTGCCGCTGGGGGCGTAGTTGTAGCCGCCGCCACCACCGCCGCCACCACCGCTCTGCTCGTACTGGGCAACCTGCAGGGCCTGCTTCACGCCTTCCAGGTCGATGCCGACCACTCTGGACGAGTACCCGCCGGACGATGGCACTCCGTAGGACGAGGAGGGCACGCCGTAGCTGGAGCTGGGAGCGCCGTAGCTCGAGCTGGGAGCGTAGTTGTAGCCGCCGCCGCCGCCGCCGCCGGAGTAGGACGATGAGCTGGCTTCGTCCTTCAGGATGATCTGTCTAACCTTCTCCAGCAGCTCCTGGTCGACGTATTGTCCCTCGTTCGAGGAGGGGCCGACGGGCACCTGGACGTATCCGCCGCCGCCCCCGCTGTAGCCGCCGCCCCCGCTGTATCCACCGCCCCCACTGTATCCACCGCCGCCGCTGTATCCACCGCCTCCGAACCCGCCGGAGGGTCTGTTGTAGCTGTAGCCTCCGCCCAGGGGTGCCTCTGCTGCCGCGAGGGCCAGCGTCGCCGCTAAACACTGCAACAGAGATCGTCCACATTAGTTTACATCAAGGCGACTAAAAGTTGGAGTATTTGCACATTAGTTAGAGATTGTTTTTGGAACTTTAATTGCTTGGTATGAGTTTTTGGTTTCCTATATCACGCCGTTACCGTCGTTTAAATATAACAGTGAGAACCGACTCAGTATGCAAATTCTTAAAAAAAATTAATTATTTGAAACAAGTTTCTATTATGTCTAAAACATTCTTGGCTGATGTATAAAATTCAAAGCTATTAAATGGTAAAATAGTTACTCAGACTATTTGATAATTTAGGATAAACGAATCAACACTAGAATCCAGGACTTGGCTCGGAGCGGCAGTGTAGGGACCGGTTACCCAACGCCACGAGCACGTCGCGGATGACCCGGGATGTGACCCAAGGTTACACAACCAACCGGTCACTTTCTACAACGACCGGTTTTCGAAAGCGGTTGCATCATTGTGGCATCTCACATAAATCCGTTTACATGAAAAAGCCGCTCGTAAAACGATAGTTGTCGTTATTGTCCGGTTGATAACGAGCCTTTCCCGTCTTCGGTCGTTTGTCGTTGTGCAAGTCATCCGACCGGCGGCTCGTCGCTGGAACGATGATTGTCGTTGGGAAACTAGCCACTAGTTTGTTGTGACCCGGTGGTTACGTACGTAGTTTACCGCAGCAAGAGGAGTCGGGGGCATAACCTATAACTTCCTGACTCGTGGGACTTAGCAATTTTTTACAGTTTTATAATTAATTAACACTGTTTTAATTTCCAATTTATTATAAACCTGCCAAATTAAGATCCGATTGACAGAAACTATAGTTAACAGAGGGACTTTGAAATTACTCAGCAGTGGTTCTACAAATGATGGACCGACATTGGAAATTCGGAACCAAAATGGACTCTGAAATAAATTGAAATATTTGGCTAGATATAGAAGGCAGTCATTTTTCGGATTATAGGGTTTACTTCATAAAATAAATCTGTTTTGAGGCGAAGAGCCTTCTAGTAAAAAATACTGTAACTTAAGAATTCACAGTAAAATGTTTAATTGGTTATTTTTAATATCAAATTTTAAGGCTTAAGTTTATACAAAAGAAGAAATTTTCTATCGGCCGAGTCATTGGTCAATAACTTCTCTTTTCACTGAACACTATATCCGATGGGTCTTTCCTTTGGTACCCGTCAGTAAAACTAATTTGATGGTAGATTCGAGACCATACAATTTACGGCAACTTCCGTGATAAATCTGTCACCAATCCAGCAATGCAAGATCTGCTCCACTTCCGGAAACCCGTGGTTACCGGATGTGAACCCGGCTAGAAAGTTGGCGGAAACGAGGTGCATGAACAAGCAGTCGGTCTGTTTACATCTGTTTCGTAAGATAATTAGCTTACTGTTCCTTTCCTGCTTAGTAAATATATGTTGGAGCCTAGCCACTGGTAATCGCAGCTTTCTCATCTAATAACCACTGGCGACTGAGACGTGACCGCTGCTGTGGGTTGTCCTCCCCCGAGAGTGAAGGTGCCCGAGTTGTTCCGGACTTGGTATGGGTTTGAATTTTGAAAAAGAAATATATAGACCTTTTTACATGAAGAACTACTTAGAAGAAGTCTTTCTTACTCATAAATTACGTAAGAAGTACTTTAGAAGGAGCTAAAAATATACAATCATCCACCAAGAAGGCTTGGAAAACTTGTTTGGGCCTAATGTTATTCCTGCATTTCTGTATTCCTTTAATTACATAGAAATAATGTGATAGCAAAATTAACTAGCGAACGGAGGAAGGGTGCATATTAAAGGCAATTTAACATATGTGAAAAACTGAACACATGTTATACTGTATTCACAATTTCCTTGTTGAATAACATTTTTACTTAAAACCTCTTGAGTTAAAATATGAATCATTTTTTATTTTTGACTAGCTGTTGGTAACCCGCTTCGCTGGGTTGAAAAATCTTATGAAGGCCTAAATAGCAGCCCAAAAGATGTAATTTGGAATCAAGAATTATAACGTCCAATGTAATCTAAAATTCAATATATTATGATGTTTCTCCATACATATTATTTATTTGATAAAGCCGGGGGTGGCATATTTGGTGGTAGCAGTCTTATTTTCCCTTTCAAACAGCACATAATATGCGTTTTCTTTTTGAATTAATCTTTATGCTATGCAATAACTACAAATTTTGACCATTTTGCAAATTACTACATTCGGGTGTTCAATACAATCTATATTTATTGGAATAATGTGTACTTTAAAGCCAAAATCACAGTTCCTTTGTCCTTTTGTAAACAGCTTTTAAACTGTTTAATTTAATTCAGCTTCTTCTGATTAATCCCTTTTTCGATGGTTCTCCGTTATATCTCTGTTCTGATTATTTCTTTCATCACCTTGTACGTCTGTCTCCCTTTCTGTTCCAAATCTGCTACGACAGTGTTCCTTGATGTCGCTGTGAATTTTCCCGTGATACCTTTAGATGTGTTTCTTTCTCTTCGTTGTTTCATTTTTTCTTGCAATCGTTCATTTACGTGATAAGATACGGAATTGCAATAATTTTCTTCTACGTTTTGACATTTTTTCGTCTTATTTACTATCTTTGAATGTAAAAACAAAAAATATGTAGCTCTACATTTTAGTGCACTTTATGTTTTTTAATATATAACCTAAGAGTAAAAATTTACTAAATAATAGAAAACGTAAATAAAAACACATTTGCTAAATAAGACTGTATTCACCTGTTGTACAAAAACAATTGTAGGTGCTGCATTCTGTTGGCAACCACTTTAACCACAGTTACCTTTTCAAATTAAACCATGTGTTTTGATATAAACAAATAAAACCTCAAGAACTCACAAAATCCTTGACATAGGTCCCTTTTGGACGATCCTGTGCCTACACCCAATAAGATATCGAAACCCAACCACCATAGTGCAGATCATGAGATTCCAAGCTTTAATTTGATACCAAGATCATGATTCTACGACGTGTAGTTTTGGCTGTAGCACTAAATATACCAACACACAACTCTTCTTTTATATATATATATATATTGATTAATAAACATCAATTCCAAAATAAAACCCAATTATTTTAGTCAGTGTCATCCAAGAACGCAATAACAGTGACTGAGTTGAAACATCATTTTTGTAGTATTGAATTCTTATCACGAGGGTTTGTTGAACATAATATTTCGCAGAAAGTGAATCCACGCAGAGTTAAACTCTGCAGCAGTTTAATGGGTACATGACAGTTAATGTACATCACAGTTATAATGTACATGACAGTTTAATGTCCAACAGCCGATTAAATGTCACCTCTCTCCCAGCTGTGAACTATGATAAGCTGTTTCCCTAATGGGGAAAGCGTGCAAGTTGTATAAGAATGTGATATACACCACAATGATTGTGTAAAACATGGCACCGACAATGGCCTCCGTAAACCCAATACTTTCTATGGCTTTATCCGCGTTGTGTAAAAATCTCACGGTTTAACCACAGTAATATCACGGTCTTTGGCGGTTACGATGGGGGGAACCGTTTACGAAACTGGGATGTCGTTAATGCCGTGTGTTACGGAGCTGTTAAGAGGTTGCGAAAAAGGGTTGAGACAAAAAGTCAAAAGAGTCAAGCTTTAAAATAAATATGCTGATTTTTTGCAATAATCTCCTGACATAAGTTTTTAATTTCTATGTAATTTTTAACCTAGATTCAACCTAAACAATCGCTATATTTGAAAAACAACGGATTGTAATAAACAAATTTTTAAATGAAATTATCATGCCTTATAACAAAAAGAGGCTATCTCATTTAATCTTAAATACTATTCATGTGGAAATTACCAATTCTGTCGTTTTTAAAACGAATGATAGTCTTAATAATAAACAAAGTTTTACCAACTGCAAATTTAACTACAAGGTTTACTTCAACCTTGCCCACATATTTATTGGCGACTAACGGTTTTGTAATGTAAAGGAGTAATATTATTAGGCCTCTACCACCGAAAGTAACATTGCATCGCACTGACAATCAAATTTGTTTTCTCATGTAATAAACAAGAAATTGAAAGTACGATTTTTTAATTGTGATGGTTACAGATTTTTAAACAATATTTCTTATGATTAATTAATGGCGCTAAATCAATCAGGTCTGATTGGTTGTTACTGTCAATCAGGTTTCAGGTTTCTGATAACTCGAATGTGTTTTTGGAATTTGTTAAGCTCGTTTCATTACTCGCACAATATGGCAGAATTTACAAATTTAAATTTAGCTTACGTATTACTGTATTTTATACCAAATTCACCGTCAAAAATAACCACTCTCTCACAATCATTACTCCACACTCCCACAACAATGTGATTCGCTACACGTTCTCCCGAGCGCGGCGAAACTTGACGTCATAATTACACGTAAAGGTCAGACGGAGTTTAGCCTCTGATCGGTAGTTATCAAGGGAAAGCCGCATAAGCACCTGATGTGCAATCGCGGCTCTCTCCTCATCCGTCTGCCGCGATCGTCGCCGGTGATCGCCGCGATCGTTTACCGTGACCGCCCGGCGCGCCGCCCAGCATAGAGAAGAGTTTACCAAGCCGTCCATCCGTGTAATTTGTCTTTCCGGTCGAACACCGCGCGGTCAATATTGGCGGCACGCTCACTGGGCGTGGGATTAGCTAGTGAGGAGACGGCGGGTTTGCGGTATTAATTTATTCGGTTGAATTTATTTGAATTTATTCGGCTTTTTTAATTTTTTTTATTTCACCTTTTAATTTTTAAGCTAATTTTTTTAACTTATGAAGAACGCCATTCATTAAATAAATTATATGTGAATACTGTAATAATTTTTTGAGAAAATTTGTATAGTGTATTGCTTGTTTATAAATCATTGTGAATAATTATTTTTGGGGAATATCGAGTAGCAGAATTAAGGTGAAATGAAAAGTGCAAATATTTGTTTATATTTTATACATCTGTACAATGACGGATGACATAATATTTTGTGTTCTATAAAATTTTGTAGAAATGTGTAATACATCTGTGTATTTTTTAAAAGAAAAATAGTGTTAATAAACAAATATATGAAAATTTCATTGAATAATACATTTAGATCACTGCGTCAGCAGTTGCCGTCATAATGGTATCATACAGTGATTGCCTCAAATAGAAAAGTATTCGGCAGACGTCCGCATTCATTGCTTTTATTAAGATTGCTGTTTAAAGTAATATCTAATTATTAAGAAGTAATAAGATATTAAGCAAGAGCAAATAAACAGGTTTCCCTCAAATACTTGAAATGTATTGAAATATTTTAGATAAAAATGTTATTCAATCCCCCTAATAAACGTTCTTGTACTGAAATTTATCTTTATATCAATAACCAGCTGTTGGTAAAAAATGTGCTAAGAATTTTTATACTAGTTCTTTACTTTAAGGGTTTTTTTGTTGACTTTATAAAATATTGAGAAACAATTGACTATTGGGTAGTCAAGAGAAGTGTATCGGTTATTTATTAGTCAACTGATGGCGAACAAAACTGCTCCCTTCACTCCAAAGGGAACAAAGATGACTAAAATCACTTGACAAAGCTTTAGCTATCGCATTTATTTGCATCCAACATGCGTCAGACCCCTTGATATTTTTAAACAAAATAAAGTAGAAAAACATACTTCAACCAACGAACCAACAAAGGATTTCACCTTTCAACTGTACTACTAAATATTTTGTTACACTTTAATGGGAATCGTAAAAGAGAAGCTTAGATTACTTAAAATACGTAGTATTCCCACCACTTGAAAGTACAACAGTTATGTTTGTGCAAGTTCAAACAAGATATAACAAGTTTGTATGTTGTGCAGAGAAATTTCAAATTCATTTACAATTTATATTCTGTATTTCTGATATTCGGTCAGAGAAGCAAAAGATTAATGAGAAACAAGTATTATGTTTATTAACTAAAGCAGAATTTCTAAGCTTAAATTTTTTACGAAACGTATTTAATATAATATGTTACAACACAGTTTGTTTGAGGATTTCTTTTCTATGCGTTTATATCAAGACACTATATGACTGACAAAAATAATTTATTTAACCGTATATCTCACATTATATCATGTCTGCGTGTACCCTATACACAAATGAAAATTTATAAAAGATGTTAAACCACTGTACTTGTTTTTAAACAGTTTGCCATTTCTAACTTTTATGCAAGCTTCAATAATGTCTATTAACCAAAAAGAAAGAGGAAAATTTATTTTGTTTTATCCGACTATATCTTGAAGATCTCTTAGTTTATGATATACAATCATTTTATCAGCTAAACAAACATCGTCAGAGGAAAGCTAATTTTCAACTTATGGACGATGCCATTCATTAAATAAACTTTACGTTAATAAGAGTTGTTTTTCAGTATTGTATAGCTTTAAACAAAATTGTAGTCAAAATAATTACATGTTCAAAATTTAAGAAAAATATAATCAAAAGTTTTAAATCCAAAAAAGTTTATGAACACAATTCTGTTAGATTTATTTATTAGTTTATTATTGTTTATTATTTCCCTAAAACACTCTTCAAACACATCTACTACGCGTTGCTATAAGAAACTAAGTCCTTTTAATACAAATACTCCTTGCGGCAGGAGGCGGCGCGGCGGCGGCACGAACACACAACACTGGCGGCGCGGCGGAGACCCGAGCGGGCGGAGCGACCGAAGCACTCACTAACGTATCCAGCACGGCCACTCACCAGAGCTACGGTCCTCATCTTCTGGTGGTCCCTCGTCGTCCACCAGTCCACTGCCGTCTGGGGGCCCCGGCCCGCATATATAGCTGCGGTCCCTTCGCCAGCCCCCTCCCTCCCCCCGAGGAGCCCCAGACCGGGGATTCACTCACTTTTGTTTTCATAATACCGCCGATTAAAGAGCCTCCCGGCTTATCAGCTTTTGGGACTTCCTGGTTCCCTTGGGTTCCCGCGGACTGCTCCAGTTGGGATGGTTGCTCCATGGGTTGAAGACCTGCCCGAGGTTTATCGAGTGTGGTTCACAGAGGCGCGACGTGAGGCCGGCTATGTGTTTAAAGAGAAGGACGCGAAATTATGGAGTGATACACATATTAATTTACCCCCTCGAGAAAACTATTCTTGATTGATGTCATGAGTTTGACCGGCATCGGCAATAATCAAGATCGTCTCATGTTTCCTCTTCGCTGTAATTCTGCAAGATTAACTATAGATTCTACAGTTATACCTACATCCCACATAGAGCGTCCTAATATTTTTAGTTTATTTATCGTTTGCTATTTTCCCTATGAGTCCTTAAAGAGCATGAACTTAAAAAATAACTTAAAATACGATATCCATAGTTAGGAAACATACGTGGGTTAGAAAATATGAAAATAATTAAGAACAAAAGTGTATTATCTACGTCATTATAAAAAATTAATGCCTTTATTGAAACAAGTACATGGTATACAGACCGCGGCCCCTGCCCAGTAATATTTTAATTGAAGCAGTTCACCAAATTACCACTGTTAGGTATCATAATAATCGTGTTAATTTTGTATGAACACGTATAGAAAAGGTTAATACCTGCTAGTTAGCTTTATGAGTCCTGTAAATTCTAGAGAAATAGCGAGAATCGACGTGGAGGCAAGAATTTACAGGACTCATAAAGCTAACTAGCAGGTATTTGCCACGTATTGGCAAACTACTTTGTCATATTCAGATATATGTCAAAATGTTAAAACAATCTTCACACATCGGTCGCGTCATGATTTAAAACATTGACAGATAACAGAAACACTTAACACACAACCAAGAGATGAAACACGTGTATGCCTACTTTTCTTGACAGATTCACGTGTTTTAATCGCTCCGCTGTGTGTGATGTGTTTCTTTAAATGCTGTTTTGAATCATGATGCAACCGATGTGTAAAGAAATTTCCACGTTTTTTATTCGAATCTGAAGATGGCAAAGCAGCCATTCCAGAACAGATGAGTCTAAGAGCAGGGAGATTAAAATCAAATTTTCCTGATTGTTTTAGTTAAAACCCCTTTGAAAATAGCAACCCTACCTCGATCGAAGTAAAAAACCTGTTACATTTCTCGTATTATAATTTAAATCCTCAAACTGAAACCCGACCATTAAAAATTAATTTTTGTTGGTTTTAGTTCATCTGTTCCTAGTTTTTAAGCCTAAATCAAGTTATTTTTAAAAATAACAATGTTGTACATAATGTGAGAATACTGTGTAAACTTCAACACAAAATATTCACAAATAAGTTCTTAATTCGGAATGTGTCATTGAAATAATAATATCCAAACATTGCTTGATTTGAAGCCTTCACTCACACGAGTTCCGTATGGAACCTTTACATGTCCCGTGCGAAACCAGAAATCTTCAGTATAAATCTGAAGTAACCTTTTCCTCCACCTAATATCTATTGTCGTCTTTTAGTCCCTGGAATAGAATACTAAAGTACTAGTTTATACTCCATGGGATTTACTTACTTACTTTTAGTCCCATGGGACTAAAAGTAATCTCATAAGAATTACATGGGAAGAAATCCGGCAACGTCGCGGTGGACAGTGAGAAAATATGGCAACACTGTCGATTTTAATTCGTTTCTCTATGTTGAAGAGAGTGTCACAGCATCCGAGCGTCCGTTTCCGTTGTCTACTGGACAGCGTATCCAATTTGAGTTTGCTGTAGTTTAGGCTATATTCCTGCATTTTTGTGAACAAATAAGTTAGGCCTAGAGTATTTTTAAATAAAAGTGTGAATAAAATGGTTAAAATTAAAGCCTAAATACCTTGCATTATTTATTCATATAGGCTATGTGATTGTAATATAGTTTGTTGAAGCAAAGGATCATCTGAAGGTAAAGTTACAGTGTTATACCATGGTTATACCTAGTTATTGTTAATGGTGTTGATGGAGGAAAAATTTTGTGTGCGTCACGGGACTAAAGTACTTTAGTCCCTAGATGCACAAATAACTATTTCATAAACATGAAAATTTAGCGTTAAGTGGTGAAGAAATATGTCTTGCTCTCTGTATTTTAAAAACCTCTTACAAATTGAAAAACAGATTTTATCAAAACAAGAATGACATGTAATTTTGTGATATCCCATACAGAACCAATCTTTTGTTAATTTTCTAAGGAAAATAAAATGTTTAAAAAATTCCAAAACGTATAACATATTAGTTGACAAATTGAAATATAAGTTAAAGTATATTTTATCGTGTAAAACCAGTTTAAATATTTTTTTTAGTCCATAAACTTGTTGTGAACATGGTTTAACTGTCCCGTACGGAACTTGGAATGGCTGCAAAGGAGTTTGCTAAAACGCATAATCCTTCAAAAATATTGAAAAAAACTCCAGATAGAATAACAGGTAGTAATATTTTTTATAACGTAACATTCTTAAATACTCTTTTTTTGTTCCTCCTACGCGGTGAAAATGCATTTCTCCTAGCTCATTGCAGGCAAACAATTTTACTGACCGTTCAGCATTTACAGGATTGCTAAGCAAGCTAAAGTTTACTATTTACAAGAGATCCTATTTACATTAACAATATTCAGGTTAGTCAGTTATGGCCCGTCTTAAATAGTACTCACTCACAGATTTTGTAAAAAGTAAAAGTTTGATACCTAATATCACAGATTTTTTAGACATTTCACTTTTCATCATAAGTAATTGCCACTTTATTGATTTTTTTATCCAATAACACATCTTGTGGTAGCCGAGGTTTTAAATGTAGCCGTCCAAGATTGGAACTGTTTATGAACAGGCCAAGCGAGGTAGGTCCTGCCCGTCAAAATGTAAATGTGGGCGAATTAGTTTTAAATATGGTTGAAGACAATCCTCGAATCAGTTCTCGACAGCTTGCCATTGAAGTCGGAGTTTCCCAGTGGAAAATATTGAGCATTTTACATGACAATCAGTTCCATCCTTACCACTTCACTCACGCAAAGTTGATAATCTAACCCATTTTTGTAGTTTTATTATTTAAAATATACAAGGTATATAAAATTAATATATACCATTTACACATGAACTTGCTTAATACTACGACATATCCAAATTATAGACATATTAGACAATAAACAGGATATATAGAAATAATATATGGCACTTACAAATGCATTTGTTTGATGCTACAACATATCCAAATTGTAGACATATCGAACAATAAAGACCAAAGTTAATTTTTTACCTAAATTTAAAATATTTTTATTTACAGTATACAGGATAGGTATATAATTAATATATACCATTTACACATGCATTTGCTTAGGTTAACAACATACCCAAATTTTAGACAGATCTGTTGATAAATACAAAAATTAGCATATTTATATATTTTTGTAATTTTATATTTTAAAAGTTATCGGTTATATTTAATTAGCATATGCTATTTACAAGTTCACTTGCTAAGTTAACAACACATCCAAATATTAGACAATTTATTAATAAATACAAAAGTTAGCATTTTTATATATTTTTGTAATTTTATATTTTAAAAGTTATTGGTTATATTTAATTAGCATATTTACTATTTACAAGTTCCTTAGCTTAACGTAACAACATATCCAAATATTAGACAAATCAAACAATAAAGACTAACGATAATTTTTTTTGACCAATTTAATAATTTTATATTATAAAGTATACTGGGTCGTTGGAAATAATATATTATACCATTTACAAATGTACTCACCTAAGTAAACAACATACCCAAATAATAAACGGGTTCAACGGCGGAATCTACAGCCGGTTCAAAAACTGAGCCCCATAAGAATAACATGGGAAAATCCTGCTAAAACTTATGCAAAAACCGCATTCTGCCACTACTATCACATAATCGATTTCATTTGGTATTATCCTCTCAAACAATCAAATAAGGAATAAACTGTAAGGAATAAGGCAATAAACTGTAATCGATCGTCGCGTTATAACTGAACGCAGCTCAATAAGGATTGAATGCAAGATCTCCACGTTGATGGTTTAGATCAAATAAAGCACATTCAATTTCATTTCGAGCCTCGTTTTGCTTGTCATTTTGACTTGACCGAAAGTGTCCTACACTCACAGCACTGCGTTCTCTGCATGCGGCCCATGTTGCGTCGAGGGTAACATGGCATTTTCAAGAATCAGAATAATACTAAATCAATGTTATATTAAACTTAAAATATAGTCATGATTGTGGTGAACTATGAACTCGAAACACTTCTCAACCTCTCTGGTCAAATAAAAAAACTGCAGTTTTCACACACTCATAAGGCTCGCAATATTAATTTTCCTAAAACCAAACAAAACTAAGAGGATTTATCTTCATTTCTGTACATCCGAAATAAAGATTAGTTAGATAAAAAGGTAGATTCACGTGTCATGTAATCAAAATTCTTCAAATCTAAAAATTAACTTTTGATTAGACTTTTTAGTTTCACAAAATCCTTGAACTACTAAAGTAAATAATCCAGGTGTAAATAAATAAACACATATTTCAAAATCACATTTATTTACATGTTAACATATGGCAATATATAGGGTTCTGAATACATTGCATATGGTTATGATTTGAATACATGTAGTTCTCAAGTTACTCCACAGAATACTACATGATCAAATAACATTAAATGCCAGTGGGAGAGAGCCCCAGGGTCGAGTTTAAAATTTTATTTCACACAAACCTTGTCCTAAAAAAATCGAAGAAAACAAAAAAAGAATAATCCAATTTGGTGCACAAATAAAAACGTTATTGAATTACATAGAAATGTGATTGTTTTTATTTGTATACATAAGGTTAACATTGGAACAACGTACTGTGTTTCCCACTCATTTAATTGATTTTTATTTAAATAGATAGATAAAATAACACTATCATTACTTTTTTTAAATATCGTAAGTTTTTTACAAAAACAATTTGTTTAGTTTTAAACGCCACAATTATCATAAAATAATGACTTACAAGTACAAAACAATCTACATTGAATCCAAATTTTACCAGCTTTCAGAAAATGCTGTCAAAACTGTCATCAGATGAAAGGAAAATTTAAAAATTTAAGCTTTTTCATGGAGAACCCAGTTTTTTTGTGAAAATAATTAGAAAATTCATATACCACTTTAAGTTAAACAAACCTAATTGGGTATTTAGACTCCATTTACTCCATCATACTGCATTTCTTGTCTCCATTATATTCTACAATTTCAGGTAAAATTGAACGGTTATTGTATTATAGCAAATAAACCGATAAATATTTTGGACCCTTGAATTTTATGTATTCTCAACGATTTTACCTTACCTTTTACCTTCAGTGTGGTCCCGATGACTTTGGTTATACAGCATGAGACCAGTCAATGTTTATAGGCTATTTGAAGCCCAGGTTGGTATGGGTCAAATATAGGTTGAAAGTTAAAATCTTTTGCAGCCACATGCAAAATTTAAGCACAAAGTAACAATTATTTATTTTTGAAATTGAATTTTCTATCTTATTAAGAAAATATTACCAAAATATCTTATTAAATTTTCAATCTAGAAACCAAAACATGCAGTAAATACATTGAAAATTGAAACATTTAATTTTTGGTTTTAACTCCCTAACAGTCGATGTCAATTTTTTTAATATGTCTAATTTTGTATGTTATTCCAAAATCTAATTCGAACTTAATTGATTGTTTTAAAACATATTATGTTGTATTTAGTAATACTTTTTGATAAACAACGGTGTTATTTTTTCAAAAATATTATACGATAGGATTAAGGAACAACTTGATAATGAACTAGGAGAATACCAAGGAGGCTTCAGACCTTGGAAGAGCTGTGCAGCACAAATAATTACGCTGAAATTAATTATGGATTACTACAGAAAACGAAACAAACTTCTTTCAATAACATTTGTAGATTTTAAGAAAGCTTACGATTCCATCCACAGACCATCATTGTTAAAGATTCTCAAACATTTCGGACTCCAGCCAACATTAATAAAACTTATAGAACTTACCTTGGCAAATACCTTCAATAAAATTGAATTTAGAGGAGAAATATCAGAACCTTTCCTGGTCAAAACTGGTTTGAGACAGGGAGATGGCCTTTCACCACTTCTTTCTAACTGTACACTTGAAGAATACATTATGAGGGGCTTAAAACAAACACAAAAAATATTACTGTTGGATCTAGCTCTTCTAGCTAATAACATCCAAGAAACCAAGCAACAAATAAAATCACTTCAGGAAATAGCCCAGAGCATAGGTCTAAAAATTTCTTTTAAGAAAACAGAAATAATGTTAACAAAACCACCATTGGCTAACAAAATCAAAATTGGAGAACATTGCATCAAAATTGTAGAAAATTTCAAGTACTTAGGTGAAGTTATAACATACAATCTGAAAGAAAATCCATCACCAACACTGTACCAATAGATAAAATACTGAAAATAGAAAGAAGAATCATCAGAACATGTATAAACAAAAAATATCAAAAAGATGGAGTTTGGAGACTGGCCTCAAATAAAACTGTATATAAGGAGATAGAGCCATTGACAAGTATAATTAAAAAGAAAAGAATTTCATTCACTGGACATCTTTTAAGGACACCGGAAAATAGAATAAGTAAGAAAATAATTGACAATTTGTGGAATAGCAAGAGTGACTTTAGGTGGATTACAGAGATTAAGGAGGACATGAGAAGGTTGCAAATATCATTAGAAGATTTGGAAAATAAGTCAGAGGCGCTTGCAGTACTCATAGACAAATATATCATCCTGCCAATAGGAGCAAACAATCAGAGACAAGGAAGAGTTGTTTCGGAAGAAGAAAGAAAGCAACGGTCGGAACGAATGAAGAGGTATTGGGCGGAAAAGAAGAAGAGATAGAATTTAAGAAGAACCTGACCATTATATTGACTTAAGTGGTCCAATGCTGGTCATAAAATAATAAATACTAGTACCTACCTAACAGACTCGTTTAATACTTTGTCGATTTCGATTCCAACGATTCCGTTAAACTTCATTTTACTCTTCATTTTGTTCGTTAGTTTGACCTCATTCATAAATATATATCTGTGATTTACAGATTTGCGGGTTCTACGACCTACATTTAGATGACATTGACCTACCTACGATCTTTTGGTGGCAATTTATTTACTAAAATTCAACCTTACTCGATACACCATGAATATAATGTGCAATTACGATAAATTAACTACGAGCGATTATCAAACACTTCTCAAAAACTAAACTGAAAACTAATAAACGTTGGGACCATGGGCGTCCATCATGCTTTTTCCAAGAGGGGGCTCAACCAGCATGATTTGTTGGTGGGGGTGGGGGGGTACGACGCAACAAATATAGAAAGTATGGGTAACTTCCAGCAAACAAAGAGGTTTGGGAGTCCCCCCAGAAACCTTTGAAGATTATAACTGTAGACAAGGTCGGATTTCCCAATGGGCCACATGGACCTGATCCCATGGACGTGGACTGAGGGGGCCACACAACTCGGATCGTCTGTAAATCCGGCACTGACTCATGATTTTATTCAATCAGTATTCAGGATGTATAAAAATGTTTTCCCAACAGCCAACTATTTTTGAATAATCATATATGTAATTTTTACTGAGTTAATTTATACAGACTATTTTGATTGGTTTTTCGCAAGATCAAAACTTCTATTTGAATGCTGAAGGCATAAACAACCGATTCAACATTATTAAAAAACAAATTTATGAATCAGAAGTCAACTAAAAATTGAATTGGTTCCTGAAATATCGAAAAATTAAAATTCTGTCCGTTGGGGGTGATTTGTTTTGACTTATATCAAAATATCACAATGGGATTGTTTTTACGATCGGTGAGGAGTAGGCCTAATATCACAAAAGGCATAAGAAGTGGTAAAAAAACAATCGTGTGTAAGGCCGAATTACCTATCACGGGCAGATGTTGGGAGCAGCTTGAGACTCAAAGCAGTTTTTACTTTTTTTAGAAGATGGTCGACCCATAAAACCCATATAAAGTGAGACCTGTGTGATTCTTTTTCAGAATAATTTCACTTTGAAAAATACAAACCAAATTATTTTAGAGCAATGAAGGGTGTCTCCAATGATTACAATAAATGGTTACAATTAAGGTCTCCAGCCAAACGGCCACTTTAGAGGCTTCTAGGATGTTTAAGCTATCAAAATATAATAATAAAATTCAATAAATATATTTTTTCACTGAGAAAGTGAATTTATGACCTTTAAATACACATAAAAACTGAAATAAGAAAAATAAAATTGAAATGTCTTTGCCTAGCGATTTTATAGCATTTTCTATAACCTGAATTTGATATTATTTTTTAGTTAATAAAAATAACACAGCTTAAAAAATATTATGAAACCTGTTAAAATTCCATATTTTATAATAAAAAAGTCTGATTCTAGGGGGGGGGGGGGGCTGGGCCCCCCTTGCCCACATTGATGGACGCCCATGGTTGGGACAGACTCGATCGAGGTGTAAGCCATTTTCATGAACTGTCGAACCAGATTGGGATACATTTTTATGCACCCATATTTCCCTAAAAATTTAAAATAAAGGTGTCGGCTCTTTTTTAACCTCTTTTTTATGCAAGAGTGTTTTTTTAGTGAAGAGTTCAGTCTTTATGAAAAAATAATGAATATGATTGCCACAACGTCCACAGCGTAAATCTTTAAAAATCATAACAATTCAATTTAAAAATATTTGTACTCATTATTATTTGCTACCAGATAATTTACATTGTAGAAGTTGTTACGTTTGACTCTATTATCAATATATAAACCTTTAAACTAAAAAAACGCGTCTAACTCCTTGAACAAATAAATCAGACCGAAAACTGTTATTTTTTACTGTGAATTAAAAATACTAAAATGTTCTTTTCCTTCAGATATGCATTTTGTGGGCTTGAAAATTATCCTATTTTCACAATTCCAAAGATAGTGTTGAATTATACTGTAAAACTTTTAAAAGTATTTGACATTCACATTTGTTTATATGAATACGTTTGGCCATGGTTCAACACCAATGGAACATAGCCGGATTAAAATTTTATTTCGTACAAACCTTGTCCTAACAATGATGAACACAACAGTCGGAAATTGTACAGGGTTATTACAAATGATGTTCCTAATTCTGATTATAAATATTACTGGATAAATTTGTTTTAAGACTATTTCAGTTGGTACCATTGGAAAGAAAAACTCAAAATTGATTTACATTGGTTTGGGAGCGTATCAGCTGTTTGTTAAGTCAATTGTTGTTAAGTGTTGCGTAATGGCTAAATTTGAAGAAAGGAAAGCTTTTTGTGTGTTGAATTATCACATTAACCAA
The DNA here is from genome assembly GCA_035578135.1 of Flexamia atlantica. Taxonomy (NCBI): domain Eukaryota; kingdom Metazoa; phylum Arthropoda; class Insecta; order Hemiptera; family Cicadellidae; genus Flexamia; species Flexamia atlantica. Next base: position 13,488,762 of record JAQJVK010000005.1, on the reverse strand, counting down.
TCAGTTATTAGTATGCAACGTCACTTTAGGACCAGGTTTAATGAAGATCCTCCTAGTAACAACTCTATTCTGCAATTGGATGGTGCACCTCCACATTATCACTTGGATGTTAGGGCTGAACTGAACAATTTGCTGCCTGAGAGGTGGATCGGGCGCGCTGGTCCGAATAGACCAAGAGCTAGGACACATTTTATTTACCCGAGTTTACCATGATCTTTGTTATGTTCTTAAGTAAACCCATAATCTTGAGACTCCAAAAAGGCAATTCTTAAGGTTGGTGAGTGGTGGGTGTCCGAGTAATGACGTCATCAATATGGCTGCCGCGCAAAAGTGTTACACTTTACAAAAACGAACATAACTTTGCAACAGAGTAACGTAGAGCAATGATCTTTTTTTAAATTGTTGGTAATAAAATTGCCTTTATTTTATGTCATGTCAATATATATCGTAAGTCTAACTGTTTTCCTGATATTTAACCTAAACTTTACTTTTTGTGAATTTTTAGTATAAAAGTAAATGTTTAAGGCTCAATAACTCCTTAACTGTGAAGAAATAGACAAAATATATAAGATAAAAAAGGTAGATATTGTTATAAGGGTTTTGAAAATACCATCTATGTGGGCTTTTGATGGTGGCTTGTACGATAAATGTGTTGATGTTTAACAATCAACAAATTTATTTTGCCCTGCAACATCTGTATACATTGTGCAGTAAAATTAAGTGATAAAATAGGTGGAGGTAGAAATAATTGAAACAAAAATTATCCTTGTTGTAAATGGTAGGTAATATGCTCCTAATCGTCATACATCCGTAATGTCGCGGGAAACCCCTCAAAATCACGTTTAAAAATGGCGGCTTTTCCCGCCATAGAAAAATCTTGAAAATAATCTGTCGACTGCATTTTTTGTAAATTTTTTCAAGATATTGACTTTGGGCTACCACCAACTAACTATTGTTGGGTGATTGGTTCTTAATTTTGACAGGGTACTCATTTTGGCCGCCATCTTGGATCCGCCATATTGGATATAAATTATTTTTTTCTCATCTAAAGATGGTGTTATGACACATCATTATAGACTAGATTTTTACCCTGAACTCAATGCTGAAATCCATTTAAAAAAATCTCGATTCGTTAAAAAGGTGTGCTCAAGAAACGGCACATAATATACAACCCTAAAAAAAAAATCAGCCCTATGCATTTCTTATGAACATTCCGTGCTTTGAATATTATTTTTGATTATTTATCTCATATTTCCAGTTCAAAATAATATATGCCGCATGTATTAGTCTTAAAATACTCAGTGATTTGGCGGCTTTCATGTGAGTTATTGATCAATAAAATCGGACAAGTGTTGGACGAGCTATATAAGGCTTAAAGCAACTAGACAATTAATATTTTCAAAATTGGTTTTTTATTGAAGATTTTTAGTGCAGGTTCTAAATGGGTCACAACATTCGTTCTGGTCTCAAATTACTCAGTAAATTATAGGCTTTCATATAAGATATCACTCATTAAAATCGGACTTACTTAATTTGAGTTATGAACCTTCATTCCTAATAAAATCTGTTTACTTTCTTAAACTGAAAATAATTAATGACTTATACATAGAAATCTAACAGAGACTCATGAAGGTTTTTGGTCTTAATTAACTCAGTATATTATTGGCTTTCATTTAAGATTTTATTTATTTAAATCGGTTTAAATTGACGTGAGGTATGGACCTCCAACTAATCTAAAAATTCAATTTTCAAATATTTCATAATTATTTAAAGATTTATATCCCCAGCCCCAACCATGGACCTGCAGGTCAGAATGGTTTTAAGACAACTGGTGAACTATCAGCTCTCATTTAAGCTATAAATAATGAAAATCAGATAAAATTAGGATAAAGTATAAATCTTAAACCCAAAATAAATTTTGAAAAACAAAAAATTTTAAGCTGCTTTTTGCCTTATAGCTCATCCAATATTTGTCCAATTTTAATGATCAGTACCTCACATAAAAGCTGTTAAATCACTGAGTATTTTAAGACCAAAACATGCAGCATATATTATTTAGAACTGGAGATATGAGATAAATAATCAAAAATAATATTCAAAGCACGGAATGTCCATAAGAAATGTATAGGGCTGATTTTTTTTGAATAGGGTTGTATATGTATATTATGTGTCGTTTTTTGAGCACACCTTTTTAACGAATCGAGATTTTTTAAACAGATTTCAGCATTGAGTTCAGGGTAAAAATCTAGTCTATAATGATGTGTCACAACACCATCTTTAGATGAGAAAAAAATAATTTATATCCAATATGGCGGATCCAAGATGGCGGCCAAAAATGAGTACCCTGTCAAAATAAAGAACCAATCACCCAACAATAGTTAGTTGGTGGTAGTCCAAAGTCAATATCTTGAAAAAAATGTACAAAAAATGCAGTCGACAGACTATTTTCAAGATTTTTTTATGGCGGGAAAAGCCGCCATTTTTAAACGTGATTTTGAGGGGTTCCCCGCGACATTACGGATGTATGACGATTAGGAGTATATTACCTACCATTTACAACAAGGATAATTTTTGTTTCAATTATTTCTACCTCCATCTACTTTATCACTTAATTTTACTGCACAATGTATATAGAAGTTGCAGGGCAAAATAAATTTGTTGAATGTTAAACATTAACACATTTATCGTACAAGCCACCATCAAAAGCCCACATAAATGGTATTTTCAAAACCCTTATAACATTATCTACCTTTTTTATCTTATATATTTTGTCTATTTCTTCAAAGTTAAGGAGACACCGTTAGACTTACGATATATATTGACATGACATAAAATAAAGGCAATTTTATTACCAACAATTTAAAAAAAAATATCATTGCTCTACGTTACTCTGTTGCAAAGTTATGTTCGTTTTTGTAAAGTGTAACACTTTTGCGCGGCAACCATATTGATGACGTCATTACTTGGACACCCACCACTCACCAACCTTAAGAATTGCAATTCTGAAGACTATATGTTATGACTAACCCTAAATTAACAACAAATTTGATGGTAAATTTGGGGTAAATAAAAGTGGTCTATCTCTTGGTCTAGAATGATGACGCTCTCCTGAACTGGCCTCCAAGATCTCCGGACATCACCCCCTGTAACTTTTTCTTGTGGGGATACATCAAAGACAAGGCTTACAAACCACCACTACCAGAGAGTATACCAGCAACGGATTATCAATGCCATTGAAACAATCGACCAAGACACTCTGATCAAAGTATGGCAAGAGCTTGAGTACATTGACATCTGACGTGTCGCAAGAGGTTCGCATATCGAACATTTATAGCTCTGAGCACCTGTGACAAAAATTTTTGAGTTTTTCTTAAGTTGCAACCATTTGATTTCTTTGTATGACTAATAAAACGATATTTTATGTATGCTTTAAATCAGTGTTTCCCAACCTTTTGGTGCTCGCGTACCACCTACCACGTTAACAATATTTTGGCGTACCATCGCAAGGGCCCCCCTCCTCCCACCACTGAGGGAACCCCTCCAACAAAGTTTATATTTACCCTTAGGCAGTTTTTTTCCAGCTAGATTTATTTTATTTTACTGGTCAATGTACATTTTTGATCGTATTTTGATTATAAGAACATTTTGACGTATTACTTGTTCATCTCAGCTCTGCTCTGCTTAATTTTATAGTCAATTTGGCTAAAAAAATTTGAATATGAATTTCGTCACTGTGTAAATGCCTAGGTACATGGGGAAAACATAATCGCTGTTTTTATTTGGAACTTTATAAATGTTTTATACTGTGTTGAAAAATTAATGTAAAAAAAAACATTCAAAGTCAGTGTATACTGTATTTTCACAAATATTTGAGCATATTACACAAATGTATACAACATATCGACATAACTGGACTGTGCGTTAAAAATATAAAATACGTTTGGCATAGTAATACGAACGATTCAACACTGTAAAACTGGTAGTATATTTTAATGGAAAGAACATTTTACTGCAAAAATGTTCTGTAAAAGGAATTATTCTCGAAATGAAAAAGTAACAATATTTCCTGAAATATGGTACGTAATTGACATATTATGATCAAAACAGATACTGAAAAAGTTAAGGCATTCAGTGCGATTTTACTGATCGACGGGACAGCGTTCGTAAACCTAGTATTTCGTACTACTTCTTCAATCTCTTGCATACCACTTGAAAAGCCTTCGCGTACCACCGGTTGAGAAACACTGCTTTAAATCATGAACATCATTTGTAATAACCCTGTATATTGTAACATATGTTTACTTATTGTAGTTTTTTTTCTGGCTGCTAAGGTCAGATATAAATTATGTAAAGTTTTATGATGGAAATTGGTACAATTAAAAGTAGAATTTATTTAAAAATATGTCTTCTTATTTTTGAGGTTTCTAGGCTTTTCAGCTCGCGTTCTGGTAACAACATCCGATTCTGTGCACGCGATCTCAAGCTATTGAATTTCCAAGGGAATTAGGATTTGATTTGTAATTAAATAGATTTATATGTAATTGTTGTGAAGGCCTAACTCTAATAAATAATACATTCTTATATTTAATTTGCACTCTTAGTTAAATCTTGTTTTCAGTAATATTTTATTTTTAGTGGACGTGTCACAAAATATACCTGTCACTAAACTACCTTCTGAAGTAGGCTGGCAGTCATAATTCTGATTTATACTGTGGTGGTGTAAATAACTTTCCAAGCACGTAAATTCCATCATACACGACATAAACGTTATCGTTAAACCAAAGACCTCTCCGTTTTATAGTTACTTTATTGGTAGTCACTTTATGGATTCTGAAATACTGCATTGCAATTGCAAAGCCTATTCAAACGAACTTATTATCTGAATATCCCTGTCACTATCCTGAATAGAGGTGTCGCAGAAACGTACTTATTACATATCCACATTGTACCGGAAGAAGGAAACAGTGTTCTGGACTCTGCAGACTCAGTGGGGTTCCTTATTAGTGCATTCCACCGTAACAGCCACAATAATCATTTCATATCACGTCGTAACTGCGCTAGCAAGATTATATGAAAGTCATTGAAAGTTATTGTTTAGTTTCGGTTTTTGAGTTTGATATATGAATCATATCATTACTTTGATGTTTTCGCTATTAAATTTGCATTATTATTCAAGGTGGTATAATTGATTGGGTAAATTTAAAAACTAAATTGATTAATAGTCCAGGAACGTACAAAAATAGAACTAGATTTATCAAACTGAAAATTCAACTATGAAAATGGCAATGAGCATTGCATTGACTTATACTAGCAGTTGCACCTGTAGGCCTACTTCGCATAGGTCACAAGGCATTAGTTATACAGGGTGTTTTTTTTAAAACGCAACCCATATTCAAGACTGAATAATTCACATATAAATATGAAATAAGTATTGTTTTACGGTTCTTTACGTTTTATGCACTCTATTATTTAAATTTGATCACATTTAGTTTACCTTATGTGCTCAAAAAATCCGTCAGTGGCATTTGTATGAAGTTATGCTCCCTCTATCAAATTCCCGAACACGTGTTGCTAGGTACCGGTTTGCATTACATTTGTTTTGTTTGTTATGAGGTACTGAACATGCTGTGACTTGTTTTTTAGGCCTTACTTTGTATGTATCCCCAAAGAACATAATAATATAGTGGGGTCAAATCCAGGGATATTGGGGGGAAATAATCCTTCATCGATAAAATCAAGTTTTGGGTTGCGTTTTAATGTGTATGCCTTTAAGCACGATAACTCGCGTAAAAATGGTCCGATCTGAATGAAATTTTCCACAGACATGTAAAGTAGTATTATTCTACGAAAAAAATTCACAAGATATTCAGCACCTCAAAACAAACATAACAAATTTCATGCAAGAAATTCAAAGAGGTACCCTGCAACACATGTTCGGGAATTTGATGGAGAGAGCATAACTCTATACGAATGCCAATGACGGACTGTTTGAGCACATAATGTAAATTAAATGAGATCAAACTTAAATAATAGGTTGTATAAAATGTAAAGATCAATAAAACAATCCTCATTACACTTTCATATGTGCATTATTAAATCTTAAAAATGGGTTGCGTTTAAAAAAAACACCCTGAATATCCAATAGCATTGGTATTTTGAACTGTATTTAGTTGGAAACAGTTGTTCATGCTGTTTATTCTAAGATACAGTATCCACATCCACAACTAATCTAACTTAGTTTGTTTATTATATCTATCCTATCCTCTCATATGTGCAGTGCAGTGTTTGCTTGTTTGCTAATTTGCACAATTATGTCAAAAATGACTCGAAGAATTTCTTTAAAATTCTGGAAATAACTAAATACAAAGTATCTAAAAAAAGTCACAGAGCAAAAAAAATCAAATTTGATAACAAGGCTCTATCAAAAACCGCACAGATTACGACGAAATTCTCAATAAACATTCTGAAGAAACATTTGTTAAAAATTATGTCAAATAATCTTATTTTCTTCTATTAGTTCAGGGTGTTTTTTTAAACGCAACCCATTTTTGATATTGAATAATGCACATTTAAATTTGTAATGAGTATTGTTCTATTGATCTTAATCTTACACAACCTGTTATTTAAGTTTGATCACATTTAGTTTACATTATGTGCTCAAACAGTCCGCCATTGACATTTGTATAAAGTTATGCTCTCTCTATCAAATTCCCAAACACGTGTTGCAAGGCACCTCTTTGAATTTCTTGCATTAAATTTGTTATCTTTGTTTTTAGGTGTGAATTTTTTCGTAGGATAATTACAAAATTTTTCATATTTGTGGCAAATTTCATTCGGATCGGACCATTTTACGCGAGTTATCGTGTTTAAAGACACACACATTAAAAACGCAACCCAAAACTTTATTTTATCGGTGAAGGATTATTTCCCTCTAAGATCCCCGGTGGACCCCATTATATTATTTTATTTGGGGATACATAAAAATTAAGGCCTACGAAAACAATTCACAGGATATTCAGCACCTCAAAACAAACATAACAAATTTAATGCAAGAAATTCAAAGATGTACCTTGCAATACGTGTTCGGAAATTTGATGGAAAGAGCATAACTTTATAAAAATGCCAATGGCGGACTGTTTGAGTACACAATGTTAACTAAACGTGATCAAACTTAAATGACAGGTTTTATAAAATGTAAATATCAATAAAACAATACTCATTTCATATTTAAGTGTTCATTATTCAATCTGAAAAATGGGTTGCGTTTAAAAAAAACGCCCCGTATTATTTGTAACCATGCAATACACTGGTGAAATGATAACAAATTTAAATAAAACTTGTTTAGTCATATGGCTCAAAATCGTATTCTAAGCAGGTCATATTACACAAAAAATATTACAAGTTTTAACTATTTTTATATCATACATTAATCAACCATTTTTCCTAAATGTTTTACATAAACCTTGACATGATATAAAATCAGATGACAACAGCATTGTTTAATAAAATAGCCTGACAAATAATAAGATTGAACATTTTAAGTAGATTTTATAAAATCAAAACCTTGTTTCTTTTATTGCTTTTAAACACTCTCGATAAAAAGAACACAAAAACCCAATAATGGAAAAATGAAAAATCATTAAAAAAGTCCAGTTCCCTTCCTTAATCTTTGAAATAAAGGTTTACTAAGAATGTCTGCAAAGTGGTCTTGATTAGATATGTACTTTAAAGAACTGTCCCATCATACACCTTTCCTTTTATTACTTGTTCTAATCACCTGCCTGTTTTTCTTTTAGTGCCAATTTCTTGGCTTCGAGGTTCTTAAGACATTTCACCTTTAAGAACATTTTAACGGCAGTTCAAGCTGAGAGTTAGGCTTATACGGGAGTTCACTGTAAGCGCAACTCCTGCAACGTTCAGAGAGTCATTGTCTGAGGTTAAACACAGGCTACTACACACACCATACGTGAAAATAATAGAGTTGTAGTGGAATAGTTTAGTTTACTAAAATAAAACATACCATTTTAGCTTATATATCAACATGGTACAAAAATAATTTACAATTTGCAATGCAATTAAATAGTTATAACTTTTTTACATGGTTTGTTATTTGTACCAAGAGAACGATCTCTGCTCAGATAAAATAAACAGAACCTAAATGTATGAATCAGCTAAGTGAATTTACACACGAATGAAATTATACGAATACCTATATCAGCCAGCGAGCAAATAAGTCTTATTCTCTGCTCTCTGGTATCAGCTGACTTAACGACGCATGTCCGGCACTGTGTGGGTGAGTGTAGGACAACTCTAAAGCTGCTGCACTGATCGTTGATCGTTTTACTATTTTGTATGAAACGCTTCCATAAAATAAGCTAATTTTGAAGGTAATTTTGAACTTTGAAAAAAAAGGTTTGTAAATTATAATTTTCTTATGAGATTAAAGAAGGGATAAATGTATAATTTTTTTCAATGATTAGCTGTTGTACACGTTCCTTGTGCGGTTACATAAATAACTGGACATTCCGCAATAATTCCTGTTGGAACCAAATCAAAAATGCCATCCTGTTAACTCCTGTGTTCGCCTCGTCGACGACATAGTCAACTAATGAGGATATTTCAAGTAACCTCCTCTTCTAAAACAACCAATGGAAAAAGCAAGCCGGCCCTCTCCAAGCTAATTTCCTTTTGAGATATGGAAATGAGCATGTATTCTGTTTTATTTGGATTGGTTTCAAGAAAAATACTGAGAAGTATTATTGAACTGATGGAAAGTGTCTATTTTTGGTCTAGAAATGTTTTGGTTGTGTCAAACCAACGAGATGTAATCTGCAAATATTGTCAAAGAATTATGTGGTAAATAGTCTTACTTAAGACCCACATATGGAGCTTTGTATTTAGGGCTACATCTGGAAAACATTTCTGCTGTTCAGAGTTGAGTAGGAAATAATTTATAGTTGAGTGTTGCATCCCGTTATTAAAATAAGTTATGATTAAAGCCAACTCAAAGCTAATATATTCTTAATAAAAAAAATTCAACACCTTTTTTACTAGAAGATTAAATATAAAAATTTTGAAAGCCTAAAGGACGAAACTCCAATGCTCAACCGTGGAGTAATAATTTGTCTCTTTCCCAATAAATTTTCTCTCTTCTTATGACAAAAGTCCTGTGTCACAGAACCCTCATAGAATCAAATCTACACATAGACTACCAAGATTATGTAGAATATATGTGGAAAAAATCCCAGCGTTCTACCTAAAGTCGTGAAAATATCACAAATGTAATAAAGTTCTCAGACAAATTAAAGATTCTGGCAGATTAATGTTACTTTAGCCTCCACTGTTATATTAGATTCGGGCACATTTTAAGACATCTCGGAGAAGAGAGACGACTGGCCATCCGCTCCAAGGTAAGTCAACGTGGCTCGAAAGCACAACTAATTCAGAAGAGGAAAACTTTTTGCCCAATCGAGCTAATAAAAAACAAGTTCCATCTCGTAACTGCAAACTTAACTTCCTAATGTTGGGGGAAGCAGTCGAACTGTTTACATAATCAATGTTCGCACGGTCCATGTTACCTCAGGCCTTGATCTGTTATCAGTGTGCCACTGGACCAAACTGCGTCACGTCACGTCACATCACGTCACGTCACGTAGCCATCACCGCCACCTTGCGTCACCGTGAGGCAACTGCGCACTATTGTCAAGATGGTACAGAGCCGGAATTTGAATTGGGCGCTCCCGAGCTTATCCTGCATTCCGAGGGTTTATGTAACTTTATCATTACGTGGAAAGTCGAGCGGTTTGTCAATCCTGTTGCGTGTCTGAAAATGTTAATTTCAGTAAGTGAAATCCGGTGAAAATTGTTTACAATTACACCATGTTCTCGAACATTAAATTTTTATATAGGTTGCTATTCTCGTTCTTCGCATGGGTCGGAAGAAACATCTATAGCCCTAAAAGAAAATACAGACAAGATGTAGCAACAGCTTTCACTAACTGCAATATACTCGTATGTTTTTTTACACTCACTTTACGGTTAAAACTTTAGAAGCCAAGATACAGAGCCCTAAAAGGTTTTAAGAGAGGGAATAATATATATTCCGAGCACAAATCAAACAACTTTTCAGAGTTTCAGGGCGAACGGATGAACAGTTTAGTTTATAAAGGACATCGGATATTGTTTTACAACGTAAAGGACATCGGAAGACACAGAGATAGGCAGACAAACATTAGATTAGGTTAAAACTTTATAAAACCAAGGGACGGTGCCCTAAAATAGTTTCAAGACCAGGAATAAGAGATATTCCAAGCACATAATATTAAACAATTTTTCAGAGTTTCATAGCAGTTGGATGAACAATAGATGAACGGTCTAGTCATGCATAATGGGCATCGACAGACATAGAGACAGACAGACATGCATTCTATTTTAGGCCTGTATATGCAAGTGCTTTGGATGTACCTTTTTAATTATTACCATTAAAGGTAGCCAATGTCCTGTTGCACATAGCGTCTTCGTCGACCTCCAGACCTCTTCATCAAGGAAAGTGTCTTCATAGACTTTCCTAAGTCCTCTTCGTTAAGCAAACCCTAGAGGTTTGATAGGATCACCATAGCAAGGGAGGCTTCAAACAATGAAATAATTTAAAATTAAGCTCACGCAAAGAACAGAAGAACCCCCCTTTCCACCGACCCTCATACTTGACATGTACAGCGACACGGGACAAATTAGTTCCAGAAAACAAGCGGGAGCCGCCATTTGTCTCACGTCGCGGCGCCATCCGTCAGCCGTGTTTGAGGAAGGTGCAGAACCTTGTGAGCCACAGAGGCGGGTGACAGGGACCTTGACACACAAAGATGCCACTTTCACATTCTCCGGCTCCCGGTCCCCAGGCGAGACCCGGGGAATTAAAAATTATATAACGAACCGGGAGCATCTCCGGTCTAGGAGCTCGGATGTGTCTTGTCTCCAGGAGCAGCCGTTTGGAACTGCGGTATTCTTATTCTTTTAGGTATTAGGTATTCTTTGCAAAGTTTTTTAGGTATTAGGTAAAGTTTTGCAAAAACCAATACAAAATATGGAAATTAAAATTGTTGTACTATGCCAATGAGAAAATCTTTAAAAATATTGTTAAGGCTTTCAGTGTCTTTTAGCTTTATTTCACCTCAAACTTTACAAGTAAATAGTTAACACAAGCTTTTTATATAGTGTGCTCTTAGAGTTTTCTATGTCAATATCAAACCAAGTATGAACATTAATTTGATTTCAATAGAACGTACATGGGTAAGCCGGAAAACACAACTGTTGCGATTGATGCATATCTGTGATTGACTGTCACTATCAGCCGCTGTTCCCACCGCCGTTTGTTTCCTGTTCCGGCAGCAACAGTGACGTAGCATGCAGCTGGACAATGCCGACTCGATATCTAGGTGTCATCGCAAGGCCTCGCGAACAAACGCTGCTCGCTTGTTCAACCTTTAAAGTTAGTTTGGGCTTTGCCATTTTCCTGCAAACCGATTATAGAAACTATAACCAAATCATATTTTGAGGGTTTTAAGATTGAATCTGAAGAAATGATTAGTAATTTACTTAATTTTTGTCCCAAAGATCTAAAAGTGCGAAAACAAAGATAAATATTCAAATTAGTTCCTTTGACCTTATTCGAAAAAGTGTGTATGTAAATTCTTAATTTTATTTAAAACAAGTAATAAATTTTAGGTCCCTAATAATGGAATATTTATTTCCAATGGCTAAATAAAATATGTCTCAGTATATATAAAATTTAATGATTTTAATTGTAATAGTAACATGTGATTTTATTGAAATACGGTACTCAGTTTACTCCACGCAGTCTGCCATTTTACTTGTAATTTCTTTTACTGTGTTGATGTCATAGATAAATACAACACTTTAAGGGCTTTGGCAAGTTCCTTTGGGGGCTCTTTTCTTGTCTTTCTTTATTAGCTTTTTTTTGTTGCAGAGCTTGACGCTGAGCTCTTTTCAACGACATCGACACCTAAAATATTACTAACGGTTCAAAACTGTAGGAGTCTTGATTACAATAATACCCCGTTGCAGCAGACCTGCATACTCAGCGAATTTCAAATGCAAAACAACATATTTCAATCTAACATAGCGAGATTTGACATGTAAGCTCCATAAGAATAACATGGGGAATGAGTATGCAGGTTTGCTGCTATGGGTATATTAAAACTGGGTGGTTTCCATTAAATATTTAGTAGATATGAACTAGAAAAAAGCCATTTACCAAGTTTTATCAAGATATGTTGAGAAATAACCGAGAGGTAGAATTTTACTTATTTCCCATAAGGTTAACATAAGGACAACGTACTGTGTTTACCACTTTCAATACCTCGGTAACCAATGGACATAGAGCAGTGATTCAAAATACTAAATTGTTTGTTTTTTTGAGCTGAATTCAATGGTACCAACAAAAATTCGATAAATTTTATTTTCCTATGTAAAAAACTCAAAAAACCCATTTTGGGGGGGGTTTATCCCCCTTTACCCCCCTTTCCGGTGGTTCGATCGGGCTGGTTTACGAACTCGCCCGAGTGGTAACTCCCTCATGTGTCTGAGGGATTACCACTTTACATGTCTGTACCAAATTTCATTAAGATCGGACCATTTTTGCTGCAAAAATGGTCCGATCTTAATTGCTTAATTTGCTGCAAAAATGGCCGCTATCGTGCTCACAGACATATATATATATATATATATATATATATATATATATATATATATATATATATTCGAACGAATAGTGTTTTCTGCTTCTGGTGGCCCCAAAACGAAAACTTATCATGGTCTCGGGCTTAGGTCTTACCATGAGACCTACGGTAATAGCTTCTTCCCTATAGGGGAAATTCGCTAAAAAGAACTTTAGCAAATTAAATAACTAAATTACAGTCAATTACAGAAAATATATTACAAAAATGTGTTAATCCAAAATAATCTCTCTTGAAAAATATTCAAATATATGAAGATGCGCATTCAGCATTCACCACGGTGGCGGTGATCGCCGTTGCATCAGCTGGAGAAAGCAATAACACCTCTCCATTTATGCTGATGGCGCGGCTGATGTTCCGGTGGATCAGTCAGCTGTCAGCTTCCTGTCCACTGCACAGAAATGACAGGTCGTCAAGAATCAAGAATCAAGAATCTTTATTGCCGTTGCTCCGTTACAAAACAGCAGAAATAAGCAGTCAACAATTTTATAACTACCGATAATATCACTCCAAAAACCCCAATACAACAATCACAGGACAATGTTATTCGAGCCTACATATTTTAGAAACAGTTAAAATCTTATACCTATTTTACAGGCTAAAAATTAATAAATTGAATAAAATGGATTGGCAATGAGCCACTCACTTAAGGTGACTTTAAAACGAGTGAGGGGAACAAGACTAGCAGGCAGATTAAAAATTTTCTAGGCCTAGGCAGCAGATTAAAAAATTTAATTGAGTCGATTATATAAGAGTTACCTGTTTTTGATAATCTATGCTGCGGGAGGTCAATCTTGTATCACCCTCTGGTGTTGTGGTGGAGGATGGTTTTTCTTTCATTGAATTCTGTAATGTGCAATTTAGTGTAGGTTGGTATGTGATAACTGTCATGAATCTAAGTCTAATAAAAGTGGCTTGCAGTGTTCAGTGTAACATGCTCTAATTTCTTTTCTTATATTTTTTAACTAGGAGTATACCATGTGGTACTTGAGTGGCCCCAAAGGATAAGACCATTGGAAACGTGGGACTGGGAAAAAGTGAAGTATGCTACTTTTAAATATTCAAAACTGATAAAACATAAGTTTTTGGCAGAAAAACAATATTGAGCAGAGATGAAGGCAAAAAAATTCTTTGTGGTGAAAGCAACGTCGTGTCATCAGCATAGATGATAACTTTATAAGGAGTATTCGATGGCAGGTCATTAATAAAGACTTTGAAAAGAAAAGGACGTAAAAATGAGTCTTGTGGCACACCAGTATAATTATACAACAACCGTAGAAGACTGATGCCCATTTATTGACACATATTGGGTTCCATTGGAAAGGTAGGACTGCTACAGCTGTAAACTTTTTCTGATATGTTTTAGAATTGAAACTTATTCAAGACAATGTTATGTTGGGCACAATCAAATCCCTTGCTTGAATCGCAAAGCTCAGAGAGACTGATTCTTCATTCTCAAAGGACACAAGCACATCATCAACCAGACTTGAAACTGTTGCCGTTGTAGATTTCTTTAACCTAAAACCGTGTTGTCAATCACTGTCAGATTGTTGCGCTCAAAATGTGATATAAGTTGAGTGCGAGTAAGAGATTAAAACTTTAGGAAAAATAGGCACAAGTAAAAATGAAGAAAGGGTGGTGGTTCTGTGGATGTGACCTATCACCTTCTTGTACACAGGCACTACCTTTAAAAATAACCATGACTAAGGCATTAATTCAAAACATATGTCAAGGGATCACAAAATATTTTAATGGCTCTTTTGACTGAATAGTTTGAAATCCATCGAATCAGTAGGCCTATACTCCTGGAAATTTAAATTTCTGAAACAGTTCTAGTTACCTCCTTCGCTGTTATTCCTGTCCATTGGAAGGTGTATTATGTGTTGATTTTTGTGCGAGACTTTGTGCCAAGGTGTTGGTGTGAGATTCTTTTTTGAAAATCTGTAACTAAATAAACAAAAAAGTTACAACAAAGCCCTCACAACTTACGACTCAAACGTAATTATTTTTAAGTTTACTGTACCACTATTTTAAGACGCCAACAAGGTGAATATTACAGTATACTGGGCTTTTCATAGATTTATTACAACCTCATTCGAGCCAAAATTATACAAAAATAGAAAACTTACGAAGTATGAGACAATTTTTCTACCACTCTGTGGGAGATAAGTAATGTAACTACTCGAACGTGTAAGCCTTAAATCATTTTTTAAGCATAACCTAACTTGTATGATTGTATGAGGCAGATAAAACAAATTATATGATAGTATTGTATATAAGTAATATTGTTTAGCATCAACATAATCAATATAATTTGAATAATATATGTGGGTTTTCCAAGTTAATTTGCTATCTAAAAGAATACCTAAATATTTTACTTCTATCACTTCAGAAAGTGTTGTGTATTATTTATCGTTACCGTTGGGCAAGAATTTAGATTTAAAGTGCATGTCATGTGAGTAGATTTATTTTCATTAATTTTGAGTCTCCATGTTCGAAACCAATCTGTGATCATATCTAAACTTCGTTGCAAATTATTAGAAGCTTGAGATGGGTCCTGATGAACGGGAAAATTGCAGTGTCGTCCGCAAAAGTAGCAATTTCAGTAGACACATCTCCTGGGAGGTCGGAAGTATAAAGAATATACAAGAAAAGCCCCAGTACACTGCCCTGGGGGATTCCAGACTGTATAGAATGCAGATCAGTAGGGATATCTTGATATTTTATTTGAAATGTCCTGACTGTAAGATAAAGTTTCAAAATAGCAAAAAGGGAATTTGGTAGCCAGGAGCCACACTTTATCAAACGCCAGACTTCCATCTATAGGAACGCTACTGAACAATAAGATATTGTTTCTAAACACTGTCTTATCATCCTAAAAACCCTGTGAACTTGTTCGATTTTACCCTGTTTCCTTCTAAAACCATACTGAAGGCCTGGAATTATGGCTGCTTAAACCATGACAAAGAAGTTGTAGCAGCTCAATGATTTGTTTTCAAGTGTTTCAAATAAATAATCAGATTTTTAATGTTATATAGGGTGAATTTCATTGGGTAGTGTAGTGAAAAATAGCGCTCACATCTCGAATTTGAAAACACGATCTCGAAAAAGTCATTTTCGGCCCAAGTTGCTAAATATATACTATTACTATGGTTGCTGCATCAACTATGTCAAAGTATTTTCTATGACATTAACATGAAATAAATTAGCCATTTCCTTCTCTCAATTCTGTAAATCTTTATTCTTAATTTTTTATTTTTAAAGATGTTTTAGGCCACTTTTTAACTCTTCATACAATATTGATCTGTCACTATTAATACTATGATCACGGTCTCGATCTTAAACAGGAATTAAAGGTCAAAAAAAGGTATTAAGCAAAACAAGGAGTGTGCCGATTCAGTTAACAACAGTCCTGCTAAAAGTTACTAGGAGCGCTTGCACTTGATCTCACGGTGTCGTTAACATTCTTCGGAATTCTAGCGCACTATCAAAAGCGCCACCGACTCACTAAATTAAATTCACAAAATTAAAAATAAATCTGATTGAATTGTTTATCTTTTAACTCAATGATTATTAAAAAACACCTTATAAGTTTCAAAATTACCAAGATTTTGTAATACAAAGGGTAGACCGGGGCACATTTACGCGGATTTTTTTAAACATTTTTTTTCAATTCGTCGTCGTTATTTTGAAGTTTTAAACATGACAGTTTTATACAGTGGTTAATAAGGTTTAATTTTATATATAGAATGTTAACTTTTTTATTTTTATTACAGCACAACAAATTATTATTCATGTTGATGTCGGGTGCATAAACCTACCCCGAATTCGGGGCAGGTTTACGCATCAAGCGGGGCACATTTTCGTATACTACAAAATGTTAAAAATGGAAAATAACATACAGTTAGGTAATAATCTATAATTGATTTATTTGTCTTTTAGCTTTTATCTTATTTTTCTTCTTTTTCTGGTTTTCGTAACGTAATTTATCACCATCTTTAGAAAATCAGAACATAATTTTATAAAAGAAATATTTAACTTTACTATTTAAAGTATAAATTAGTTCTAGTTGGCTAAATACAAGTATATTTGGCTTAAATGATGACACGCATGATTAAACCGCATACAAAAGGTAAGATGAAAATTAAAATTATTTTTAGGGGCTCGTTTAGGCAGTCAAAGTATGCGAAAACTTGCCCCGATTCAACTACGTAAACGTGCCCCTGCGCCATGTTTGATTTTATATCAAATGTGCAACGTAATCCGTTAACTTTTCTTTGCTTGCAAATACATCACTTAATTAAGAAGAAACTGCTGTTTATTACTGTATAATTGTTTATGATAAATTCTGCACTCTTTGCTAACAATAAGCATCAAAAGATATGTAGCAAGATTTACTCGCCTTGTAAAAAAACAGATTTCATCCACCATCTGCAACTCCACAGCTCCATTGACGCTCAAATTGTTGTGGAAGTGCCTGTTAGGTAGCAGCATCGACCTGACGTGACTGGTGGCGCGCCCGCTATAACCGGTTTTGAAATAACGTCACGGCGTAAACGTGCCCCATGCGTAAATGTGCCCCGGTCTACCCTATGGTAAAAACTCTCTCAGCCATGTTGTTCCAAGACTATTTAACGAGCTGCCATCTAATTTAGAAAACGCCAAAAACTTTAACGTAATAAAATTAGAATTAATATCTTGGTTGATAAACAATAATTTGAATTCATATTCCACTTTTCATTAAACAAGATAAAACTATTTGTGTGAGCGTGAGTGAGTGTTTGTGAGGGATTATTTTTTTCTTTATTAATTTTTACTAATATCAGTTTTCAAGTATGTTCGATAGAAACGTATTAATTATCAAGTATTAAATTGCTGTTTTCTTATTGCATTGAGTAAATTTAATTACATTTTTGCATGTTTGATTTCAACCGGAGTTAAAATGAATCAAAATTGAAACTTTGATTCATTTAACCAAAATGCTAAAAGATTTATACTACTGCTGCTGTTTAATGTATTTCAAGTATTGAATTTCGTTCTTATATATTAAGATGGCATGTGAAATTTTCAGGTAGTTATAATAAGTGACTTTTACTTGTGCACCGTTACCTAGAGCGCTATACCTATCTGTGTATTTAGTTTATCATGTAATTATGTAATATACTGTAATAAGGAGCACCCAACGACAAATCGTAAGAATTGTTGGGACTCACTGATGTAAATATTATGAAAATAAAGATTCTGATTTCTGAAAAAAAAATATATCCGTAAATTGGTTTTAAATACCTACTTTTAAATATTCAAATAGTTACTGATGTAAAAATGTTGGTTGTATTAAGAGGATATATGTCAGTCTGTCAAATTTCATAATCCCTTGCTCGTCTAGATCTCCCTGATCTTAAGGCCTCTATCATGTTGTATTATTCAAATCCCTACAAACTCTGAGAAGGAAATTAAAAATGTTAGCAGAACGTTATTTTAACATTTGCATAGCAATCGAAATTTACCTATTCCAGATCCACATTCTCCCACTTCCATTTCCGCCCCGCGCGCCTGGCCTTGTGACCCCGCTATTGCGCAAGCGCGGTCACTCGGGTTATGTCACGTGACCCCTTCCGCCTCTCGATTACGCATGCGCGGTAGACTCCCCGTTCCCACATCCCGCAGGTTGCCGACTCCTCAGCTGGTAATGCTATGCTGACCATGCTTGGTTACGTGGTCGAGGTATCAACGGTTTTGGTTTCTGTATAGTTAGATTGTAAGGCATGAATCTAATCTGTCACTAATCTAATCTGACACTCATCTGTTATGCTCATCCTCACCATCATGTCAGAATCATGTCAGATCATCATGTCATCTGTCATGTCATACTCATCTGTCCGGGTAGGTCGCCATTTCAAGCAATGTAATGTAATAATGTAATGTAATTTACGATTCCAAATAGGTGTACGGTATTTTATCGCGTACTTTAATGGACTCACAAACTTCAGATTTAATCGTCATCATATTAACATTGACTGCAGTCGATTGCCAACAACCAGAGCAGGGCCTCAGTAGCGCAAACGGTTGCCAACAACCAGAGCAGGGACACAGTAGCGCGGACAGTTGCCGACAACCAGAGCAGGGACTCAGTAGCGCAGACGGTTGCCAACAACCAGAGCAGGGACTCAGTAGCGCAGACGGTTGCCAACAACCAGAGCAAGGACACAGTAGCGCGGACAGTTGCCGTCAACCAGTACAGGGACACAGTAGCGCAGACAGTTGCAACCAGAGCATGGACACAGTAGCGCAGACAGTTGCAACCAGAGCAGGGCCTCAGTAGCGCAGGCAGTTGCAACCAGAGCAGGGACACAGTAGCGCAGACGGTTGCCAACAACCAGTGCAGGGATACAGTAGCGCTGACGGTTGCAACCAGAGAGCATGGACTCAGTTACGACGATGGTTGCAACCAGAGCATGGACACAGTAGCACAGACAGTTGCCAACAACCAGAGCAGGGCCACAGTAGCGCAGACAGTTGCCAACAACCAGTGCAGGGCCACAGTATAGCAGGCGGCTGCCAACAACCAGAGCACGGACACAGTAGCGAAGGCGGTTGCCGACAACCAGAGCAGGGCCACAGTAGCGCAGGCGGTTGCCAATGACCAGAGCAGGGCCACAGTAGCGCAGACAGTTGCAACCAGTGCATGGACACAGTAGCGACGACGGTTGCCGACAACCAGAGCAGGGCCACAGTAGCGCAGACAGTTGCCAACAACCAGTACAGGGACACAGTAGCGCTGACGGTTGCAACCAGAGCACGGACACAGTGGCAACGACGGTTGCCGACAACCAGAGCAGGGCCACAGTAGCGAAGGCGGTTGCCATCAACCAGAGCAAGGATTCAGTAGCGCTGAGGGTTGCAACCAGAGCAGGGCCACAGTAGCGAAGGCGGTTGCGTGACAGTCGTGACGCAATGACGAGTAGGCTCGACGTTGCGTAATTGTATTGATGACTGTATTTATGTACAAGTCGGTCAGAGAGGATCCCTTTGTAAAGAAGGGTAGCATTATCTCGCGGATTTCATCATGTGTCTGGCATTCCAGTTTTTGTAAGAAGGACTAAACAAACATTTATATCTAGTTCTCCTGCCTTATTGAGCCTTTCTTAAAATATCTTCGCCACACACACACACTCACACAGAATGCCAGGAGAGACGCTCTCTGATGAGAAAAATTAATCCCGTCAGACACCATCCCTACTTCTTCATACAATTTCCAAACAAATTCTTCACAACAATAGGCAATTTCCTGATAAAAAGGCTTTATGAATAAATGGTTCTTTAAACCAATTTGTTTAAATCCCTTATCAGTTTATCTTCAAGCATAAGCTAACAGGTTCACTTGGTCAATGGGTAAATAGATCATTCGTTTTTTAGCGAATTTTCTTAGAAATAAGCTATCACCGTCGTTTTAACAGAATGGACAAAATATATCCGTTCATATCAATATTTATATTAATTTATGGCTTTTTATGAGTACTTTCTAGGTACGAAGTGAGTTTATTATGAAAACGCATTTTACCTGCATAAATCACCATTTGTTTCAAAATTTAACATGGTCTTATATGGGAAATACAATTTTCATTTTTGAGTATCTGTAAGCACGATAACTCTCGTAAATATCGTCCGATCGTGACAAAATTTGGCACAGACATGTCAAACTATATTCTCTTGGACGAGTTTGTAAACCAGCCAAATCGATCCATCCCAAGTGGGGTAAAGACTCCATTTTACTCCTTAAGAATGTTTTTTTTAGTTTTTCAAATTAAGAAATTAAATTTATCCAACTATTGTTTTCACCATTAGATTCTCCTCGAAATAACAAACGATTTGGTATTTTAAATCATTTCTTTAAGTCCATTGGTCTCCTTTTCCTGAATATTTTTGTATCAGGGCAGCAGAATGTTGTCTTTGCCAATTTCTTATTCAGTTTCTATTAAGGTTTTCAACAAATCCCGAGGAGTATTTCTTGAGTTTATCAAATAAACAATCTTGCATAATTATTTAAAAGAAATCTTTGTTATTTTTATTAAACTTATTTACTAATATTGGTTGACAGAGACTTTGTAAAACAAGCAATGAAATATTAACTTAATACATAAATATATCACTTATCTACATTTCTTCTTTTCGTAATATGGATTAATTCCTGGATAATTTGTATTTGGAAATTCGTTGAGTACGCAGGTTTGCTGCGACGGGGGTATTATCGAGTGTGTTGCATAAAATTCGTAATAAACCCTCGTAAGTCAATAAATCGAAACTGAAAGTAATCCTGAAAAAAATGTGACAATGAGAAATTCTAGGAGCCCAACAGAGGAATACCTATTGATATTCAGGGTTATCAGAGTTTATAATCAATGTCAAAATCTGTTCATTAACGGTGGAAATCGGAACCTTCAGAGACAAGTTGTATCACGGTAATTGATCTGCAAGGCGATTGATTTTTCCCATCGGAGAGCGTCTCTCCTTGGCATTCCGTGTGTGATTGTAACACCGGTCAAGAAGACCCTTTCACGTGTATGTGGGTCTAGGTTCTTTTCATAAAAGCTACTATCGATGCATCTAAGTGGTGTGCTAGTTTTTTAGCGTAAATGTCAACAAGGTAAAAAAGAGATCTCATATATTATCTTCTTAATTTATGTTTTTCTTCAGAAGCTTAAGATTGTGTTCTATCCTTGTTCGTCATACTGCTGCGAATACGGCTGTTTTCAATATTTGTGTTGCGGGGCGAAAGTAGTTATTTCCCGACCTGGGGAGGGAAATAGTCAACTGATGACGAGGTCGTCAGCCGTTCGTATTAGCCGTAAGATCTGGCCTGATACTAACACAATAATCGGCTGATTGTTTTAATAGCAAGACAGCATGAAAACAAAACATTTCAGGAGACCCATTTAGAGTAAATTAAATAGTAAAATCTTTATTTTATGAAGAAGTTAACTAAATTGTGCACTATGCTGAAATAGTATATTTTAGGGCCTTCATTGACGCTTTTTGTACGAGGATAAGTTTTTTTACCGAGCAGCGATGAAGCCGAGGTCGAAAAATGACCGAGTAATGAAAAGCAACTTTAGACACGTGCAATGAATTGTATTTCGTTATGCCGCTCAATATATTACAATTACTACTTACAAACATAAATTTTAGGCCTACATCTAGTTTTCCTTTAAAATATTTCTTCCGATGAAAATTTCATCTTGTTCTTGCTATTAATCCATCTATTTCGTGTATTGCATTTTATGTATTTTTTGCTATTTCATGAAGCTAACCAATTATTGATGTATTTGCCATTAACCTGTTGATTTGTAAAATTAGCAGGTTATACTTCTGCCAACAATTAATTAAACGTCGATAATAATAATCTATCAAACTCTCGATATAGTCCACATAGCTCACCATAGACGCCGTCGTACATACGTTTACAGGTTTACTACATTACAAAACGAACGGTTGATGCCCTCGACATTAGCTGATTTTTTCATCCCTAGGATAGAAAAGAGATTCTTTCGGCCCGCAACTTATGTAATGAAAAGTACCGTTTTTTGCAACAACAAAAAATATAGTTCATTACACGAGTCTAAATTTGTTTTTTGTAACTGGGTAATTTTGAAACTTATACGAAAAGCGTTACTTTTAACCCTAGTAATATTCTTACATGGTTTGTTTTTTAACATTTTGATTTTTTACAATACGCAATACAATACAATGTAATACAATACAACACAATACAATACAATCCAACAGAATACAATACAATACAAAGTGTGTCAGAATATCATTTTTGTTTTGAAACTTCTCTCTTCAATCCCTCGTCACGCTGGTTTGATAAAAAAATCAATCGAGATTCAATAGTTCTTCAACTCAATACGGTAAACAATCTCTATTCGCTGCTGTGACGCAAGCGGATTGTATGTCAAACACCTTGTGCCGCTTGTAAACGCACGTAATGCACCATAACAATTGACACACGGTATTGATATCGTTCCTCAAGGGCCTCTTGCCTCAACCTCCCTTCTCTTGAGGAAACCTCACGTCCTTCGCCATCGTAAATCCATCTTTAACTCGCCGACCAATTCCAGGAAACTTTTATGAAGTATTTTCCTGGAAACCGTTACAAACCCGTTCGTTACAACATGAGTTTCGAGGGAAACTTTCAATACGATAATCGATCGTTGTACCTGGGACGTTTCCTATTAAAAAATCACCATATACCCAAAACCTATTGAAAAATCCATCTTAAATGCAATTTTAAAAGCCATTCGGTCAATGTTTTGGATGCCAAAACAAATTAAGTCTAAAATGTCATAATTTTTACAGATACTAAACCTTACAGAATTTATTAATACAATTTGTACACATAATATTCATTGAAGAAATGTAGTTGATGACATCAAAATAAACTAATAATTTTATGAGCATAAGTAGTTGTAATAATTAAGAGGATTGTTATTTTGTTATTTAAATATAAATTAGGATTAATGCCATCAAAGGAGTTTCATTACAATTACATTAACGCTCTAATGAATCCCTTTCGAAATTCCAATCGTAATATAAATATTAAAATCGTAATGTTCCAGAATTGTTCAGTAATTACAATTCTTACGTTTTTACAACATAATATAGTCTAATATGTCACCGACGCTACCCAGGAGTATTTCAAGAGAAAAGGTAATCAGTTATGTAGGTCAAAGTAGGATGATAGGTATAGGGGGATCAGAATATTAAATAAAATAAAAAAATAAAAAATATGAAATAAAAACAAATTATAATCGATATTTTTAGCCCCTGATTATTTGGAATTTAAAGAAATAAAGATTAAAATTTCCTTATACCGCCTTCAGTTTAAATCTAGTAGTTAGGTCTAAGCTGACATCTTTCGGTTGAATACCATTTTCAGAGCACAGTATCATGCACGACATACTCATTGTTTCTGATGTCTCGGCAGAAACATCTACTGAATGGCAACTCCACGAATATAAGAAACAATGAGTATGTGCAAGATACTGTGCTTTGAAAATGGTATTCAACCGAAACATGAAAGCATACAACTATAAACACTGGATTTCAACTGCAGACGGAATGAGGTAGTTTAACCAATACTTGATCAAAACCAACAACAAAAAGTAACTAATGAAATTAACCTCCTCCAGTTTAACGACCAGTACGTTTTGTTCCGGCAAACTTAACAGAGGAAACTTTCCAACAGTTACGCTGGTCAGTGCGTCGACGATTCTTTCTGCAGTGACGACACCGCCTCTTTATGTCCCGACAGCGCTCCTCCCCGACGGTGATGCAAACTGCAACTCTGTGTAGGTCATTCGGACATATTTTCGCTTAATATCCTCTATTAACACCGCCCCAAAGGCAGATTTTTGTTTCACACGCACAGAACGACCCCGTTCTCTATTGAACCGGTTTTACGTTCTTCACCCGGGTAATGCCACTGAGGGGCGTGCAAGACGTGCAACTGCCTCGGAGGCGCGATTCTTTCGACACAGACAACGGTTCGAATGCAGCAACAGCTTTACTCTGTCGGGGTCGTAACGAATATCGTAGCAAATTGGAAAAACGGTTGTGGTTGCAGGTATTGGGTTCATCAGCTAACAAAAACATCCGTCTTTTACGGGTACAATAATCGCGGTTGTAAAGTGTATTACACCATATTTATTTTAACGACCACATTTTATGTGATCATTATCCTTCAGCTTTGAATGAGCTCTGTAAACTGGAAATACCCTAAGGTGTCAAAAACACATTGACTGGGGGAAGATGAGAACTGTAATTTTGGTCCACGTTAACGCCGGGTATTATTTTTTGAGACCAGAAGGCTCCTTCGGTCATTTAAACATGATCGTCTCATCCTCGCCACATTAACCCCTTTTAATGCGATGGAACCTTGCTTTAACCTCCTGAAAGGAACCGACCTCTGGATCCACTTTCTACTGTATACTTCCACTGAAGCACTTTGATGCGTTTTACAGCTCATATTCTCCAGATGATTTGAGAGGGGCGTCTGAGGTCAGCCGGTTCGCAGAGTCAATCTCGCGATATTTTTTCAGTCCCGACCTCGGTACTGGAAGCCCATTCGAGACTGAGCCTAGACCCACATTTGCAGATGAGTCATCCCTCTCCCTCTCCCCTCGGACGGATGTTATTGCTCTGGATAGTACGGTAATCACTGAGATATAAACACTCTGTCGGCGCTTCATCACTGTCGTAGAAACAGGTCGCAGCTGACGTTGAATCATTTGAGACAGCAACGGTGTTGAGGATTAATATTGTTGATCTAAATTTTAGCACAATATTGATTTCAAAGTATGATGTACCTGATGGCGCTTTTGTTGGCGTTACGTCCCCTAAGAACGATGTTAATCTCTAACACTCGCTAAACCTTTTTTTAACCCTACAATTAACGGCTTGGTTTTGATTTAAAGACAGCAAAATATCTAACAATTCTGGAATAAAAAGTTCTTAGGGAAATTTTAGCATAGGTCTATAGAAAAACCATGTAACAATATATATGTACAATTTTAACAATTTTTATGCAAATTTGAGCTATAAAATAATTATTTTTCGGAAAAATCTCTTTACACGCTCCCGCAAAATGTGAGAAAGACAAACATATAAGTTTCAAAGTAAAAAAATATGGTGATAAAATAATTTGAATTTATATCCACGCATTTCCATAGGATTTTCGCTGTTCTTTTGGTACTAGAATCTAAGAAGATGGAAGGTAGAAGAGAGCTAGAAGTTAACAGTGGAGTACATTATCCGATTTTGCTGAATGTTGGCTAATTTATTTTAAAGTGATGTGAATACAAAAATCAAGTAAGCCTCTTGGAGAAATAAATTATTGAAGAAATAATGTTTAATACTAACCTAATATTTCGTTATTTTTAATATTCTATAAAACATAAATATATGTTTAATATGTTTAAAACTTAATGAGTTTAATCCTGTAGTTTTAGGGTAACAACTTGGTAAATACTCATATGATATTTATAAAATAAATAGTATTTTTTTTATTTATCTTTTCCTGGATAACGCAAGGAATTGATCTGAAACCGTTAGTCACGGCGACGTCGCCTGGGCTTACTGTATAGGCAGAACGAGAGCTGTATCACTATTGCGTTTTGATTTTGCAGGAACTTCATAACTCGCGGGATTTACTAACGATATCACAGCAAACTCAACCAAATCACTCAATTCATTGTATTTCTACACGCCAATCAAAATTTTGTATATATTATAACATCCTGAAACCTGAAACATGAAAGAATGAGAATAAATAGCTTTTCACTGTTAATAATGTTTTTCTTAAAATATTAGGATGTTCTACTTTATATGAATTCAGAACAGCGATATTTTTTTGCAACAATATAATTACGAAATGGGATGAAAGTAAATTTTTCAAAGATGCTGTTGTTTACGACACTTTTGTGTGAAGTAAAACATGAAAATAAAAAAATAATAGGTTACTCTTCAGTATGAATACATTTTTTTCAGGTTTAAATTAATAAATTTATATGAAGATGTTATTTTCCATAAGTATAAAAAGTTACAAATAAACGAAACTGAAATCCCATCAATACCCGTTTGCCCAGAAATGTTACATCACCAAAGTGGCACTGGCGTTGCGGCAGTGTTGGTTTATCTCGATTATTTGAGACATCAAATACCGATAAAATACAACTCAAACAAGTTACATCACAGATCTCGAACGTGGAGATTTAATTATGTAACGTAAAAGAAGAAGATGGTAAGAAACGAGGAAGAAAGAGAGAGACGGTTGGGGGGAGGGGGGGAGCGATTGATATGGGAATCCGTAGGCGATAATAATTGACAACCGACTAGTTTCGGGAGAGAGCGAGGTGAAAGGCTGCGGGCACTCTGAGGGTCCTCGGACCTCGCTGGTGCCGCCAGTGTTTTACAAGAAAAAATCATTCATCCCAGTTAACTTCTAAAACAAAATAAATAATTCTACAGTTTTATTCTATTTCATAAGGGTCGTTTGCCACTAGCTGCGAAACAACTTGCACTGGTCGCAAACGTACTTAAGAGTTTTTTTTAATTACTGTCATCACTAAAGAAAATACGAAATGGATTTATGATGGCGGAACTATTTGACTCTCTCACTCCTTTAGTCCATCACAAATGTGTCATATAACTACTTTCAACAACAGTTAAGGAGCAGTCTGCAGTAAACTATTAATTGGGCCGGGCCGTTTTTATACTTAACCTATACTTTTATACTTAGCTTTACGAAATGAGGAGCGTCTAATTTTTATTGTATGCTATGTGTTTATTTTTATGCACACCATTGGAATCTCGTTAACTAAAAGAGACACAAGAAAGGGTTGCTATCAGAGTTGATCGTAGGCATGAATAATCAACCAAATGAAATGGTAAAATGCAATCAAAAATATTCCACTAAACTAGTTCGCTACGCTCAAGAAACATTTTTGCCCTTAAACCAAGATTGCCTATAACTCGCTTTTTTCGTATATTCAAAATAGTATTTGATTGAAATCAGGAATATTTGGAGAAGATTGAACAATCATATTCAAATGTGTTCCATTATACATATATAAGAAGAAAATTAAGTTTTCTCGCTTGAATAAGATGAAGAGATGAAAATTTGCTAATAAAAAGGGAAAAAGTACATAAAATTGAGTATCTACCATCCAAAGTACTACCTGACGTGCAACTGGAGTACTAATGGACATTACATTCAAATAGTGATTTTTATTAGTGGAGAATGGGTAAATGTCAAATTTTAGTGAAGGTAATAGGAAGAGAGAGGCGGAGGGAAAAGTCAGAAGGAAGGAAAGGAGGGAGAGGAGGTGGTAAGAAGAGAATGAAGGAGAGAAGGGGGGAAGAGGGAAGAAGGTACAAGGAAGGGAAGTAGAGAGTAACGGAAGGAATGAATGGAGGGAGAAATGGAGAGAATTGTGGTATCGGGATATGCAATAAACTAATTGGAGTCTTTAAAAAATAAACGTGGAATCTTACTGAAATACTGATTACTAATCCAGAATATAAACCATACCATAAATATACGCCAGAGGTGAGATAAAAAAGGAGTCTAAGAATGGCTATTTCTCTTTTGCTTTCGGTTCCCGTTTGGTTAAATTGTGTATTGACATGGAAAATGTGACCTGGAAGAAAAGTATTTGTAAACTAAGCATTGGTGTCTGCAAAAATCATCTTCAAAATTAGCTATTCCCATTTCTTGATTTGAAAACTGGTCGAATTTTCGACCACTGGCGATCTCTATAATGTTCAGAATTTCCCTGATCGAAGGTTAAAGAATCCAGTACGGCCATGTCATAATAGATACATTAGATACATTAGCTGAAATTGCGATCTACCCAGGTAGGTATTTTAAGCCAAGTATGAATGACAGATGAGTGAAGGATGATTGTGGCGCGATCTTGTAGTCTTGTTACTGACTAAGGCCGACGTATTCCTTAGACAGGACTGTTAATTAATAGCCCAACAGCCAATGGCAACTAAGGGACCTACATTTTAACGTGGGATCCGAACACGATTTCGCCTCGGTTAACAATTTACGAACTGGTCTAATTATGAGGATGGTCCCATGAACGAGTACTCAATAGTGCGGACGTTAATCCCCATTAGGGAACACCGCGTCCACAAGCCATCACTCATAACTATCCACAATTCGTGACTTCCAAGTAGCTGGATTACAGGACACGCCACCGTCCCAATAACATATTATGTACATTGTAACGGGTCATAATCTACTAGGCTGACCATAAAAGTAAGGAAAATGGGATACTGTTGATAAAAAGTGAAAATCAATCATTATACAAAAAATCAGTTTGTACAAAGACAAACGTCTCAGTTGACTATTTGTAACCTATTTTGCATAAGATATGGGACAATTAAAAGAGGTATGTTTACACAAACTTCATAAAAAGAGTTAGATCCGGATCCTGATCAACCAGTCGGGTGTTTCCGGCTTTCTAACTTCTTGTTTCGACAAAATTCCAACCATGCAATCGGTTTTTGTCGCCGGAAGTTCATTGGTGGCATTGCTAGCACAGTGCCGGATGCATTATAAACTAACTAGTTGTGCAACGCATTGTAAAAAGTCGCACATCTCGTGGCGGTATGTGGCGCGCTGCAGAGGCTGTTGACAAGTTTAGGCTATTTTAGGCGATGGTCGAGCTATTATCTCATGGAATCATGCTTAATTTTCGTGATTACCTTAAGCATCAGCCTCGGTGATTTTATAGATCACCTAATGTAGTCCAGTAAATCTACGCAAAAAACACCCTTAACCTAGAACAAATTGCAACACGAGCGTTTTTGGTGGAAATCTGTCCGAAAAAATGTGATTTTTAACATATCCAAAATCGGACAAAATCGGTCCATGGGAAACTCCCTGAAATTACGTTTCAAAATGGCGGATTACAATGGAAAAATTTAAAATTAGGTTTTACTCTTAGTTTTCAACCACACCTCTAGAGATATAAAATTAGGAATGCTACAGAAAACTGTTAGGGGGGTAATACTTCATTTTCATAGGATTTTAAATTTTGGCCGCCATCTTGGATCCGCCATATTGGATTCAATAATTTTTTTTCAAATACAAAGGTGGTCATGTGACACATCATTTAGAACTAGATTTTTACGCTGATTCCAATGCTGAAATCCGTTTTCAAAAATCTGCTTTTGTTTTTAAGATATAACGAATTTATTTCTTTATTTTTTTAATTTGTTAAAATGCTCACCAACCTAGATCAAATTGCAACACGTCCTTTTTTCATGAAACTATAACAAAAAAGTACTTATTCGGACATATCTAAAATCTAACAAAATCGGTCTACGGGAAACCCCCAAAACCACGTTTCAAAATGGCGGCTTTCTTAACAATGGGAAGTTTTTGAAAAAAGGCAATCGGCTGCATTTTTTATCTACATTCAACAAGATACTGATATGGAATCACCACCAAAATCTTTTGATTGGCTATTCATGCATTTTGGCAAGGTAAAAATTTTTGGCCGCCATCTTGGTTCCGCCTAATTGGAACCAAAATATTTTTTTCAAAGCAAAAGTGGTGTTATGACCCATCATTTCGAATTAGATTTTTTCACTGATTATAATGCCGCAATCCGTTTTTTAATATCTTAATTAGTTTTCAAGATATGGGTACTTTAAATTAATTTATTTTCAACCAATTTAAACATAACAAATTGATAAAATAGGCCCATAACCACAAAATAATGCTAGATAGTGACGAATAACCACCACCAGTCATTGTTGAGCGATTTACACTAACTTTCACCGATGTAAATTTTTTGGCCGCCATCTTGGATCCGCCATTTTGAAATGAGGCAAGTTATTTCAAATATGATGTTGGTATTGTGACCCACTATTTTAAACTTAATTTTTACGCTGAATTTAATGCCGCAACCCGTTTTTAATTATAGTGTTTAGTTTTCAAGATATTGTCATGTTTCTAATAAATATATAAAAAATATTAATTTTTCAAAAACTAAGTTGTTCAAGGTAAAAACGGGTTGCGACATTGAATTCGGCGTACGAAACTAATTTGAAATGATGGGTCACAATACCAACTTCATATTTGAAACAACTTACCTCATTCGAAAATGGCGGATCCAAGGTGGCGGCCAAAAAATTTACATTGGTGAAAGTTAAGTGTAAAGCGCTCAACAATACTGGTGCGCTATTATTCGTCACTATTTAGCATTATTTTGTGGTTATGGGCCTTTTATATCAATCTGTAATGTTTAAATTGGTTGAAAATAAATTAATTAAAAGTACCCATATCTTGAGAACTAATTGAGATACTAAAAAAACGGATTGCGGCATTGTAATAATTGAAAAAATATAATTTGAAATGATGGGTCACAACACCACTTTTACATTTGGAAACATTATTTTGGATCCAATATGGCGGATCCAAGATGGCGGCCAAAATTGAGTACCCTCTCAAAATTAAGTATTAACTACCCAATAATGTTTGGGGGTGGTGTAAAATTGATATTTGAAAAAATATAGGGAAACGTTAGGGGGGGCTATTATGGGACACCCGGTATATCTATATTTATATATATAATTTATTTATTTATGTATTTATTTATTTATTTATTTATTTATTTATGTATTTATTTATTTATTTATATAATATGAAATAAAGGTCGTTTCGGTGTTGTTTTTGTGTAAGTTGTTTCAGGTAAATTCAAAAACGTCCGAGGGGAATAGGCTGAAATTTCGCACCAAGGTATATCATCTACCCAGGCAAAACATGGGCCTACCCAGGTCCTTAATATCCCTTTAAGTTTCACCCCGTATGCATTATTTCTCACTAGTGTTTTGAGTAATGTTTGCAGTTTTTATTTGGTTTCCATAGGAACTATAGTTGATTTTATATAATATTATATGGTCATAGCAGTTACCATAGCAAAACTGAGTTGACAAGGATTAAGAATTTCTGAACAGAACTAAAATACTTGTAGTGGTTTAAAAAAATCCAATGTTTTCCCTAAATATTGGAAAATATCTCTAAAATGGCCGACTTTTCAAACGGCTAGAGATAATTTAGTTCAGTTTTCCTCAAAATGTTCCGTTCAGCAGGACCTGTAAAATGATATAAAACGTGGTATAGGTTTACTTAAGAATATTGTGATATTTTTACCCTTGGCCTTAATTTGTGGAACACCCTGTAGATAAATCGCGATGAAGACATTTTCAATGAATTCTACATATCTGAGTTAGTGGAGGACAATTCTGTTTAGCATTCCTGGATTACACAGTTTCCCCTTTAAAATAGGTAAATGGTTGGTTTTATTGATACCCTGTAAGCTTTAAATGTGACACAAAAAATAGTTACTAAAAAAATTAATAAAAACAATATGACTCACTCCAAACTTGTCCGATTTTAATGATCAATGGCTCAAATGAAAGCTGATAGCTCACTGAGTGTTTTGAAACCATTCAAACCTATATTCCTTTAACAAAACTGGAGATACCCGTCCTTAACTAAATTAAAAATTCTGAAAAAATTATTTTTATGTTGATTAAAGGTCCATAACTCGCATCTAACTCAATCTATTTAAATGGTTAAGACCTTAAATTAAAGTCAGTAATGTACTGAGTTAATTAAGACCTTAATTAGGCCTGAGTCTCAGCTAAATTTGGAGGTGTAAGTCTTTAAGTGGTGACAAATTTCGAAAGTTAGAAGAATTTAAGTTGTATTATGGATCATAACTCCATTTATATTAGTCAGATTTCGATTAGTCATAGTTCATATGAAAGCTTATACTTTACCGAGTAATTTGACACCAGAAGGAACTTTTTAACTCATTTCAAACCTGAGATATAAATCTTTAACAAAAAACAAATTTAAAAAAAAACCAATTTTCATGTAGCATTCAGCTTTATAGCTCGTTTCACATTTGTCCGATTTTAGTGATTAATAGCCCAAATAAAAGCCAAACAATCACTCATCACTTTAAGATCAAAACGAACTGAAAGCCTTGCTTGGTTCCTGAGATATAAGAAAAATAATCGTAAAAATGTTATTATTTATTTAGCCCCCATAAGAAATGTACAGGGGAGAATTTTATTTTGAGCATATCTTAAAAACGAATCGATATTTTTGAAAACGGACTTCATCATTGAAATCAGCGTAAAAATCTAGTTCTAAATTATGTGTCACACGACCATCTTTACATTTGAAAAAAATAAAATAAATCCAATATGGCGGATCCAAGATGGCGGCCAAAAATTTTTACCCTGTCAAAATGCACGACTAGCCACTCAAAAATTATTGACGGTGGTCCCAACTCAATATCTTGTTAAATGTAGATAAAAAATGCAACAGAGTGGTTTTTTCAAAAAAATTCCAATGTTAAAAAAAGCCGCCATTTTGAAACGTGATTTTAAGGGGTTTCCCATGGTCCGATTTTGTCCGATTTTGGATATGTTAATATGCACATTTTTTGAGCAGAATACCGTCAAAAACGCTCGTGTTGCAATTTGTTCTAGGTTAAACAGTATTTTTACTGGACTAATGATATATTCTGGTGTTTAACATCACCTACCACAATGTTAAGGCAGTGAAAATTCATGGGAAACTCATGGTTTCTATAGGAATACCAAAACCATGACCGTGACAATTATTGTGATTTTTTTTACAAATCATCGATGACGTATGTGTGCAAAAATCAAAATCAAAACATTCAGGTAAATCACCGAATTAGCATCTAAATATCACCCACTCAATCGTTTAGCTCACTTTTCCTTCATAAAAAGTTTAGACTTTGGTTTGATAATTCGTTAGAAAATGAACGAATGGAACATCATGGGACCTCAAAATGATGTCAGTTTTGTGCTTAGCTTTAACGATGAGACCTAACGGTAAAAACCAATAGCCTCTTCCCTAAAGGAAAAATACACTAATATTTTGTTTGTACTATTATTCAATTCATGCCGAAAAAATAGTATTTTGATTCATTTAACATGCCCATTGGTTATTGAGATATTGAAAGTGGGAAACACAGTACATTGCCCCAATGCTATCCTAATGAGAAATAAATAAAATTTTACATCTTGCTTACTCCACAAACTATCTTAATACACTTGGATTGTGGCTTCATCTAGTTAACATGTATTGTGTATTAGCTTAAAATCCGCCATTTCCATGAAAGCGTTTGAAATTCGCTGAGTATTTTCTGCTGCTGCTTTTGGTATCAGTAAGCTTTCTTTATTTCATTTTCATCATTACATTTAGCGAACATGCGACTTCGAAAAAGAATCTGCTAGGCAAAATTAAATCATTATTATTTTCTTTTAGTAGGTTTATTATGTTACAAGTTATAAGTACTAGTACTAATAAATTTAATTAAATTACGTAACCCATCCCCCTAGCTGATTGCCCAGATCCCGCCGTTCCCAGCCGAGTTTGCTCCACGTGAACGTTGTTACGTGTCGCGTAATTAGAAAGGTGCAGGAACTCGCTGCAACAATGGACAAGTCTCACGTTGCAGTCTCTTCCTCTACAAGCCTACAAGCTGTTAGACTTGCATTCATGAGCACCGCGTTGGTTTCTTATCTACAAATTTCATTCCCGGAATACAATGTGATGTTTACTGCTATACAAATCGCATAATTTCATTGACATCGGAAATGACTGAAGTGGATTATTGAAGGAACGTTATTACTTTGTGTCAATGTTCAGTTGCGCATTGTTTAATGCTGCCATTTCAGGGCTGGGACGGTGGCGTGTCCTGTAATCCAGCTACTTGGAGGTCACGAATTTTGGATAGTTATGAGCGACGGCATGTAGACGCGGTGTTCTCTAGTGGGGATTAACGTCCGCACTATTGAGTACTACGTCTACAACTCCGTCCTCATAATTAGACCAGGTCGTAAATTGTAAACCAGGCGAAATTGTGGTTCGGATCCCACGTTAAAATGTAGGTTCCTTAGTTGCCATTGGCTGTTGGGCTATTAATTAACAGTTCTGTCTAAGGAACATGTTGGCCTTAGTCAGTAAAAAGGCTACAAGACCGCACCACAATCATCCTACACTCATCCTTCACTCAAATTCGCCTTAAAAAACCATCTACTGGTGGTCGTCGTCTAATGGCAATGTAAGGTAATGTAATGTAATTCAAACATATTGACCGAGCGATCTTAGTCAGGCCATGACGTCATATATCCTTATGCCCATGTTTGCTTTAGAAATGCCTACTTCTTTACAGGCATCTCTGTAAAATCCGATAAACTGTAATCCACCGATTAAACCAGACGGTTTCTTTTTCGGAATCAATTAAAAACCAGTACTGAATAAAAAACTCATATAAAATTCAAAAGTAATAAGCGTCAAACAATCTGATAAAGCAAGTTATCCTCACTGGTTATCCAACTCTCCTTACCGAAGACACAGCTGGCCCGCCATTATCGGCCATCAACAAACGGCGAGTCACCGCGCGCGGCCACGAGGAAGTGTGGGGAGTTTCCTCAATTCCCTCCGCAGCCGGTGATGATCCTCCATGGAGAAATGAGTTTCCATAAACCGCCTCCGAGACCGGTGACGCAACGACCGCAGACCTCGGACCCCGCGGCGCCGGAAACCCCGGCACGCCGGAAGTCGGAGAAAGGAGTTGTGAGCTTGGAGGTCACGTGATCTTCGCCCTCGCCTCCACCGGGACCCCGGGTCGCGGGAGGCGAGAGGCGCGGGCGAGGCTGGGCAGAGGGAGGCGAGGGGTCGGACTGCCCGGGGGAACGTTAGGTCTGGAGTCAGGCGAGACTAGCTAACTAAATTGGAAGGACAACGTGTGTGTGCACAATCAGCTGGTATGACGTAGTTGGGCTCACGCAACTAGCGGACCTAGCGGTATGACAGAAGAACTAAGACCGTATACAAAATATTTAGATTGAGTTGTATTAACTGGTTTGTATTGTAGTCGTTGCAAGCGCTACTTGTTTGATCCCAACTACGTCACACCAGCTGGCTCTGCACACACCTTTCTTTTTTCATTACACCATGGGGCAACTTGAGTACTGTGCAAGGTAGATTAATTAACAGTATGGGTTCTGACGAAACCAAGGGAAGCAGCAAGGGGCCTGAACGCAAAGAGGTCTAGACAGATCCAGCGTTCAGGGCAAGTTGAGCGCAATTAAATCTAGGTTTTCGGGATCAGGAAGAAGAACGAAAAAACCGAGTGCAGAAGATTTGGCATGATCTCAGCAAAGGCCCGGATATGACACGCAGGTCCGGGTCGAAAGGCCGAGGAGAGATTTACGCACACTCAGTGCACATAAGACTTGAGAGAACGGCGAAAAGTGCCGTAATAGGAAGACAGTTATTAAGTAGGGGGGGGGGACAAGAAGTTCGATATAGAACAGTAGGATGACCCTAACACTAAAACATGCTCCAATCAAAGATATAGATATTTTGAATGATTTATGACGTTGATCTTGATTGCTATATTTATGTGGTTGGCGCAGCGTAAGTTATATGGTGGAGTTGCAACAAGTCAAGGTAGAACGCGTATTAGACAAAAGTAAAATTTAACTGGTGGTAACTACAATTAATTGGTTTCAACGGGCATAGTTCTATTCTGAAATTGTACTCGTCTGCATCACGGTTCAATAGTTATCGATATAGTTCAGTAATGACTGAGGTTTCGACGATCATTAACTTTGTCTGAAGAATCATGCCTGTCTCAATTAATAAATGTTTATTGTGACAATAACTTTTTATTATAGTTATATTAAAAAAAAACTTTATATTTTTCCAACAGATACTTCAGCGGCTAAAATACATGTTCTTCTCCTCGCGTGCGTGTGTTTAGATAGTAGAAGTGGCGGTGAGGTCAGGAGTCAACTGGCGGTTAAGTTCCTCAGTAAACCTTCTCTTTCCACTTTTCCATTTCCACCGGTGTCTTATGTAAATACGTCTTTCGCCACTGCGATAACGGCGCCGTTCGCCTTCTCGCATCCAAACGGCACTTCAATTATACATCGGGCTGTACATTGGGATTCAGAAATCTTGAAAAGTTCCCGATAGAGGTTGCAGATTTGGCTGTCACTAGAATTCAAATTTAAATTTTACCTAATACGTTTTTGGCTTAAAAGCGAAATTTCGGATAGATAATTTAACTAACCCATATCAAAAAATATGCATTTCTAATGCATTTTTAAAAATGCATTTAAATACAGTTTGATGCATTTTGTGAAATGTATTAGAAATGCTTCATAAAAGTATAAATTTTGGAACAGTTATAATTCATTTTAAATACATTTTAAATGTATAAAATATGTATTTCAAATGAAGTAAAAATGCATTCAAAGATTAATAAAATGCATTTTAAATGTATTTATATATATACAATTAATACATTACAAATGCATTTTTAATGAATATTCTTGAATATTTTGTATGAAAAAATACACATATTTTTTCAATTTAATTGTAAAACTTCTTCAAAAAATTAATAAATTGATAAATAAATAAATAATAATAGCCTTACATTTGATTTTCATGAATAAAAACATTAGGCGCCTCCGCTGGGTTTTGAACCCCGGACCCCCACACCCTATCAACCCATCGCCTACATCCTAACCTAACCTAACCTACGCCTTAAACCGCTCGGCCATTTCGACTCATGAGTAACATGGCATAACTTAGGAGTTACAATGTTTTTGCGTTGTAGCACTAGTCAGACAGCATTCAGTAATTAAATAGTTGTTGTTGTATCTAATACACGTTGCATACTTAAAGTTTATCATAGGAGTTGGCGAAGACTGTAAATGTTCTTTGTATCTTATATGAAAATTTATTCTAAAGTTTGTCCAAAATAGATGTTACCGTATCGCAGTTCCAACATTTACGTTCATACACTCCCCAGCATGGTTTCGTCAAGTCATCTTTTTTCTTTTCTGCTGTTGGTTGTGATCGCTTACAAATCGAATGAATTTTTTACATCGAAAGCATTTACAGGCTATTTTTACTTCCGCATTTTTAAAAGTCTCATAAATGCTTTGTTAATCGTACATAATCTGATTTAGCATTGTGCATTACATTATGTGTTGGGTGACAGTATATTGAGATGTATTTCAATTGTGTTCCGTTAAATATAAAACATCCTATATAATTAAAGGATTGCATACAAATTGACTAAGAAATATCAATTCTTTGACATGTATTTTTTCTTTGTCATTTTTATATGAGTACATTCTGGTCAGTACTTTTACGTTTTCACTATGGGTGTAATTATATTTTCTTATACATGGTGTCTGTAAAAGAATTCCGGGGTTTTGAGGCAAAATATTTTTATGAATCAATAAGCTTATGTAAATGTTTTATACATTATAAAAAAGGTTGCATTTTCAAGTTTCTTATTTTAGCAATTTCATAAAGTTCAATATGGGCCCCCACGGCGGCACGGCACACATCGTAACGATATTCCACCTCCTCATATGTCCTGGCCGACATTTCTGGGGGGGGGGGGGTGTTTGTCACAGAATTAATTAATTATTCGTTGCCTAAGATGGTCAACATCATGAATTTTCCAACGATTTCTTTTCTTTATATATTTCAAAATATATTCCTAAAATATATTTCATTAAATATATTTGAAATATATCCTAGTATAGATTTCAAAATATAAACTAAAATCATATATACTTGATAATATATTTTTCATATATATTGGTATTTTTAAATAGATTTGAAATATATTCAAATATATAGGCCTCCTATCCATGTGGGATACATTCCATATATCTTAAAAAATAGTTTATACGTGATATAAAAATGTATTTACTTTGTAATTGCAATGCTATTGGAATGCTTAAAAAATTATACATAAATGTCCACAAAATACATTTCATTTACATTTAAAATGTGTTTTTTAATCTTTTTCTTAATGCATTCTGAACATATTTTACAAAATGCTTTTAAGATGTATTTTTAAGGGTTTAAAATAAATGCATTTAAAATACTATTAATATACAGTTAAAATACATTTTTTTTACATTTATAATGTGTTTTTTTTCTTTTACAGAATGCATTCTGAACACATTTTATAAAATGCTTTTAAGATGTATTTTTAACGTATTTTTAAGGATGTTAAATAAATGCATTTTAAATACTATTAATATACAGTTAAAATACATTTTATTTACATTTAAAATGTGTTTTTTACCTTTT
The DNA here is from genome assembly GCA_035578135.1 of Flexamia atlantica. Lineage (NCBI taxonomy): Eukaryota > Metazoa > Arthropoda > Insecta > Hemiptera > Cicadellidae > Flexamia > Flexamia atlantica. Next base: position 13,450,257 of record JAQJVK010000005.1, on the reverse strand, counting down.
TCTGTATGTATTCTGTACACATTTTACAAAATGCTTTTAAGATGTATTTTTAATGTATTTTTAAGGATGTAAAATAAATGCATTTAAAATACTATTAATATCCAGTTAAAATACATTTTATTTACATTTAAAATATGTTTTTTACCTTTTTCTGAATGCATTCTGAACACATTTTACAAAATGCTGTTAAGATGTATTTTTAATGTATTTTTAAGGATGTAAAATAAATGCATTTAAAATACTATTAATATACAGTTAAAATGTTGTATAAAATCATTTATCATACTTTAAAACATAATTTGGCCAAATACATTTCACAAAATATATTAAAAATGCATTTGCATTTTTTTAAATGCATTAAAAATGCATTTAATTGCATTTCTTTTTGATGTGGGAAAAGCCAGTATACAGTTGTTTTTTTTCTTATGAACACACTAAAATTTAAAAACTCAAAATTTAAATAACTTTATTTGAACTTCAGGTAGTCCTGTTAAAAAAAATCTTACAAATATCGCAGTAGTCTATGATCAATTATGAGAATACTGATAAAAATAGTGTTGAAAGAAGTTAAATAAACCATAAAATTATTACATGGCAGATTATTGCAATCCAACTTCATAAGGATAATTGTTGCCCCGCACTGTCTGTTCAGGTTACAGTGTGATCAGTAATATTGCCTTGCAATATCAAAGCTTGTACTACTGCCGTACAAGGTATTTATCTTTTCTACTTAAGAACAAATCTGTTATCTGCTCACCATTCATAATATTTCTCTTTTCCTTATTTGATCAATCTGTTATCAAAGGTACATATTCTTTAAGAAAAACGTAGCAACAGAGACCTACACAACCGAAAGACCAAGGGACAATTTTACTATTGCGGACTGTTTCTCGAGCGGGTTTAGGTCCCACTTCTCGTTATGGGAAAATCAATTCGGCGTTTTATCTGGTGGTAGAATTCCGCTGTCCCGCATCGACAGACCTATACCACATGCCAACCTTGTGTTGCCTTCCCAGAAGTTACCGACAGACCAGCAGGTGTCGGAGGGAGGGACGCCCCAGGCGGTAACGTAACGAAGAGCAATTTGTGGAGAGAAAGTCTCCCAAAGACGCCGGCGCCGGCGCCGGTGCAGTACCTTGTTGCATTCCCTCGGGGAATTTTTGTAAATTCATGTGAGGGACATAAATATAGGCTGTGAGAGAAATAAAATCTAATTATTTTCATTTATATAAGTATCGAACGTACAGGAGAATAGTCTGGATGTTGAGTGCTATAGTTTGTGTTTTTACGGTCTTGTTGATTATTTAAAGAAATGTTAAATAAAAACGACTTTCTGATAACTGAACAGTTATTTTTTCTGATGAAGTACAAAGATTATAAGAATTTGTTTACGTATTGTACGGCCATTGTACTCTGGTACAAATAAAGCAAATCGTAACAGACATAGGCAGATTATTGCTCCATTTTAAACTTACAAAAACACTTCTGCTACATCCCAACAAAAACGTTTAGACTAGGAGGACTTTACACTCTACTATAGCATAATCATTTATCGTTCCACAATACTCCTGAAGTATTACGAATCGCCTTAAGTAAGCAGCGTGGGTTGTGGGTCCTATATTTTCAGATCACGAGTGGCCACAACGTTTTGATGATTGTATATGTGACGATAGAGGGTATCAAACTTTGTGAAGAAGAAATATTTGACATGTTGTGTGGGAAGACTGGAATTGTTCTCAAGCAGACTCTTGTTATGCTGACTGTCTGATAGATCTGGCTTTTAGTAAGTCAGCTAACAAAAGTTTGGGGGCTTTTACTTAGTGGCGAGGTTCACGGGTGTGCATGGGTGGATTTCTGGGGGCCCCCAACCCCCGTGTTCAAGTTTTTGGTAGATTGGTTGGCAGTGAAGGGGAAAATGTTTTTACATAACATTGATTGCATAAATTACAAACAGTTGTTTTGAAATAAAATAAGTACCTACTTGTAATAGGCCTTAAAATGTATCATTTAAACACTTCAAACGGACCATTTAATAAACAGAGATTGGTGTTTGAATTTGAACACACAATACTTCAAACGTTAGGTGAGCTGGTATACCACCAAAATTATGGCCTAAATCCACCCATGCGGGAGTGTGTTGGAAATTTCCTCAGGGCTCGTAGCCCATCAGGCCAACGGCCCATGTGATTATCTTATTTTTTTAGTTCTTTCTAATTTAAAGTGTACAGTGTCTGTTAAGTTTTGAGAGATTTTTGTTGTCATATTGCATAAGTTGTATTGTCATACAAGTACATATTGTCATATTATACAAGTCATAACTTGTAAAGTAGTTTAAGTTTTTGTGAGCATTTTGTTTAGCCTGAGAATAAACGTATTTCATTGTCAGCAAATAAGTCACTTATTTGATAGAGCTCCGTCCCCGTAGCGGGTGGAGGGCTTTATTCTGTTTAGCCAGCAGGTGAAGCCTTTCCGACCGTTACAGACGGTGGAGGCGGCGGGTGGGAATTGATAGGGTTAGGCTCTGACGGGACTTAGACTGATTTGCGAGGAACAAAATTATTAGGATTGCAATATGGCGGGTTGAGAGATTAACTTTTGGATGTAAAGTCCTTTCGAGTAAGGTTCTTAGTTGGTTTCTGATTTGAGATTTAAGTACGGTTTTTGAAATTGAGTAAAGTTCAAGAGGGAAGCTTACAAACTGCCTGTAGGATGTTAACCCATAGTTGAGATACAAGTTGTAATTATTGATTACTGGGAATTCAGTAGGAAACATTGTATGAGTTCAGAGTAATGAGCTTAAACTTATAGTCACATTGTAACTAAAGTAGATATCCACCAGAGAAGGGAATTTGTGCTAGATAACCGATTACCGAAATTGTAGGATCTTTAGATAGACTGGATATTCGAGATTCAATGAAAATAAAAGAGCTCGAGTGTTAAGCCTTTATTGAGGAGGCCAACCCTAAAGAGTCAATAAGTTTAAAGTAACCTTCGGTCCAAATTGTGGTCGGGTGTGTTACTCCTGTTACTGCTGGGATCAGACAGGGTTTCACACACGTCACTACAGATGCAATAGGACTTGCAGGCGAAAACCTTAAAATAATCTAAAGTTTGAATAGGCCTATTCCAGGTAAATATTCAGCATCAAAACGGAAATTCACAAAATTTAAATACTGATACGATATACTGGATCCTCGCTCCTGATTTATTTGTGGAGCTGTAAACCCAGGGTCATAATTGATCTGATGTTGTATCTCAAGGATTCCTTTCACCCACAATGCCGTTCCGCTGCAGCCATGTCAGACGGGGTGGCGCATGACTGTGAAAGTGGAGGGAATGTGAGGAAGAAAGCAGCAGGGGTCAGCGAGTGAGAGGAACCTCGTGTCATCCTCGGTACGGCAACGTCTCTGCAGCATCAGTATCCCTTCATGCCTTCAATGCTCCTCGGACAACAGAGAATACTGCAAAATCCTAGCAAAGATAAACGTGTTTCTTGGTCAGCAAATATGTCTCTTATTTGTTAGAGCTTCGTCCCCGTAGCGGGTGGAGGGCTTTATTTTGTTTAGCCAGCAGGTGAAGCCTGCTGCATGTCATTAATCCGTTTCATGCTAAAGGCAACAGTGAAAATGCTAAAGATAAATTGTTTCCAAGACTTATAGCCACCATCACTTTTTCAACAATGGGGCCCCATTAAAAAGGATAAATATAGTAGTCCAGTAAATCTACGCAAAAAACACCCTTAACCTAGAACAAATTGCAACACGAGCGTTTTTGGTGGAAATCTGTCCAAAAAAGTATGCTTTTTAACATATCCAAAATCGGACAAAATCGGCCCATGGGAAACTCCCTAAAATTACGTTTCAAAATGGCGGATTACAATGGAAAATTTTAAAATTAAGTTTTACTCTTAGTTTTCAACTACATCTCTATAGATATAAAATTGGAAATGCTACAGAAAACCGTTAGGGGGGTAATACTTCATTGTCATAGGATTTTAAATTTTGGCCGCCATCTTGGATCCGCCATATTGGATTCAATTATTTTTTTTCAAGTACAAAGGTGGTCATGTGACACATAATTTAGAACTAGATTTTTACGCTGATTCCAATGCTGAAATCCGTTTTCAAAAATCTGTTTTTGTTTTTAAGATATAACGAATTTATTTTTTTAATTTTTTTAAATTTGTTAAAATGCTCACCAGCTTAGACCAAACTGCAACACAACCTTTTTTCATTAAAATATAACAAAACAATACTTATTCAAACATATCCAAAATCTAACCAAATCAGTCTACGGGAAATCCCCAAAAATCACGTTTCAAAATGGCGGTTTTTTTTAACATTGGGAGGTTTTTGAAAAAAGCCACTCGGCTGCATTTTTTATCTACATTTAACAAGATATTGAGTTGAGACCACCGCCAATAATTTTTGAGTGGCTAGTCGTGCATTTTGTCTAGGTAAAATTTTTGGCCGCCATCTTGGATCCGCCATTTTGGATTTCAAATATTTTTTTCAAAAGTAAAGGTGGCCATATGACACATCATTTAGGACTAGATTTTTACGCTAATTACAATCCTGAAGTCCGTTTTCAAAAATCTTATTTCGTTATTTAAATATAACGAATTTATTATTTTTATTTTTTAAATTGTTAAAAAACTCATAATCTTAAACCAAATTTCAGCACAATCGTTTTTTAATGGAAATCTGCTAAAGAAATACTTATTCCGACACATCCAATATCGGACAAAAACGGTCTACGGGAGAACCAAAAAAATCACGTTTCAAAATGGCGGCTTCTCCGGATATCGTTTATCAAAAACTTAAGCTCATCTTTTCTTCGTCTACTTTTCCAGAGATATTGATCAGGAACCACAGGCAATATTTGTTGAGTGGCTGTAACTGCATTTTGACGAGGAAATAACTTTAAACCGCCATCTTGGATCCGCCATTATGAAATGAGGCAAGTTATTTCAAATATGAAGTTAGTATTGTGACCCATTATTTCAAACTAAATTTTTACGCTGAATTCAATGCCGTAACCCGTTTTTTACTATAGTGTTTAGTTTTCTAAAATAGTTTTTCTAGTTAGTTTAGAATGCAACCATATCAGTTGTGATTTCCTCACTTGCTATTCATATCGACCTTAGTTGGTTTTTCTAGTTTAGTTTTCTAAAATAGTTTTAGTAGTTTAGTTTTTTACAGTGTTTATTGACATGTTTCTAATAAATATCTCAAAAAACCTGAATTTCTCAAAAAATAAGTTGTACAGCTAAAAACGGGTTGCGGCATTGAATTCGCCGTAAAAAGCTAGTTTAAAATGATGGCTCACAATACCAACTTCATATTTTAAATAACTTGCCTCATTCGAAAATGGCGGATCCAATATGGCGGCCAAAAAAATTACATCGGTGAAAGTTAAGTGTAAAACGCTCAACAATGACTGGTGGTGGTTATTCGTCACTATCTAGCATTATTTTGTGGTTATGGGCCTATTTTATCAATTTGTAATGTTTAAATTGGTTGAAAATAAATTAATTAAAAGTACCCATATCTCGAGAATTAATTGATATATTAAAAAACAGATTGCGGTATTGTAATCAGTGAAAAAATACAATTTGAAATGATGGGTCACAACACCACTTTTACATTAGGAAAAATTATTTTGGGTCCAATATGGCGGCCAAAATTGAGTACCCTCTCAAAATTAAGTATTAACTACCCAATAATGTTTGGGGGTGGTGTAAAATTGATATTTGAAAAAATATAGGAAAAAGTTAGGGGGGGCTCTTATGGGACACCCGGTATATATATATATTTATATATATAATTTATTTATTTATGTATTTATTTATTTATTTATATAATACGAAATAAAGGTCGTTTCGGTGTTGTTTCTGTGTAAGTTGTTTCAGGTAAATGCAAAACCTTCCGAGGGGAATAGGCTGAAATTTCGCACCAAGGTATATAATCTACCCAGGCAAAACATGGGTCTGCCCAGGTCCTTAATATCCCTTTAAGATTCACCCCGTATGCATTATTTCTCACTAGTGTTTTGAATAATGTTTGTAGTTTTTATTTGGTTTCCATAGAAACTATATTTGATTTTATATAATATGGTCATAGCAGTTACCATAGCAAAACTGGGTTGATAAGGATTAAGAATTTATAAGCAGAACTAAAATACTTGTAGTGGTTAAAAAAAATCCAATGTTTTCCGTAAATATTGGAAAATATCTCTAAAATGGCCGCCTTTTGAAACGGCTAGAGATAATTTAGTTCAGTTTTCCTCAAAATGTTCCGTTCAGCAGGACCTGTAAAATGATATAAAACGTGGTATAGGTTTACTTAACAATATTGTGATATTTTTACCCTTGGCCTTAATTTGTGGAACACCCTGTAGATAAATCAAGATGAACACATTTTCAATGAATTCTACATATCTGAGTTAGTGGAGGACAATTATGTTTAGCATTCCTGGATTACACAGTTTGCCCTTTAAAATAGGTAAATGGTTGGTTGTATTGATACCCTATAAGCTTTAAATGTGTCACAAAAAATAGTTACCAAAAAAATTAATAAAATCAATATAACTCACTCCAAACTTGTCCGATTTTAATGATCAATGGCTCAAATGAAAGCTGATAGCTCACTGAGTGTTTTGAAACCATTCAAACCTATATTCCTTAAACAAAACTGGAAATACCGGTCCTTAACTAAATTAAAAATTCTGAAAAAAAATATTTTTATGTTGATTAAAGGTCCATAACTCGCATCTGACTCAACCTATTTAAATAGTTAAGAGCTTAAATTAAAGCCAATAATGTACTGAGTTAATTAAGACCTTAATTTGGCCTGAGTCTCTGCTAAATTTGGAGATATAAGACTTTAAGTGGTGACAAATTTCGAAAGTTAGAAGAATTTAAGTTGTATTATGGATCATAACTCCATTTATATTAGTCAGATTTCGATAAGTCATAGTTCATATGAAAGCTTATACTTTACCGAGTAATTTGACACCAGAAGGAACTTTTTAACTCATTTCAAACCTGAAATATAAATCTTTAACAAAAAACAAATTAAAAAAAAAACAATTTTCATGTAGCATTTAGCTTTATAGCTCGTTTCACACGTATCAGATTTTAGTGATCAATAGCCCAAATAAAAGCCAAAAAATCACTCATCATTTTAAGATCAAAACGAACTGAAAGCCTTGCTTGGTTCCTGAGATATTAGAAAAATAATTGTAAAAATGTTATTATTTATTTAGCCCCCATAAGAAATGTACAGGGAAGAATTTTATTTTGAGCATATCTTAAAAACGAATCGATATTTTTGAAAACGGACTTCAGCATTGAAATCAGCGTAAAAATCTAGTTCTAAATTATGTGTCACACGACCACTTTTACATTTGAAAAAAATAAAATAAATCCAATATGGCGGATCCAAGATGGCGGCCAAAAATTTTTACCCTGTCAAAATGCACGACTAGCCACTCAAAAATTATTGGCGGTGGTCCCAACTCAATATCTTGTTAAATGTAGATAAAAAATGCAACCGAGTGGCTTTTTTCAAAAACTTTCCAATGTTAAATAAAGCCGCCATTTTGAAACGTGATTTTAAGGGCTTTCCCATGGTCCGATTTTGTCCAATTTTGGATATGTTAATATGCACATTTTTTTGAGCAGAATACCGTAAAAAACGCTCGTGTTGCAATTTGTTCTAGGTTAAACAGTATTTTTAGTGGACTATAGGCCAATATGGTATCAATAAACTCCAAGGTTTCAAATAATATAGACTTCTAGTAGCGGGCGATCCGAAAAAGAACAACCGTAGCTGCAGGGTCAGTGGCTCTTTGAAATGATTATGCCCATTTGACAAGAGGTTGACAAATTTAAAGACTTACGTTTTGATAACCCTTTATTATAATTTCGTGGTATTGCCACACTTGTCGTGTTTAGAGTTCCAAATTGGATTTTTGAAAAAAAGGGTCAGGTGTGAACCCTTTGAAATAATTCTAATTTGGAGATGTAAGAGCATGTATTCATTGGTAAGATCTAAAATGCAACTTAGACGTTTGATTATAACGTAATAACCTAACCTTATTAGTACTACAGGGCCGATAACATTCAGACCTTCGAGCCCTCAGTAGATGAGATGGTTATAGGTTATTGTACGGTCTGGTTAAACAATCATACCGTATATGGAACTACGCTAGTGTTATGCAACCACTTAATCGTCGACCACCATCAGCGTTTTAAGATTCTTGTTAAAGTTGACGGCTATTGTCATGATTTTACTTAACTATTTGTTACATACTTTATTTGTACCGCAAGAAGGGTGTTTTCAGGTTTTAGAAACGTAACACATATTTTAACCAAATTATTTACAGTGCTGTGACTCTAATGGTTGATAGGCTTTAGTTGGTGGTCTGAGCACAGTCAATAAGTCTAAGTGAGACTGACGAGAAAGGCTGATGAAGTAAACTTGTATTCCTTCGCAACAAATTCAATCTTAATGGATGGGAGTTTACAATAGAAGGTAGATACTGTGTTCCATTTTGGGACAAATACCTCTTTTCCTCAAGAGGTAAAAGTAAAAATAACCGTCCAATTATTTTTTTCCGTTTTTATTCAGGATTCTCCTAAGTGAAATGTTACAAATCTAAATGAATACGTATAATGTATAGATTCATAAACTGTTTTATGTAATGACTAAGTTGAATATGAAAACTTATACTGTGGTGTAGAAATAATCATTGAAAAAAAAAATAACTCGGGGTATTAAGCTTCTTATGTTTTAATTTGTCACTGGATTTAATCTTCAATAACGATTAAAAAAGTTTCCTTGTAACGGGCAATAAACATTTGTATGATTTGCAAGACATAAATATTATATCGGAATTATTCTTTGCGTAGAGCTATTTGTTTATATCATTATGTATGGAAGATAATTTCTACATTGTAAGGCAGATACTTTTTACGATATCACCTTCCCTCAAACAAAGGACCATGAAAACGCTTAAATCTAAAACACAGCCTTATCTTTATATTAAATATAGCGAACATGTTTTTTCTCAGCTCATTTACATCCTTGGAAATATCTGAGCACATCGTTAGAAATGTATTTTTGTGTAGATGCATGTCACAATTCCACCATCATTTACTTCAGATTATTTTTAGCCTGTAGGATGATGAATTGGAATTTAAAACTAATGACCCATGGTCTAAGAAAAAAATAATGTTTCCGTGATAGGCCGTAAATTGTGTGGTCAATTAATTGTGATACGGAGTAACAAAGAAATGTAAATGTGATTGGCGATCTCTAGTTTTCATAAATGATTAGGTTTTTTATCCAGCCGTGATTGAAGTTTCAATTACCACTCACTCATCAGTGTCATCAAAAACTCAATTATAACAAAAACTCCATATTGTACGAGGCGTGGTACAAGGTTAATTATGGTTGACACGCAACTATGACCTTCCATTGGTTATTCTATGAAGGTCATATTTAGAATAAAAGCGGACCTATTTTGTCGACAGTGACATTGTTACAGAAAACTTGTGATAGCATTACAGGAGTAGTTAGTAAATATGTGCAACGTGTTTCTGTGCGCTGTAGCTCTGCTGTTTTCAGCCGCTTTGGTATGATTAATTTATTCAATTTATTATATTTTACCATCATTAATAACTTATCTATATTTTGACATTGCCCCAATGCCAAGATTTGGAAAGCGGTTAATGAATCCCCAGTCTCAAATGTAAAAAAGATTGTGTTCAATAGGCTTCATTAGAATTAATTAATGGAATTATATGTAAGAGTTGATTATCTTCTAGATATGGATTAATACATCGATGTTTTCTTTTAGGGATCGGTATATCTTGGGTAAATTTTGTTTTATAAAACAGAATGTTACAAATCGTAAATTATGGTTAATTATAAAGACGTACAGTTTGACTATTTTAAAAGTATATGCGCTGCATGAGATGAGAAAGAAAATTCGCTTAAATGAATAACAGAGGCCCTCTAAATTTGTACATAAAGAACTCGATACCTACCAGCAAATTGCAAACAAAGAGCCAGTTTGTATAATAGGCCTAGACATAATAAAACTATAATGCTTTATTCATATTAAACAACAACAAGCAACTTAATGTTACTATTTACGATTAAAGGAATTCTGATACCTGAATAAATCCAAGGAAAAATCAAGCGATTTACTGGCTGTTTGAATTAAAACTTAAACAATGTTATTGAATTTGCTGCAATGTGGGTTGCGCATTAGTATGATTGATTGCACTGTGAGGCAGGTGAATTAAAAAGAAAAATTACAAGTTTATAGTTTTAAATTAATCCGTTTAGGCAGTGCTGAGCCGCGACATTTGCTGCTGATAGTTTAGAAAACCATCAAACAGCGTTATAAAACCGTGTTAGCGAATTTCCCCCTATAGGGAAGTAGCTATTACCGTAGGCGGTATGGTAAGACTTAAGCACGGGACGACCGTAACTTTTCATTTTGATGCCCCCAGACCTCAAAAACACCGTTCGTTCATTTTCATATATATATAAGTATATATATATATACCTGTCCGTAGGCACGACAACTTTCGTAAAAAAGGTCCAATCGCGATGAAATTTGGTACATACGTCTAGAGTGACATTTACTACTTCGAGTTCGAAAACCAGCGCGTTAAGTTAACTCTAAGGACACTTTTTTGACAAAATAAAATTTATTTTTAGGATTTGATATCTTTATATTATTTTTTTGTAAATTTTATTGTCAAAAATGGATTCAGCTTAAAAAAACAAACAATTTAGCATTTTGAATTATTATTCTATGTCAATCCGTTGCTGAGATATTGAAAGTCCTAAACACAGTACGTTGTCCTATATTAGTTTTGGTTTCACCCTTAAAATAGTATAATTACCCTGTTTTCATTGAAAATTCCCCAAAAGTTGCATTATAATTACCCTAAATCCCTACATTTACCCTAATGTAGGGTAATTTGAAAATAAAAGTCTGAACATATGATTATATTTAAATTTTTAAGGTTAATATTTTATTTGTCTTTATTTTGAATGGTTAGAGTTCATTGATCATGATTTTGCATAAAATATATACTATATTAAAAATGTAAATTATTTTTAAGTTTTATGAAGAAACTATGTGCAAGGGGGGGTGTCTTGGTCTAGACTTCCTGAAAATGTAGCATAATTATGGTATGTTTAAAAGTCTGAGGAATGATATTTTTTTTAATTGGCTGGAGATGCAGGTCTGCTGCAACTAATAGGGATGTTTTATTTATGATATTAACCATATGATTGAATTTAATTTGTTCATGAGATTATTTTTTTCCAGTATTTTGAATTTATTGATTATATGTTTCCTGACATTTATATACTATATAACAAGACTACATTTATTGAAAATTAAAAGGCTAAGAACTTATAAAATACAAAAAGTGTATATATTACTAATAAAAACCAATGTGATCCCCTAGTAAATTGTCCTCATGTTTGAAGCTTATGAATGATTAAATATAAGTTTTAAATATATAATTTACAAAACATATTCAAACGATATTTTCCTTTACATAAGTTGAATGCTCACATATAAAAAATAAAGCCTATGGAAATTCGCTGAGTACGCAGGTCTGCTGCGACGGGTGTATTTTGCTATAAAACCATTAAGAATTATTTACGAGAAAATGCAATTACACATCAATAATGAAGTAGGAGATTTATTCATTATGTAAATAAGTAATCTTTTCATTTCAAATTTGAGCTAAAAAAAGTTGTTAAGTGTTTTGAACGACGCTTAAGTGAAATAATAACGATTTACTTCAAAATAACAAAAATGTATATTGTACATAGAGAAAAAGGTATTATGCACAGCTCAAAAGAAATAATCTGCAGATAAACCGTAAAACTAATATATTTTCACTAACGTATTATTAAGTAAAACTCGTTATAAAGTTTCTATACAATATAAAGTTGATATAATTAATAGTATACTTAGTGTCTCCAAATTGCGATCTTCAAAACTTAAACGGCTGCATTTTTACTTACATTAATTATATGGGTAAAATGCCTAATGATTGTGAAGGTATGTAAAAATGTAAAACCTTATCATATGATCTACATTAAGTTTTGAAGGTGGCAATTTAGAGATGACTAGTATGACAGTCATTTAAAGAGATAAATAAATTAATTATTAATAAATAAACTAAAACAATATTGAAAAACTAAAAAATGAATCGAAAATCAAACATTGATACAATTTGTCTTTGACACGACTTTAATGTAAATTGTTTTGTTTACACTAAAGGAACTTTTAAATTTGTTAAATTAAATCATAGATATTTAAAATGTGTAACCTTAAAAAATTATTCTATGATTCGATTCCTCCATATCCACAAAACACTTTTTCTTTTCAATAATTTTTTAAATGTTGACATTGATTTTAATTTTAATTATTTATCGCCCAATTTAATATTAAATTTCGTATCAATGTTAAATTCTACTGGATAATACTCTATTAAAAACAAACTACAAGAAATAAAAACTTCTTTTAAAAAAGTGCAAAAATTATATTAATTAATTTATAACGAAAAAAGGTAAATTTATAATTTTAGGAAAGTAGTGTGTATCTTAAAGTTCTTTCATTATTAAATAACTTATGTGACGATAAAGAAGGCGACTGTTTTTATTGCTCTTTTCATATATTACTAGACTTATTTTGGTTGAAGTATATAGTTTTTGATCGTTACTTTTTTTCTAGTAATTGTTTTCAAAGAATCATTGTTTATTTATTTGTTTTAAATAAACAATGGATTTAATTTAGGTGGTGTATTTAAAACTTAACTTCGTATTAAATATTTATTTGTATTTTTTCGCAGTACTTATGTCTGTAAAGAGTTATAATGTCGCTTTAACAAGAGATAATGAGGTACATTCATTTTGTCAGTTGTAATTATAGTGTTTTTGCTTAATTTAACATGAACTTATTGTGAACGGAACAAACAAAGGTAACTGGTAAGGGTTATTGGTAAGTGATAAACAAAGTGGAATGAGTCTATGTATGATAACTGTTTAGGTATAATTAATTGTAATTGCCCACAAATTGATCAGGCGGAAAATATAAAATATCTTGGGGTTACATTAGATGAAACCTTGTCTTGGAAATGTCATGTGACACAACTCAAATCTCAGCTAAGAAACATTGTGCGAAAATTTTACTTCCTAAGGAACTATGTTACAGATGAGTTGTTGCGTACTCTCTATTTTGCGCTTGTTCACTCAAGATTAAATTACGGAATAGAAGTTTATGGTGGTGCGAATAAAACCGTATTACACCCTTTAGAAATTGTACAAAAACATTTTTTAAGATTGATGACTTTAAAGCTAAGCGAGAGCCCTCTTTTCCACTCTTTCAACAACTGAACATCCTCCCTTTGAAATATCTTTTCGTTTACAAAGTTTAGAGAATTTTTTACAATCGCAGTGGTAACGAAGGGACAACCAGAATAAATTATTACATCAGAGGAGCCGCCCATGGCACGTTTTTAAGACCTAGAGTAAGTAAAATTGTTTTTAGAAAATGTTTTGTTTACCTAGGACCAAAGATGTTTAATATGTTACCTAAAGCTATTAAAAAATGCAATAATTTGTCTCAGTTTCAAACTAAACTCAAGCTTTGGCTCATACAAAGAAATCAAATCGATGACCTGTTTGAAGTACTTGAATAAAGCATAGTTTTCAAATGGATTGCCGTTTGTAGGAAAATAAAGTACATTTTTGTAATATTAATTATTTAATTATTACTGCAGTAAATATTATTGTTTGGAAAAAATACTTTTATAATATTAGTAATTAGACACTCAGAGTTATAAAAGTTATGTTCAAGCCAGTTATTATCAAGATCCTGATAAGACGCACCACAGCCGGCACACGCTGCAGCGACCCGCCGCAGTTATCTCTACAATTAATGAGTGACACAAAAGATTATTTCTTTATTTGTTTCTCTTGTGCTAGCCATCATAACTATGTAGATGGCTAGAAATTCCTAGCACACTATAGTAAAATTGTAATGATTTGTACTGAATGGAATAAAAATATTATTATTATTATTATTATTATCACAATCAACAATGCACTGTCCGTCAGAGTGAGTGGTGTCTACGTAGTGGCGTAACTCAAAACACAAAATTTCTTATATACAGTAAATAAGTTTATCAGGATATTTTATTTTATAAAACGGACGAAGTACCTTCAGTATTGGGTCGGCAACTTGCTAACAGATAAGCAACCCTGGAAAGTATTCTTCCATTGAAGGAGTTTATGGACAGCCTACAAATGTTACTTAACATGCTTCATGAAACCGTATTTCAACCTTGAATTAAGACTGGAATTCGATTTTTTTAGGGCATGTGGAACATGTTTAAGATGTTTGAGAATGCCAAGTTACGTTTAGTTATTTCTGGCTTATCTAGATGTACACACTTTAAAGCACCCACATGGCACAAATTGAACTATGTGGTCAATGACTCTATATCCCGTAATTTGATTCCAACGATAAAAAAAATTGTTGTTTTTGTTGTAAATTGTTGTGTTTGTTGAAAAACAATAAGCCGATTCTGTAGCCTTTAAATTAACATTGGGAAAATTTCTTTTATAAAACTATGGAGTGAAAACAAAAAACGTTTGAAGTTCAAATAAAATCAATAAAATACGCAACAAATATAATTTATGAATATTATAGAGTAACAAGAGCTTTTTTCTTCTTGGCTCATGCAAAGATTTTTTTTTACTATTTTAAACTCAAATTAAAAAAAAACTGTTCAGGGGATTTGTTTCAGAATTGAGTCAGTTATTTTCTGTGAGCTTTAAACGTTTGTGCAAATTGGAAAACTATCAGGGCAACCGTTTTTGAGTTATAGTATTACACACACACATACACAGAGACGAACAATAAATCGTTGACTCTACTAATACATAGTACTCTGCTAATACATAACTAACTATTACACACATTTTCTTCCATTGGACATTTGTCCAACTGTTCAACAATTATTCCGTGATTGTGGTAAAATACGTGGTTGCCTCTCATGCTTAGATAAGAAAACTCTAAGGTATTCAGTTAACAAAGATTGTTATATCCTCTCTATATGAGAATAATTTTCCGATTCCTGTCTTATCATAGGTTCAAAAAAATCTCTGAAAAAAATAATTTCTAGTGCTTACTTCCGTAAATAAAATCATTACTGAGCATTGTTTCTTTCCCCTTTATTAACACCTGCAAGATGGATTCTTAACTCATCGATCTGACCGATGACTTTGTATTCTTTTACAGAACTTATCATTTTGCTTGTCACTTGCATAAAATTTCCTAACTAAAAAATAGAAATTTTTGATTCCAGGAAGGACGTGGGTTCATATGTTTTTTAAGTACTAACAGACCCCAGTAGCAACTTCCTCACAGTTTATTTACATGGTTGCACTCAACTATCATTCATAGTTGGCTTAAAATACCTAACTGAATAAGTCACCATTTAAATCAAAAGTATTAAGTAAGTAGAGGTGAAGTGTTAAGTAAGTAGAGGGCTTAGTCTTAGCCCACTCCTAATAAATTGTGTTGAGGTTTAAAATGTTTTGTGGTTTTTGTATCTTTTGACTTGGACATCAATGGCATGTTTAACTTTTTGTTTGGGAACAATCCAAAACCCAGGGTCTTTTACTAACTAACAGCAACCTTTTGTTAGGTAGCATCATTAATTCACTAAAGACATCTGGACCCATTTAAAGCACAGCTAGAGATTGCTTTTAGGCCCTTGTTTAAATGCTTAAGTTGAGAAAAGGTTTATTGGCAATTTTTGTGAAGAGAGTCAGTATTAAAAGTCTGTTAAGTTACTCAATTTCCTGCTAATTTTCACTAATATTTCCAGTTGTTCCTTAGCCAGTTAATGACTCTGGTATCCTTGCATACTATCACAAATTAAAATAAATGTAAAGTTTAACTGGTTGCAGATCAATGGAGCTGAAAGAGACAACAATCCAAAATACTCCTGGAGCCACCTTTCTCAGGATGAGGAGGATAGGAACTTGGTCTCCGACCAGGAGCAGTGGGACCCAGAGGCGTTGGCAGCCGTGCAAGAGAAGCTGCCTCGCGGTGTTGTGACCGACGGGAGGTTTCGTAGGGCAGCGCAGATGCCCCAGATGCCTGAGCCACCATCTGGCATGCCCGAGCCTCCAGCGGGCATGTCCCAGCCTCCAGAAGGCATGCCCAAGATGCCCCAGGCACCTGGCATGCCCTCATAGACAGATATCTTCAGCTAATGTATAATTAGTTGTTAGTGAAAAAAATATTGTTTGGGTCTTAACTTTTGTGAATCAGTTTTCCTTCCATTTAGTGATTTATACATTCTCCTTGGTTATATTTTATAAAGATAAGTAGTGAGCCTTCTTGGCTGCTGAATAAAAATTGTTCTAAATGAAATAATTCAAATTCATAATTAATTGTTGTTTGCATAGCTAATAGCATAGCCATCTCTAGTAATAAGGCCGTGGCCTTCGACCTGGCAACGTCGCTTCTCAAGGGTTTTTTGCATAGGAGAACCATTGACTTTCCCTTACAGAGCCAGCTGGTTTCAAGTAAACAAAAAATAGTGCCATAAGAGAGTAAGTATAACCAAATCAGCTGAACCCTTAGGTGCAATGTTGCCATTTACTAGTGCCGTGGCCTTGTCCTAGAGATGGTTATGCTAATAGCCTCTATAGTTTATATGGGTCATTTAACAGGTTGTTAGGATCTACATTTTTAAAATTGATCATTACTCAAACATCTTTAATCAAGATATTCTTAAGATTGATCACTGATTTTGATTAAGTTTGATCCAAACGTAATCAGAATTTAGTAACAAAGAAAATAAAACATAAAAAATGCCTCCAAGGTAGGAAAAATAATTCAAGATCCAAGATAGAAAATTACAAAGGGTAATTTCATTGTCATTGTAATTACATTATAATCAGTGATTATTGCACATTATAATGAATACAAAGCTTTATGGTACATTACCGAAACATTGGAGACACCAAGCAATATAGTCCTTTTAAAATAAAATCTTATCTCAATTAAAGAGGGGATGAGAGAAATTACCTCTTGCGGCTTACATTATAATCAGTGATTATTGTACATTATAATGAATACAAAACCTTATGATACATTACCGAGATATTGGAGACACCAAGCAATACAGTCCTTTTGGAATAAAATCTTATCTCAATTAAAGAGGGAGTGAGGGAAATTACCTCTTGCGGCTAATTTAAAACAACTGACTGTTCTTTCTCTCTCCCGAGAGGATATCCGCTGCCAGGACAAAAAATTATGTGCTAATGTTTAAATGCTCTATACACATTTTTACCAGTGTATAATAATCATTAGATAATAATGCAATGCAACATACCATGAAAGGTTTCAGGGATAAATAACCATAAACAACAAGTTACAAAAAATTTACAAATAATTTATTAATGTATTAAATAAAACAATAAAAAAGTGCAAAATATCACAAATTGGCTTGAATAAACTATAAACAAGATTCTAAAACATTTACCACTTAAGAAAATGGTACATTATAATAAACGTTTTAAAGACTTTACTTTTATTGTCAAGTTCAAACTTATTATTTTCATTCAAACACTTACGCACTATCTAATTGCTTGCAGAAACAATTGTAACAACTTTGTATAACCTTATTTTCTACACACTGAATTTCAAAATCACCTTAAAAAATCATTTAGTGTTTGATGAAAACTAGATATTCATGAGCTATTATTGTGTGAGCTCTCAAGTCTGGGACCGAGGTCTGTATAGGCCCTAGGCAGCAGCCTACGTTATCTTTGTGGAAGTGCTCTGCATTGTTTTGGCCCCATAAAATTAATACAAGCTCATGAGCATGACAAACCACAAAAGATGGGGCAATGACGAACCACCTCCTTAACTCTTGGCATTTCAAATTACCGATTTACACTTAATTGGTTTAATTGAGATACACCAATCAAAAGCCCCCTGGCTTGTTCTTTGGATTCTAGGGGAGGTATGAAGATATATCCCCTCTAATTTGAATAATGAACAATGATTCATTTCCATCCTTTACAAATACATAAAAAAACAGCATCCAGGGAAAAACAAAAAAAAACAGGACATAAAACATAATGTACACACTTAGATTTCACCTAAATTATTTAATATGATGATAATGACTATTTTTAATATTAAATATTATATTTTGCAATGGTCGCAAAACAAAGTAGCCTTCAAGTTTTTTTATTTAATTTCTCTTCTTTTACAAAATTCATGTTAATAGTTATAATAGTACTGTGTTATAAGGAGTACCAAGTCAGGATGGGCAGCAAAAACTTTAAACTCAACAAATCATCAGCTAAACCTAAGCTAAACAATATGATTTTGTTTAGCTGTCAAAACTATGTTAAAGTTTTTCAGAGCTTTTTACCAACGATTTTACAGTGAAATTTGCGTTTGCCTTAACATGTGATGTTGTAGTTGATTAACAACCCAAACAAATAAGATACAATAATTTCGCCAGCAGGACACTCACTCATCCGCCTTATTTAGTGCTCTTTATAATAATTTTAACGTGTAATGTACTTTACGAGTGAGTAATAAAAACAAAATAAAATAAGTTAAAAATAATATTAAAAATAGGGAAAATTCAATTATTTGACATTTGCATTTCACAAACACACTCCTTGATAAAACTGGGACAGGCGGGGGGTTGAGTGTGGTATTCCTGAGTCATTACGTGAAATGACAGACATCAGTTACCTGCCTAGTTTCTCTTTCAGAAATAACAATATTTCATTGTTATTTCAGTTTGGGTGCGCCAGTGCACCCCTCAACTGTGACTCCCCCTATAGGCATATTTATCAACTATATCCCTTTTAAATATTAACTTTAGGTATGCCCTGCCTGGACAAGACACTTCTATAGACGTTTCTTGGGATTCCTAAAGTATTTTAAAGATGTCTATTATTAAGTCCTATTTGAATCACTAGGTATATTAACACTAAATTACATTAACACTTATAAATTTAAAAAGATTAAAACTTATAACATGGATACTTATTCAAATTAATTAAACTTTTAATACTGATAGCATTAAAGTTAGGAGGTAGTATGTACAAGTACAGTGTCTATGGTTGCTGAAAATTAAAAAGTCCTTGAGAAATGTTTGGCATTTAGTCAAAATAAGAAAATATTACCTTGATAGAGGCCGTCTCTAGTGCGGCCTTCAAACTGGCAACTCCGCTTTTTAAGAGTTTTCACATAGTAAAACCCCTTTCAGAGCCAGATGATTTCAAATGAAAAATGGACAGTGTCTAAAGAGAGTATTAATCAACAAACCAGTTAAACCCTGAGGAGCGACGTTGCGCCAAGGAGCGCTGCAGCATTGTTAGTGTAGATGGTTATGCCATGACTCATTACCACTGAAATTTGCTGTAAACACCTGGTTATTTTCCATCTTTGCTTGCTCTATTTCCCCCAGAGTTTATGTTGATCTCTTGGAGAACCCCAGTTTGATAGGCTTCACCGAGGCCGTCACGATGCTGTTGGGGGAGACCTCGATCCTCTCCGGGGTCTCGGGCGTCATGCTCAGCTCGTAGTTGGAGATGATTGTGCTCAGCCCCGCCTTCACCTGCATCTTTCCGAACCTCATGCCTGTGAAATGAAGAAATGGGGGATAAACATCGAAGATTGCATGGATTAGTCTGAGAAAAAATATTTTTTCCCCAGATATCTATTAAAATGTATTGTGTTTTTTATTTATATTTATATTACCATTTCCAGCTTGCTTTATTTATTTTACACATTAGTATGCTAAAAATATTTTTGCATAGGCAAATGTTTTCAGATATTAACTTGACCACAATACCGGTCCAGTAGGGTCTATAAGTTTTATGTGTGGTGGTAAACATTTTTAAAGACAAAAACAATAAAATTAACAATTTAAACCATTCCATGAAAAATTATCTTTTAGTAAATATCTTTTAGCAAATTTTTATTACGTAAAAGGATGAATATTTAAGAGCAAGCAGTACCAAAATACTTCCAAATTGAAGCCTAGACACCTATATCAATTATTAACAATTTTTTTACCTTTGATGGTAGCCTTAAGGTGTCAAAGTAGATTTCTCAGCAATACGCGTTTCGCGTCAATGACGACGCATCATCAGTTGCATACTGCACTGGTTCACAGCTCATATGATGAGTGTTTGTCAGCGTTTATAATAAAACAACGAACACGAATGCGGACATAACGACAACGGACACAAAAGTTAACACATAAAATTGACACAAAAACGTTCGACATATCACACGACAAATACTATACATTCACGTGGAGATGACTAGCACCGGTACCGCACAGAGGTTGTAGGCCTACTGGTCATTCTTCCTTTCCTTGTGATGATAGAATATAATAGTTTTAATCACATAATTTGTTTATTAAAACATTTTTGGTAATAACTATTTATTAAAACATCTTACAGTTCGCGCATTATATCTCCGGCTATGACCACTACGCTACTAACCGTGTCATAAGATATTTTTAACATATGATATTGGTAAACACAACATTTGACAAGTAGCGGAATTTTATAAAATGTTTTCTGAAAACATTTTCTAAAACACCGCTGCTTGTCAAATGTCGTGTTTACCAATATCATATGTTAAAAATATCTTATGACACGGTTAGTAGCGTAGTGGTCATAGCCGGAGATATAATGCGCGAACCGTACGAACAAATGAGTAAAACAATTAGTCATTAGTCATTTATTTGCACTTAAATGTTTGTGAACATTACAGAGTAATATCAAACAGGTGTAATTGTCAAAAGTATACTAAAATAAGTACATTTGTACATATAATAAACAAATATAATACAGTAAAATAGTTCTATAAATTAATAAAATTACATGGACTATTATATTTCTAAGAGATCAGACCAATTCTACATTGTCGTTTAGAAATTCATCAACAGTGTAAAATTTATTTTTGTTGAGGTAATGTTTTAAACTCTTTTTAAATTTTAGTTGTGAACAATTTGGATGTAGCCGGCATTTTATTGTACAACCTAATTCCTATATAAGTCGGGCTTCTTTCAAAAAGAGAAAGGTGGTGAATTGGATGATTGACCAAGTCATTATTGACTTTACAATGACGGTGCCTTACAATTAGATCTAGAATTACAATACCAGCTGCATAATGTATGCAGGCGATACAACTCTCCTTTTAACAAATGACTCAACTCAAGAATTGTATGACAATAACTCTGCTGCATCTCTAAAAAAAGCCATAGACTACAGTAAACAAAATGACTTGGCAATAAACCCTGACAAGAAAACACAAGTTCATTTTAGCAGGAAAAGAGATCTGCCCACTAGTATCCCCAAAATAACAGTAGCCAACCAGATTAAATTTCTAGGATTAACTCTAGACAAAGGTCTTGTGACTTGAACTGCAAAAGAAGGCTATAAGGACCATTGCAAACCTGAAGCCCCGGGAAAGTTGTCGACAAGCCTATCAGACCTTGGGCATACTCACAGTACCTGCACTGTATATCTATGAAGCAATTTTATATGTTGACAAACTAAACCTGCAAACTCACATGGACCTTCATAACTACCCCACACGCCATGCTTCCAGATTCATCCTACCTCAACATAGAACAGCCCTCTACGAGAAAAAACCATCATACATAGGCCAAAAGCTGAAAAACCTCCTTCCTGACCACCTACGGAACCTGACTGGCAACAAATTGAAGAGCTCGCTTCAAGAATTCCTGCTAAAGAATCCGGTATACACCATAGAAGAATTCTTATTGGAATCTATGAACAATATAACTCCTTGAGTTTACTGATTGTGATTTGACTGTTACTGTTCTTAATATTTATGTAATAAATAAATAAAAATAAATAAATAAATAAAAAGAAGAGTGGAATTCCTAGGGTAAAATTTTGAGTTTGGATATAATATTTTAAAAACTCTATTATTTGAATCATAGTACAAAGTTTTTTAACCAAGCTAATTTATTTTCATCAAGTAATTAACGTTACACACTAGAACTAATACAACTATGAGGCGGAAAAGGGAGGGTAATTTGTACTTATCATTCGTCAACAACAGGCCAACCCCTCAAAGGCAGAAGGAAGCTTACGAGGAATTCCGAAATCTCCGAAAATTCATTAGTCTTAGTGTCACTATCTATCAACCAATCAATAAAATTTTAGGACAAGATATCAAAACAAAAAACCTATTGACTTATTTAATGGGAAGCCAGCCAATGACATTACTTTGCGGGACCTTACGTACTATACTCGTTAAGACTTTGTTTGTTTACATGAGGGATATGCCTGTCGCTGACGAAAGATAAGTGAAATTTCCCTCGCTCTCGCGCTTCATAGTTGTATTAGTTCTGCTATGATTTAATTCCTTTGCTTCCATCAAATTTCTTTGTTGGAATCCAACATGACAATCATGAATTCATATTTTTTCTCATTAATCAACTTTGTCATAATTTATTTTGACAAAATTTGTAAATAATCCAACCATCGTCATTCACTTACTAAAATATTGTATTGAAGTAATTTTATCATAGTTTTATTGGTTTTTATGAATAATTATTCAGTAGGCTATTTGCTATGAACAATTTTTTCCTAAGCTGAGGTTGAATAAAACTCTGTGTTTAATTAATTGAATTGAATTTAGCTTATCGTAATCTAATAATACTAAAAAAAATTATCTTCCTAATCAAAAGAGTTAATTTAAAGACTCTAAAACTAATCAAATAACTTACCTATGCAGATTCGAGGACCCTCTCCAAAAGGCAAGAAGGAGTAGTGATGTCTAGCCTTGATATTCTCCTCGGTAAACCTTTCTGGGTCAAATTTAAATGGGTCTGGATAAATCTCTGGATCGTGGTGTATGGCGTATGTTGGAATAACAACCTTCACAATCTGGTCCAAGGTCACATTTGAGTCTGGCAATTTATAAGGTTCAGTACATTTTCGTGCCAAAAGTGGTGCTGATGAATACATTCTTAGTGTTTCTGAAACAAAAATGATTTCACTTTGAAACAAAACATTTACATTTACATCTTCACCGTTAAGGTGAAGATGTATTTGATATTATTACTTGTTCATAGCAATTGGCAGCAATTTCACTACTGAATAAAATCGGTTCCCATTAATCAATCTAAACAGATTATCAAGTAGAGTGGCACACCCAACTGCAAAACTTGGGAACCAGCAGATCCAAGCAGATCGGCAGAATTACTTGACCAATGTACTCTGGCCAGTATGAGTGGGATCTATGATTAACATTTAACTGGCTGTGCACATTTTAAAATTTTGAGTCTACTAACTCACAGTTTATATTCTAAAATTCTTGGATTTCCAACTAATTTATTTGTCACTTCAAAACTTTTTCGCTAATTTTATATGATTTACAATTTCCATTTTTTAAGCATTATCGCTATTTTGGCTCACCATTAAGTACTTGTTCCATATAAGTCATCTCCTGTATTGCCTGGTAGGTAATTTTCCCATCGTGATTCTCCAAAACTTCGTCAACCTCTCGTCTCAACCTTTCTTGAACATCAGGGTTCTTTGCAATTTCATATAACGCAAACGTAGTTGTGGAGGAAGCTGTTTCAAAACCAGCGGCAAAAAAGACAAATGCTTGGGCTGCCATTTCTTTCACAGTCAAAGCTGGAACAAATTTTGTTTCTCTTCTGTGATTTGCAGAAAAATATTAGATCTAAAGATAACATAATATAAGAAATTCCAATTATTAGTGTACTATCTGTGATTATAAATCTATATAATTAATACGCCAACACGAAATTTGTCTTATGAACTCCTCCGTCATTTCTTAACCGATTTTGATCATTGACGGCTCATTGGAAAGAGCATGTCGCGTAGATTTGCAAACTGGCCTTACATTTTTGAAAAAGTCCCTTCGGCTCTGCCCCATTGGCTTTTAAAGTTCCTATGTTATCCTTATGAAGAACATAATTTTTTACATTTTGATCAGCTGGATAATTTAATTGCTGTTATTTTTTAATTTGTGTAAACATAACCCTCAAGACGGATCGTGTTAGCATGATTGTGTTTTTAATTTGTCGCCATTTGAATTATCGCTCTGCTAGAGTAGCGCACGATTCCGTGCGCTCGGATCCACTAGTAATTAATTAATAACCAACTAAAAATAATATTAATAAACAATCAATCAGTATTAAAAGTCAAAGACATATACAATCTTCCACACTTCTTAAAAGACTTTACCTAGTAGATTTTTTGTTAAAAAAACAGTTCATTGAGTCAACAGAGAAAATTCAAACTTAGAGATTACATGTAGGGTCACACGGATGATGAGGGTGAGTTTTCAAATAGAAACTTCAAATTTGGCCCAATAGGTATCTTAGTATACTGCTATCAATCATGTCATATTATCCTACTAAAGCCTTTTCAAAATTGAAACCATCTCAAAACTCTAATATAAAATTTATAAAAAAATTATTAAAAGTTAAAATTTAAGATTTGATTTAGCATAAGAATCTTATTTTACTTGATAAATAAATAACTAAAATGAATTAATTTTATTTATAAGAAGAAATTTTATTCATTACTTACAATTTCCCTTACAATCATGACTCTTCTTATCACGAGTGTCATCATCTAAAGAATCATTATTTTTTACTTTGATTAGAAGATCCATGAAGTCATTTCGACTGATATTGTTTTCCTCCCTGTATTTTACTGTAGTTTCAGTTAATGTCAAGATGAAGTCTGCAACTCGATCATCTCTTAAAGTCAATTGGAGTAGGTTTGATGTTCTAGGAAATGTTGCCATGAAAAATCGTTTCATTACTAGCCACTTAGATGGTTTAAATATCAACTGACTGATTTCAAAAATGTCTGAATTGGAATCCTGCAATGTATTGACGTCCAAACCAAAAGCACAAGTGGCTATGATGTCGAGGGTGAAGCGGGTGGTCAAGTCTTTGACATCGATTGTTTCATGTTTCAGAGCCAAAGGTTCCAGATGCTGTTTTAGTTGTTCCGAACATTGCTCTATCAGGGTGTACATGTTTTTCATTTTTCCAGATGTAAATGTGGGTGTTAACTTAGTTCTCATCTTCTTCCACTCATTTCCTTCCATGGCAAATAAATGGTTAGCAAGGAAATCATGAGATGATTTCGGTGGCAGAGGACGATCCATGAAGTGAACAAAGTCCTTGGTGATGATTTGTTTGGCTAGGTCTAAATCCGTGATGATTAAAGTTGGTTTCCGCACCTCATGTATCCCTCCATATTTGTTGTTTTTGAATTTCTTATAGTATCTTTCATAAAATTCTCCAAGATGTGTTCTTGCAAATACCATATCCTGGCTATTTCCAAATGAGAATGAAGGTGTTTCATGTACAATACCTTTCTGTTTCCAATAATTATAGTACTTGGTGATGTAGGAGTAGAGGAGGCCAGCCACTGTGGCAATGACCAAGGTCACCTGTATCAGAGCTGCTTCGAGTGTCCATTCCATCCTGTAAACGGATTCATTGAACAAATTAATAAATGTTCATTTCAATTTATCAAAAAATCCTATTAATCTCGCAAGATTGAGTTAGTTTTAGTTGTATTTTTACCAAGGAATTTAAGATTCTTCTATATAAATATTTTAGTTATTAGTCTTTTAAATCTTGTCTTTAATAATTAATCTCTAAAGGTCAATTTCCGATCAAAAAATGAATTTGATATTACTTATACAAATAAAAAAATAAATGGGCTGATGTATCATGGCAGTTGGCCTTAGTCAGCTTTCAGTGTGGGAGGGGGGGGGGGTTAGGGCTTACTATTCCAAGAATATAAATTCACAATTTTTTTAAAATAAGACAAATATATTTTTATGATGATTTATAGCCATTGTTTCACAGGTTCATTCAAATCTCAAAACTTTCAAAGTTAACTATAGCAAATCATATAATGCATCATGTCAAAATATGAATTCATTTGAAAACTGAACTAAATTATCTCAGTCCATTCCAATTATATCTCTTTTTTCATTTATCTATTAAAGTTATTTTAAAAAGTCAGATTGATATTAACATAAGTTTTTTTTCAGAAACCCTGATGTTAATAAAATAAAAAACCCACACACATAATTGATGAACCAACGAAGTAAAGTGAATCTAAGTATTTGAAGAGTCAAAGATTTGGTGTCCCTCACTGTGTATATGAATTTTAAAAGGGTGTGGGTGTGGGGGTGTGTCATTGTGGATTTGTGTAAGTGAATGAGTAGTTCTGAATGTTATGTGATAACTTACCAATAGACAATAGACAATTCACTGCACTGCACTGATTATTTTAAAATTTTGTATGAATGTTTGATAGCTCACTGAAAATAGCTGAGTGTAAATTATAAAGCATGTTCTCTGAATTTTTTTTAGTAATTTTATATTTGAAATGGTAAAAAATACAATTAGCATTGGGAAGAAATAGTATTAATAAAATATGGGTTACAAATAAAAATTTCAAACACAAAAGACTCTACTCATACAATATATATTTTCCAAAAAAGTACATAACAAGCTGAATTGTAAAATTGTTTGCCACTTTTAATTTTTACTGAATTTGATTTTTACTGGCTATATGACCAAGATGTTGCCAATATAAAACATGTTTCTTAAATTTAAAATAACCTATTTTCAACATACAACAGGAAATTTTCTGAGCTTTTTCTTTAGATAATTGTGCAAGCATATAACCAAGCAAGGAACTAAACATATAAACAGTAGTCATATAAGAATATAGGATTTACCTGTGGGCCCACAACTTGTGGGATAATTTTTTATTTTATAGCCATTTGACACTCATAGAAAAAATTTTACTTTTAGTTATATTAACAAACAGTACATACATAATGTATTGTAAAAATTTTATCTGTGGTTTTAAACTTCATGAATCTATTTTTTCTTCTGAGCTTTAAGATTGAGTTTTTGTACCTTCAAATACATTGTATTTTATTAATTTTTCCATTATAATAAATTAGTTCCACCTTCAATGCAATAGTATTTTTCAGTGCAATGTTAAAGAACACTGAATTAATTAATTTGATTAAGAGTATTAATCTAATTTGACGACCTATAGTTTAAAATGTAAATAAACAATGGTGGGTGAATGAACATTCTGTTTGCAAATGCTATAAATGGACTTACCTGACGGAAGGCTGTTCTTGACTCACGGAGCAAGGTGTCTGCAGCCCACAACATGTTGCCCCCTTCAATTATCCCCCCTTTCATACTTTCTGCACTTGCTGAGTCATAGCTTGTAGTAACAGTGATATGCTGAATTTTGGTTGAAACATAAAAACTAGTTTCTCAACATGACTTGCAGTTTTGTTGGGCTCAACGTTTCTTGTCATAGCCCCAAGCCTATCCCAATCAAAATGATTTTTATTGATAAAACTATTCCAGTTAACTTTTCTTTAAAGATACAATTTTCTAAGTTTATGGCTGCACAGAAAACAGATGACATGACCAAAATATTATGAGTAGTTTATATTAGTGGATCGAAGAGGCTAAAAGCCCCTAATAAGATAAAATTAAATTTAAACAATCATTTATTATAGTACAAAATACCTTCATATTAAACTGGCTTTTAGATTCTACATATGTTGATATCCAGCCCATGGTTTTGTATTAAGTATCAATACCACATGTTTTATGTAAACAAAGCAGACATTTTTAGATCCCAATGCTTTTAAATGGGAGATATTTTACGTTATTTCTCTTTTCCTGGTAAATTACCAGCTATTTCACTATTTTCTCCAAGTCCCTGGTATCAAGATCTTGATTTTTAGGCTTCTCCATTATTCTGTGGTAGTGCACCCGGCTTCGGAACTGTGGCCTCGAAGCGTCGCAGGTTCGAGACTCGGGGCTTGCCGCATACTTTTAGCAGTACTGTTCACCCTTGTACTGTACCGGCTCACTCCTTGTCTTTGCTTGATAACGTCCACGCACAGATCAATAGTCTAAGTGGGCGGGGCAAAGGTAAGGTAAAAAATATTTAAAAAATGCCCAAAATTTCAGGGCAAAAATTTCTCTTACATAACTATATGTATTGATTTTTTACTACAGTACTTCGTATCACATTCTTATATAGACGTAATATTTACAAATTCTATATTTAATTTACTTACTTGATACACTATGGGTTTTTGTGATCTTAATAGTTTTAATAAGTTTTTTGTTGGAAAAGCTCGGCATAGAGTTTTGCAGGTGACGAATTCGTCAGGCTTTAAGGAAGAACCCTATGCACCCTTAAAATTAGTGACATTGGAATAAAAATTTTAGCTGACTTTTAAAATCTGAATTTGTTAATTCATACCATTTTTAATTGAAAATTATAATACAAAATAGCTCTCTTTTGAATTAATAACTATTACCAAAATTATGTTTTGTCGCTAAGCCCATAATTTATAATTATTAAGCAGATATGCAAAGTGAATAATTTTTTTAGTATTGATAAAGCATGCTTTGGGCATTCTATATAAAGCAAAAATGCCTGGTGTAAGTTTTTTTTAAGTTGGTCGATACAGTCATTCCAAGTAAGATGATTATCAACTAATTGTTAGCCCCAAAATTTTTTTCAATTCTTTTATTATTTGTATTAAATCTATTAGAAAAATGTTACTTGGTCTTTTTGAAAAATTAAAAAAGAATTGAGTTTAATAAATTTTATTAAAGATTCATTTATAGCAGCCAGAGTTTCCTCAGTTATTATTTATAATTCATCCAATGAGCTACAACTCATTTTTAGTCAGCATCATCAACATATCACCCCCATATAGACATTGTTCACCTATATTTCTATTAACAGTTGCAGCTAATCCTGAATATAACACACACATACAAAATCGACCAAGAATTGATTCTTGTGGTACTCCAAATTTAGCTGTTTCAATGTTGATTTTTGACAGTTTTTAGATACTGACTAAATAACCATAACCTAAGGTTTGGGGAAGTTTTGAGATTTATCATCTCATGAGAGTTTGTGCCGACTGCCAAGGCCATAAAGCTGCATCAAAGAAACAAACACCATTCCCAGTTAATGACTTTATAACCACATAGTACAACCAAGGTCATGGCCGGATGCAAAACCTGTTCTCTGTAACAGGAAAAAAGCGAGCATCTGTCTATTTTTGTGGGTCTCAACTGGTCAACTTGGACATGTCATTGACATTTAGTTTAAAATTCCTAAGTTTAAACTTGTTGAATAATGTTGACTAACCTGCATTATAACTCATACTCACTGTTCTGTTAATGCCACTATTGATATTACTTCAGTTATTATGATCAGAGGAAATATAATGGATGTAAAGAACTTTGAGTTTCATTTCAAAAACCTTGCTGCTGTTGTTTATGGTCAAAACAATTATTGACTTCTATTCTACTCTTAAAAGCTTTGTTGTATGCCCTAAATTTTAATAAAAACCCAATTTTAAGGGCAGCAAAGGGTAAAAACAAATTTTCCTGATTTGAACTACTGATTTCAGCTAAAAAAAACAAATTTTCTTAATCATGGCTCTATGTCAATTGCAAACTGTGAGATATTGGAAATGGCAAACACAGAACATTGTCCCTATACATCCTTATGAGAAATAAAATAAATAAGCAATGTAAGTAATAAGTATTAAAAAGTACGTAGTTTATTCCTCAACATATCTGTACAAAACTTGGCACTATGTGGTTTCATCTAGTTGAGAACCATGATCCATTTTATATTAGCCTAGAATCCCTCTTTTTAAATTTCAATGACAGTAAACCTGCATACTCATTCCCCATTTATTCCCAATATTATCTTTACAGGAAATAAATTAAATTATATTTATCAATGAAGAAATTTGATATTTGGCATCCTATAGCTGAAATACCTTTGAACCAGCCAATTTTCACAAACCTACAGCGGCAAATCTAGATATTTTCTTATGGAGAAATAAATATATCATATCTTGCTGTTTTAAATTGAAATATATTTTAAGGACATGAAATTCGATGAGCCTGCTGCAACAGGGCTAGTAACGTAAATTAAAAACTTTTTTAATCTTCTAGGATTGTATTTTTATTTGAAAAGATAGATTTTTTGAAGGGATGGACAGGATTGGATTCTTGAGACAGTTTTTTGTTCTTCCCTCAAAAATTTGAGGGAATCAGGACAGGATTTTACTTCGCTAAAGCTTGGGAAATTTTTCTTTCACGATTTTTAGATAAAAAAATATTATACCAATAAGCTAGAAGCAATGTAAAATATTCCTGTTTGTACCAAATGACTAGGAAATTTCAAGAAAAAAATAAAAGTTAAAGTAAAGTAAATAGTAGTATGTTAATTGTTAGTGAAAGATATTAACTTATGTTACAATTATGATGGAAGTTACTGTTTATTATTTTGGGTTTTTGCTAAATTTAAATATTTACTCTTTCTAATAGCAACGCATTGAAAAACAGTACAGTAGAACCTCTTTTAACCGTCACTCTTTTAACCGTCACTCTCTGTTATCCGTCACTGCTAATGAACTTTCAATGTACCGTAATTGATGCAAGTACCTATACAACATACAGTATAGCAGTTCTACATTACTCCTGTAGGTATATAATTTAAATATAAATATGTACTATGCACTTGTACATGGTTTATTTTCTTCCAAAAGCTTTGAAATCTATTTACTGTACAGAATTATAATGATATTTCTGTTATCCGTCTATTCTCTTAACCGTCGCAGTCCCGGTCCCAAGGGTGACGGTTAAAAGAGGTTCCACTGTAATATAAAAGTAATATACGATAAACAATGATATATGAGGTATAAAAACTCCATCCACGAAAACTCTATCCACGTTTAAAACTTTTGAGAGGAAAAAAAATTGTCCACTTTTATGTTATTATTTTTAAGTTTATTGTTTTTCGAATGTTGGCAATATACTATTGTAAATAATCAGTAAACTATGTTATGGTATTTCTAAGGGAACTAAAGTTCTCATTTTATTTGAAAGGAAATTAGGCCTAATCATAATTTTTCCAGCAATTTATAAAGTGCAGTAAATAAAAAAAGTTATTATGTTTTAGGTTGACAGCCAAGAAGACTATTTATTTGAAATAATTTATTGAATAAATTTTGAAAGTCGAATCGAAGAAATTTGATTTGAAAGCCTCATGTTTTTTTTACTTTTGTTTTAAAAAAGATACTGTTAATAAATGATAATATTTATTTATGAATAATACTCACGTTTTCAGGGTTGGATTCAATGGCATCTGAATTAGTTTAGAAATTGAATCAATGCCCAAAAACACACTTCACAACTAACTAACATGGCTGATAATGTACACAATCATCACCTCTTCCGAAAAGTTATTTTCCGTCATTGAATCACAATCAGTGAATACGTACAATTGTTTTGACTCCCTTTGGTAAGTTTTTCTGCGTTACATTTGTGATTTGTCGGCAGATATACGCTATTGTTTTTGTGGACATTCACAAATTTCACAAAGCTGCATTTTCTGTCCATACAAAATTGCCTAATACATGCGATTGTTTTTCGCGGCTGATTATGAGTTTCATGAAACACATTGGCACAGGGGCGTATTTTCCTAACGGCGCACACGGTAGCTGCCGTGGGCCTCGGGCTTAAAAGGGGGCCTCAGGGGCCAGAAAAGGGGCCTCAGGCTGGAAAAGCGGACGTAAACCGGCGGCAGACAGTAAAGTTCGGTATCGTGTAGGGCCGTAATGAAAGAATTTGGAGTCAATTTCCCAAAAAAAAGAAAAAAGTCACCACTTTTGATGAGACTGTAGGGGCCTCTTTTGGCACCTCCGCCGGGGGCCTCCGGGGCCCAAAATACGGCCCTGCATTGTCAGTTCATCTACAACCGGCAGATGCGTATACGGCAGATTATTAGTTTTTTGTGGCCATTGACAAATTTTGCTGTTGTTCCGCTATTCATCAATCGCAATGAGGCTACACTAACCGTTTAGTTGTGATCGGTATGGTGATCCCGTCTAAAATATTTCCCGAAGTAAATGCAAATCCTGCCTAAAAATCAAGATTTTAATCATCCAGGAAATTTCTTGGAATTTGTGGGGTCATCCATAGCTAATTTGTTGTCTAGGCACCATATTTAATTTATTTACAGAAATTTTCAAACAAAAACTAAATCTGAAAGGTCATATTTAGTAATTTATCAATGTTCTATGTTTTCATTTACTAGTAACCTATAAGAGACAAAGTCCCTTAAAGAACCTTCACTTCAAAGAGGATATATTTAAAAGGATAAAACAGAACGACACAGATCTACATTATAAAGCGTTTATTTTAACAAAGCTGACTCATAAAAACATTAAATAAATTAAAATTATCGTATAGAAGAAGTGATTAAATTACATTCATTAAATAACAATAAGCTATATAATATCACGCCGCACAGTTCGGTGGAGACGGTTGGTCTACCTGGAGACAATGGAGGAGAGACTGTTGGGCGCGGAGGAGCTCAGCGTCGTCATCTTGTCCATCTCCTCGTCCGCTTGGTTGTTCTTCAGCTCCTGCAGTGTCCCCAGCATCTTGTTCCAGTCGTCCATCCGCGGCTGCGCCAATTGCTGCCAACATCAAACATTCAATTAGCCTCATAATATAGTTAAACAATCAAGGAAGTAAGTAAATACAATTAAACCTCTTATTGATTTGTTGGTGAATATTTTATTTCAAAAACATCTTAAAACTACCAGTCTTGATATCACTTTTTTTACAAAAAACAGCTACTGTTTGATACATGGTGGTGTATCAAAAAAGTATGGATTTGTACAGGACAAAAAGGATGTAATCAGTAATTAATTTCAATGACTCTTCAACGACATTCAAGAAAAAGTTACCACTTCAAATAATCCTTATCTACCAATCCCAATTTTTTTGTAATTTTTCATGGTAAGAGAAAAACCCGATGCCCAATAAACATCACAATCCATTATATTTATATTTTAGTTTTGTCTCTTAACCTATTTAAGATTAAAGCCCTTTCCACGGTATCAAGTAAAATATTAGCAGAAATCAATAATCCCAGAACACATGGTCCTGATTACTGACCTCGCCCACATCGTAGAGCCAGATGCGACCGGAGTCGTCGCCACAGGTGACATGGTTCCCGTTGGGTGTCCAAGATACCTGCAACACAAGCAAATGGGTTATAGTTTGTTTTCTTTATAACCAAAAAATGTATTAATTTGCTGTGGTGTTAATTTGTGTTTCCACTGAAGATATAACTCATTTCCTTCATTTTTTTCTTTCTAATTTATTCCTCTTATGGTTTTTAAGTTGTGTATCTAAATTACTTTATTCAAAGTTTGACCCTTTTACCAGATTTTAATATTTAATCATTTAATGATATGTAGTTAAATATCATACATTTAACCATATCCCAATCCTTCTTTGTGGAGTTTGGTAGCACCCTTTCCTTCAATTTCACTGATAAGGCAAAAACCAGCAATTGATGGACTTTGAGATCCCATAATTTCTCCAGTCCCATCCCCAGATTACCTTGTACTTCCAACTTGACCTTTCACTTTGCACTCAGGCCTTATAACTAAACAACCACTCGACCCTCATCCTTGCAACCCTAACTTTTAACAAACAGCTTGAATCTTTTCCTTACCATATCGCCTTTTTGTTTTCATAGCTATTTGACCTCTCTCTGTACAACTAGCTGCCCCTATCACCGTCACTGACCTGGTTGAGCGCGGGGCTGCCCTCGACGACGGCGGTGGCGGTCGGCACCTCGGTGTCGGAGTTGAGGTTCCACAGGTCCAGGCGGCCGGTGCCGTCCACGGCCGCGAACAGCGCCGGGTGCGTCGGCGACCACGCCACGTCGTACACATAGTCGCTGTTGTCCTCGAATGAGTACAGCGGCTTGTTCTCCTGCGAGACATTGGCAAGTGTTCAAGTGAAACAACCTCCAAAGTGATCCCAAGTTCCCAAGTTGTTGATTTAGTTCATAAGCAGTTGAAAAAAAATAATAACCAAACAGTAAATCTGGCAAAAATAATAAAGTCAAAATTGTATATTTTCCTAGACATTTTACAGATTTACAGAAATGTTCACATGCAAAAAGTGGTGATGCCAAATGTATCCAGACCAAAACTATTTGGATATATTGTTTCTAGGCAAAAACCACCTTAAAACTATCAAATCTTCCACAAGTGATCTGTATAAAACAAAACACTTATTTTATTATACAAATCAAACATCCTCATCTGATGTATTCCAGTGACAATAATTAAGCCTACAGTGTTGTGTTCCGAGTGGAAACACGTGTAACTAGCAGGGAATTGAAAGGTGATAAGTGACAACTACATTTTCGATTTAAAATACCGACTGGCGGAGCGCGGACGTTCGGTATGGAATCTGAAGCTGGACTGCTGGGGTTTTGTATGAGGATACATGT
Source organism: Flexamia atlantica (assembly GCA_035578135.1). Lineage (NCBI taxonomy): Eukaryota > Metazoa > Arthropoda > Insecta > Hemiptera > Cicadellidae > Flexamia > Flexamia atlantica. The sequence continues at coordinate 13,415,704 of JAQJVK010000005.1, read as the reverse complement.
TGGGGATCGCTCCGCCAATCAGAATCCTTTATTCAAATCATACCTGTCAGCCGCCCAAATTTTGACAAACAAATCTTGGCCGCTGGGTTACCTCCCAGCGGCCGTCGGCACATCACCTAACTTTTACCGCTGCTAACATAATAAATATAAATTATGATATAACATGGTATCTTACTATAAACTCAATACAATACAAAAAGTACCTTCTTTTATCTGATTAATTAAAGCATTCCATTCATTTGAGCATCATTTTACTTTTGCAAAGTTTAGGCGACTGACTGATACCTTGAGGTTCCACAGCTTGACGGTCCAGTCGAAGCTGGAGGTGAGGAAGAGGTGGGAGAAGTCGATGCCCTCCTGGACGCGGTGGGAGTCGATGCCCGTCACCGGCGCCTGGTGGCCCTCGTACGTCTCCGTCACCCCCGCCTTGCTGCCGTGTCTGCACGCTGCCGATAAACATCACCGTCACACTTCAACTCTCCACTGGTCCAACACGCTAATTAATTAACGATAAGGACCACACATTTTATTGATGAAACTGACACAACGTTATCTCTTCAATAGAAAATAAAATTAGAATAATAAAGTCAGAAGAGTTTTAAGTTGGAACAACATAGTTTCACTCAGATATTATGTCTATTGTGTCTACTTTGTCTTGTCTTTTACCCACCACTTTGAAAATTTCCAAATGCAAAGACACAGCCATATCACTTCTCCTGACAAAAACTTAAGTAAAAAACTCTTAAATTGGTTATGTGGTACATTAAAAATGGCCTCAAGATTTGTTTGCTCCAACACAACCGAAACATTTGCCATTTTGAAAAAGTCACAGCTCTTGAGTCTCTTGTGGCTGCAAGAGTTCATCTAAAGATCGGGTCTAGTGGTGGTGATGGAAGCCTAGTTGTAGGTCTAACAATAGCAGCTCCCGAGTCTTGAGACTATCACACACATTACACACACCTGAGTACACCGCGCCCTCCTCACTGCCGATGACAAAGTTGTTGACCTCGTTGTGGGGAAAGGCGAGACACCAGGCGGCGATGGCCTTGCTCTGGCGGTGTTGCAGCTCCAGCGTCTCCTGTGGCTGGGAGAGCATGTCCAGCGACCAGGAGCACAGCCGGCCGTCGGTGGACACAGAGATAAGGTTGTGGGCGTTCTGGGTGCCGACCACTGACAGGCAGTAGACCGGGTGCTGTGAAACACAACGCAATGTCACAGATGGCAACATGACAACATCTGACGGATGACGTCTGGCAGATGGCAACATCAGACTTGATCACGGATCTTTATTGTGATGAGATTTAGGTAAGGGTGTGCGAGTACTCGATTATCGAGCTTTTTTCGAACCTAGTTTACACTAATTGACTTGACGTTTTGAAAAAAAACTCAAACTTTTGAGCCGAGTAGTTACTCTTGTATTACCCAGAATTGGCACGCATGATCGTATTTTGCAGCTGTTTTTCACACAGTCAACACCAGTCATGAACAGCCACCATAAAATATTTGTTACTTTACTTGAATTAAAGTGGTTTTTGTGTTATTAATAAATTTAGTTTTGTCTTTTTCTCCTTTCTATAATTTGAGATTTTCTTCTTCTAATGAGACCGATTTAACTTTAATTTTTAAATCTATAAAGAAATGTTAAATAAACTCTTTTTTAAAGCAAACAAATGCAGATGAAGCTTGGTTTTTACCTCCTAAGGCTGAAAGTTTAATAAAATATTGAGTAGGCTAGTGAAAGAAAATTGAATTAAAGTTGGCCCGAATTATCGTTTCATTTAATTTGAAAACAGGTTAAGAAACAGGGCATATAACTCAAAGGAAAACTTCCCAGTGTAATATCTAAAAAATATTAGATTTTAAGTATGTAACCAATTATAATACTATTAACTTCTTCTATTCAAAATAGTCAACTAAAAAAAACTTGAAACTCACGAGTATGTTTTAAAACTCGACTTGACTTCAAAAATCACTACTCGCACACTCCTAGATTAAAGTGAAAAGTGCTCCTTCAATATTTCTTTCAAGTTAAAGGCTGAGGTATCAAAACTTTATCATTCACCTGGTTCAGCAGCCTGGTTCACTTTATTACCTGTTTCAAAAATGTTCAAAAGGACAACCATCCTTGTCCTCATTTGGTTTTAAAATTATCATGGGGAATCATAATAAAAATAATATTGATTTTAACACAATACATGATCATAAGTTGGGAAAACAACCAGTGATGAATGTTATATTGTTATAATTTGTCTTGTGTGTTGATTTGGAAGGTGCTCACTGAATGTCTGGTGCTCACTGAATGTCTAACCCTCTTTTAGACCAGTTAAGAAGTCTGATTTTTAACTTCAAAATATTTATGTAATAATAATTAGAAGAAGGTAACAAATGATATTAAGATTCTGAATGAAGTATTGCAATCATCCAACACTTCATGTTCAATGATTCTTACTTAAATTTTATTATCCCAACACAATGAAACTGATATAAAAAAGTCAAACATACATGATATGGTAAAAGTGAAGTGTTAAATGGCAAAAGATAAAAATATTAGACAAACAGATAAAATAATTCACATTCCACTGCAATATATGATTTTAAGTAGCCTGAAAATAAAAAAGGGTCAAATTTAAATAACTTACAGTGTGTGCTGTAGCGGAGAGAGGTGTGCGCTGGATGGGAGTTCTCTTCTGTACTCTGTTATCCCACAGCACAATCTGTCCAGAGAATGTGCCACCAAGTATCAGGTTGGGATGAAACCTGGAACAGTTCCAGGAATGAAATGTCGAAGTGGATCACTTTAGACATCACATATTTTGAAGTGTTATTTTCTCTTAATTTTTAGGGAAAACTCTTTTAACAACCAGTGTTCAAAGTGTAACTATTACTAAAAAAATCACAAAAAAGTTTCTATTAAATTTTGGAGACCATTTTATATCCTAATTATTGTATTCAATATCCATATGCTTATTTAGTTACTCATGACCAACATACAAACTATGACTAGTAACGTTTGTTTAGTCACAAGCCAAGAGTGTTTTAATAAAAATGTATTTAAACTCAATTAATTGCTTAGAGAACGAACAATAGATATACTTTCTTATCAACAGTCTTTTCTGCTATAACTGATAAATAACTAAAAAAAACTCGTTTGTTTGTTTTCACTCAAGAATCATCCAAACTGCTTTCATAAAGCAAGCATTAGGTAAAAATTATACCAAGCTAAATTCAATTGATTCTAGATGGACGAGACAATAATAGGCTATAACTGGTGCTAATTCTTGGAGCCCACGCCGTCCATAAGACCAATGCTAAAATTAACATTAGTCTTATGGGCAGCGTGGGCCCAAATAATTGGCACCAGGTATACTATATTTATTGTAACATAACATCACAAGTATACTGAGATTCACAGACAGTCGTCACACGTACCTGGCGAACGTGGCGCTCATGACGGCCGATTGACAGTGGAAGATGAACTCGGGCGTGGTCTTCTTGAACTTGGTGTTCCAGACGAGGCAGACGCCATCCGGGTCGTGGGGACTCTCGGCGTTGGTGTGGTAGCTGGCGAGCAGCAGCTCCGGGTGCTGCGGCGACCAGTCCAGCGACGTCACGCAGCGGTTCCGCGACCACCGCTCGTCCGAGAAGCACCGCGACAGCGACAGCCGGCAACCGGACTTCTCGTCTCTGCAACGTTCAATAAGTAAAGAAAATTTGAAAAGCATTTTTGTTATTCAAAACAGAAATATTTGTGGGCTTAGGCCTCAAAATTCAGTTTCTGAAAAATCTAAAGAATTGCAGATTTTAACCATTTTTGTATATTTTTGAAGTAATTCCTAATGTAAAAGAACAAAAGTTGATTCAGGCTCATAATCATAATTAAAATACTATAAATCAGAGCATTAATCCATCTGCTCAACATAGTTTAACACTTTTTGAAACCAAACCTTGTTATGCTGGTAGACAATTTTTTTCACAACTTCCTTCAACCACAAAAGAAATAGTAAATCTTAATAGCTTTAAGAACAAGTTTAAAGAATATCTTATAGACAAATGCTAATATGATCTGCCACAGCATCCATAAATCTCTCGTAATTTTACTTCCTTTTTCACTTCATCCTTTTTCAATTTCCTTGTCCAAATAGCATTACCAACCCTTTTTACCATTTTACCTGATTGACGTCTTGAAGACTGATTCAAGATTGATATAAGACTGATATATAGAACATAAGCTCAGAAGATTTAAGAAGACTGCTAGTTATAGATGACAGGTCTCATGCCAATTTTTTGGTCAACGAGGCAGACACATGAGGTAAAAAGGAGGTAGTTATGTTCCTGTATTTTGGACTTAAGGTTTGTTTGTTGCTAGCTACAATTCTTGTAGCCATGGCCATAACAAGCCTATAATTCTTCCACAGATATGAGATGAACATGAAATGTAACAGTAAGCAAGCAGATTATCATTTTGTGTTAGACTTTATTATTATGTGTGAAATTTAATTTGATTTATTTAGCAATGTATGTACATGTACTATTATTGAGCCTTCCTGTACCATGTACCAAAAAGTAACCCAACTTACCCCCACTGGAGATGTTACTATTTCTAAAGGTGAATAATAAATTACTTTGAGTTATAACCTGTTTCTGTTTCCTATTGATCCAATTATTAGTGGATATAAGGTTAAGGATTAAATTAAACAAAAATGTGTTTTTCCAATAATATTTGCCCTACTAGATCAAATCTTGATCTAGTGGCTTAAGTAGTAGTCAAGTAGTAGTCTAGTTGATTGCCTGATTGATTAATTGTATGGGGGGAATTGATTCAAAAGTTTCAGCACATCAACTGAACTTGTTGTGATTCCCTGGTGTGACAGATTGGCTTGCAAGCCTGAGTGTGCCCTCTAAAAAAGCTTAGCAGCTTTTACCATGCTAGCATACGAAAGAAACAGGGGGTTTGCTTTAAAGATTTAAAGATTCAAAGACTTTCTTGAAGAAAAAAAACAACTAGACAAAGTTATTGTCAGCTCTGTCTAAGCTTATTTGTGTGCTATGACTAAAATGCAATGAGGTGAGATTTAATGTGAAGGTATAATTTTATTGTACGGACACATTACCGTATAAATAATCCTGGTCTAGGGAAGTAAGACTACTGCTCTCGCCTCACTAGCACTCACCCCGTGTCCTCACGGTCGGCGCCGCCCGTGTAGTCCGTGTAGATGTCGTGGTCCTCAGCCAGCGCCCGCTCAACTATCGGCGCCGTGTGGTACACGAACCGCTGGAACTCCTCCGACAGCACGATCATCAGCTTCTCTTCCTCGCTGAGCTCCCGCACTGCCACACAGAGAAAACAGGCTATTAAGACTATTCTCGGGGTTTGTAGGTCATCCATGAAATAAATGTGTACATTAATGATATCCACACACACTAACATTAATTTTTTGATCAAACTGGTTACATGTTTTTCTTATTGTAATTTCTAGAATCATACATGTATGCTAAGAGCCACAATGTGAAAGCAAATTGCTTACAGTTGAGTATAAATTATAACAAGATCTCCCATTACGGCTAACCTCAACAGTCTAATTTTAGACATTAGTTTGAAAATATCTGTAGTAGGAATGATGTTCAGCCACTATCAATTAGTTTATATAGGTCTTCATTGTGTTTGGGTTACTCAGTACAGTTCAGATTCGTACGTAATATATAATTTTAATGGAATTTTTAATAATTACAATTCAAGTTCGTAGTCAATCAAAACGTCTTGTTTAATCTGAATGCTTTGAAATAACCATATTTCGATTAATAAGGTTTGTTACAAAAATTCTCTAAATCAATGATGAAGGGCTTTTTTTATCCATAGGCAATTGTTGTTTGATGTAAAGATGGAGATCCTTCAACTCAATCACTCAACTTTGGTGTACTCATGTAATGGCTTTGAATGAAAGGGCTTATTAGATTATATAAAGGTAAATTCCATTATCTGTCCACAACTGTTCCTATTGCCTATACACCTAAGTTTTATTGGGTACTGGGTAGTTTGCAAAGTATATCGGAATCATTTTTGGATATTCTGTTCTATACTGTTATAGCTCTTATCTAGGTTGGACATACAGATAACAGTGCACCGATGACGCATTGCTATACCAGCCGCAACTTACAGCTCACAACGAAGATAACAATTAAGTCTAGTTGTCTAGTGACAGTTTTGTGTTCAATTCCAATGAATCTGCCTTCAAATATTTTCAAGTACTAAGTAAATCCAAAGAAAGGTAACCTAACCTGACTTAACCTAACCTTACCAAACCAAACTTAAGGGTAAATTTTGTTTCTATAATTTGTCTTCTACATCTCTAATTATGTATAAACCATATTTATTTCCTATGTTATAGGGTGAATCAAATAACTTGGTCCAACCCGCCAATAACTCATTTGTTAACATTGGGCTTATTCACGGACAGGGCCACATTATTTGACTCAGACTGTACTCTATATTGTAAATATTCAGTTGTAGGCAGATAGGCCGGAGACACACAGAGCGTTTTTTATTGCGGCGGCGAAACTACCGCTGCTGCTATTTTCGCAGTAGTGAACAGATTTAAACGGACGCTCACACATGGAGCGGAAGAAATACCACGCGATAATATTGCCGCTGGCGGTCGTTTTGCAGCCACTCGAAAGCGGAATTTTTTCCGCTTTTGTCATCACAGTGGTGTATGCAATTAAATGGGTGTTTACCCATTTGGCGGATTTTCTACCGCCGCCATGGTCAGACGACTAGACACGCTAAACATTGTACCGTGTTGATGACGTCAGGAGTTCTGGGATCGGCATATGATAAAATGCATTTGGTAAACACCCACAGACGTCTATTAAAATTAAAATGGCACCGTGATTGGCGATATTTTTTCCGAGGCGGTATTTTTATCGCCATGTGTGTAAAGAACGCCGATTTTATCGCAGCGATAAAAAACGCCCAGTGTGTCTCCGGCCATAGCGGACCTATGTAAATAAATATAAAATACCAACGTACCAGTCTTGGGCGGCTCCTTCCTGGCCTCCTGCTCGGCCTGCGTGACGGCCGGCTCCGTGTCCTTGACCTGCGGCAGTCCGTGCGGCAGGATGCCCGGCGGCAGCTTGCTGTGGAAGCCGTCCAGGTGCGGCAGCGAGCTCTCCTCGTCCTCCGCTTGTGGTTCGTCATACGTCAAAACTGTGGGTGAATAAGTTGGCCCCGCACCCGCCGACCTTAGCCTAACCCTGACAGCTCCCTGACTGACCCAGCTTTTTAATGTAATTTGTTAGAATCTCCCTTGCTGGCCGAGTTTTTATTTAATTAGTTAGAAACGGTGGGTTTTATGTAATGTTAGGTGTGAAATGATCGCTCATTTACTATCAAATGGTAAAATTTTCATTAACAGGAATCAGATCTGATATTTAAATCACGAAAGAATTAACACAAAAAAGAGTTTTTTTTTAAATCAAGATTTATAACTTTTTGAGATCCCAAATCTGGTCTACTCTTTAAGTACGATGTTGTCACGATCGCTCATCAGTATTATCGTATAATGAAGTTAATTTTTTACTAGGATTCAGATCTGAAGTGTTGATGGGAAAAGTAGTTGACAATAAAATAGTAAAATCAAGATTTGCGACATTTTGAAATCCAAATCTGATCTAATTTTTAGGTGACAATATGTGTGTCATGATCGCTCAATATTATAATCATATGATCAAGATTTATTTTTTACCAGGAATCAGATCTGACATTTTAATGGGGAATAATAATTAACAGAAGTCAAATTGAGATTTACACCATTCTGGATCCCCAAATCTGATCTAATCTTTAAGTAAGGTGTGTGTCATGATTGCTCATTAGTATTATCGTATAGTGAAGTTTTGCTACCAGGTATCCGGTTTGACATTTTAATAGTAAAAGTAATTAACACAAGGAGAGAAATCGAGATTTACTGCGTTTTGAGATCCAGAATCTGATCTACTCATAAAAATAACAGGCAGTTAGTTAAAAGTTTACAGAGTAGCACAGATAAGCATGTAAAAACATTTTCAAAACGTTCAAATCCTTTAAAAAAACCTTATGTCCCCAATAGATAAATAAAAATTAAGAAAAAAAGTAATTTTCTATTCTGTTTTGTGAAAACAATTCAATTCTGATGTTCGTTACACTATGAGCAAGTGGCTTGGAAAATTTAAGTTTGGTTTAATTTGTGCAACTCAGCACTTAGCCCATCAAGATAACTCTGCTGATTTCCCTATAAGATAGCTAAACCTTTACAATGAAGCCTTCAATAAAAGTTTACCAAGATTTTAAAACTCAACAAAATTATTAACACAAAAAAGGCAGGACTGGAACCTACGGACAGGCAAGAGGTTGACAGCAGTGCTTGTGGTAATGCGCAGATCTGCATTTCATCCATAGTCCAAAGTCATATATGCCCAAAATCTTTATTACTTTTTTTTGTTTAACCTGGCTTTGTTTGTTAAGAACTTGTTTCGAATCATTGTATTTTTACCATCCCAATAAAATTGGACACAACCCACTTTCAAAACATGAATACTGACCTAACGTGACTACCACACTCCAATTATATACTAGGCTAATACCTTAATTAATTGCAGATGAATATCTTTCACTACAAATGTTTTTCTAAGAATTCACATTAAAATGTAATTTTTTTTCCTTTAACAGTGTGTGTAAAAGATCAAAAAGTAATGTATTTGTTTATACATTTACTGGTATAGGAATACAGAAACAACAAAGAAATAAACTTAAAAGTACATTGAATAAAAAATAAAATCTGTGGGATTGTGGGTTGGGAACACTTGAATTCAAGCATTGGTATATCTAATGGGTAATATGGAAAACTTTCTAATTCATCTACTAACTTGATCTCTATGAGTATAAAACATAAAACTCCTATATAAATAGCATATTCCATCCTAAGGTTTAAACAAAATATTAATCAGTATAATGAGTTTTAGAAAGTCATTGATTTTGAGAGAAGCTAGACTTTTTTTGCTGAAATAGGATATAGTTTAAGAACCAAGCAGTCTCACAGTTTACTGAATTAAATGTCTTATTGTAAGCCAGTGGTTCCAAACCAAGGGGTTGTAAGATTTTAAATGGGTTTGCATCAAAAGTTTCGAATCATATATTATAGAATGATAGTGCACCCACTTTGGCAATCTGATGATATGCCCCAAAATTAATTTTGACTCCACCATATTACTTATACTACCAAAAAGACACACCCATTAAGTTGAACATAACTTTATCCATTAACATGATTATGAATGCCCACACATCTACTACAAGTCCCCGTTTGATGTCCCATATGCTGCAGAATTGGTACTAAATGTGTCATTGACAACTAACACTACTTGAGTTGAAAATAAACTGAATGTTTGTAAATAGATTACATATAGATTTCTGATGTTAATGTTTTTTGAAAATCTAAAAACCTAAAAGGTTAAAAGTTATGAGAAAAAAAGCACTCACTCAAAATAAATGAAAAAACCGTGCAAATTTCCACAAATCCTATCACATTTCAACTCATTATCCCTAATTTTAACAGATAAGATCCAGGTTGTCCATTGGGTCATTTTTCCTCCTTAAACTTCCCAATACAGATAAACTCCTGTAATTTTTTCAAAAAACAACTGACTGGAATGGCATTTGAACCCTCAATCGGTATGATACCACTCGGAAGAGCAACAAATGAGTTAAGTAGCTGAACCAACAAGGGAATTGCTCAAATAAGAAAAATGGTGAAAATCTTCGAGAAGTGGGTGAGTCAAGTGCCAGATTTACCAATAGGCTGGCCAAGCCCCGGCTTAGGACCACAGGCTGAGATGGGGCCACACAAGGTATAAAATAAATATTTACTGGTAAATTTCAAACCAGAATGACTTTTTTGAAGTGTCAAGCAAACGAAAAGATTGGAATAAAGTCAAAAGCAAAGAAAAGGTTTTAGTTTTTCCTTTGCTTTTTTGATATTATTCAGCCCACAATGAATTAAGGCCAGTCGTTGCTTATTACCCAGCAAACGTAGCTTTTGGGTTGGTTTTCAAATTCATGAAGGTCACATCTTTTGATGAGCCCAAGTCAGATCTCTTATGGAGGCCACACAAAAGGCTAGGCCTAGGGCCTCAACATCTGTAAATTCGGCACTGTGTGTGTTAAGTTTTAGTCATCAACAGATTCCTAGGCCGAAATAAAAAAAAGTTAAGAGGTAAGGATTTGTAATAAATACTGTTTAAAATTGAAATATAAAAAAATATAAATTCTCATTCATTCATTAAATGTAACAATGAAGTTTTTTTACATAGAGTTTCAAAAAATATGTTATACAAGTATTTATTTAGACAATTTTTTACATACACAAACAATTTTAAATCACAATTTTTATATTTCAAATTTGAAGCTCACTCCTGTAACACCAGACAATGCCAAGGAAACTTATGTTTTGTGGTTTCCAGGGAACTGTAGAAGTTTTTTCCACCCTGGAACCACTGCCTTAATATCTTAAGTCAATTGCATAAAATGTGACTTTTTAAGCTGCCAAAACATTTACCGTACCAATATTTATATATTAAAATAAACAAGTGTTAGTCTTTCCAATGTTAACAGATAAAACAAAATATTAAATGAAACAAAAACAAACATTGCCACAAAATTGTGTTTGGTCCCCTTGGACTTCAGCCTCATGTGTTACATTTTTAGATGATATCTTACATCAAACGTGCTGTGGGGTGTTCAGTGCTTGTTTTCATATGATTGGAAACATTTTACCCATCCCATGAGATATTTTTTATATTTTACTGAAAACTCAAGTTTCAAAACCTATTTAACAGGTAAAATTTAGTCTCAAATGTTTTTCCTAGAACAATATATAATTTTCATTTTAGAAAAAAACACATGACTGGTTAAAGGATATTACATTTTATGACTGTTATAAGATGTTAAAATGATAGCTTAATTAAATGTTTTATAAAGTGGCCTAATTAGAAGGAAAAGTTTTTAATGCACTGTCAATTTAAAACTATGAACTGATAACAGCAAAAAGCACTACAAAAGCTCTTAAATCCTAGGATCACCTTAGTAAATGCTTAATTTTTATAAGTAATTTGACTGAGTTATTTAATATACTCATCATCTAGGCGACATTGATAGGTCTACAAAATATTGTTATATTAGAGCAGTCTGCCAAGATGACTTCTAGATCAGTGAAGAGAACCAAATCATTCACTTGAAATAGTTACAACTATACATTTTTAATAATGAATACTATTTTTTTCTTTTCACTTTTAAACTCTTTTGAAAAGCTTTCATCTTTATTGTTGTGCAAACAAAAAGTTTTTAAGTAAGAAAATTGTCACCAAGCAAATAATTCAATATGACTAAAAGCTATTAAGTTTGCACAAGAGACAATTTTCAATTTTTGTACTAAAACCACATATAAAACAGTAACACTATATTGAATGAATCTGCTATGAAATTATTTTCTATAATCTCTCGAACAAGAATAATCTTGGTCAAGAATTTTATTTATATTGTAAATATAATATATGTTGAAGTATAATCATCTTCATATGGATTGAAATTTTTTAATTAGTTCAAAACAAAGACCATATAACTTAAATTGAGAATGTATTAAGAAAAAATTATTCGGATGGCTAGTAATTACTTCAGAATTATAAGGAGCTGCAACGGTAAATGTAATTTATCATTTAGACTGGCCTTAACATTTTGAAATAAAGCACTATTGTGTCACCTGTAACACTCACTGTCCGCTAGTTTGGCTTGCAGTACCAATTACTTTCAATACGTATTTGGTGTTTACTGTTTCCTCAAATTGGAAAATCAACCACAAGCAAATACAGGAATTTAACACAACAAATTTTAATGTCATCAACTGCTTTAAGTTTCACATGATAAAATTGAACATCTTAAAAAAAGTGCATTTTTTGTTAGATGGTCTTTGTTGTTACACAGAACACAGAACGATAGAGAAGGAAGGGCTTTCCTGGGACCTACCTGTGAACTCGTCCTCCCATTCTAAACCAGGATTTAGATTGTACTCGTCTTGAAAGAGAACAAACAATCACAATCACCATCTGATAACTGAACAACTTAAACTACCCGGGACTGTGAGTGAGCTCGCTTGCCCTTTTACCGACACCGAGAGCAAAACCGATCAACTCAGATGTAACAACATCAGATGTAAACACCACTGTGATATGTAATTTTACTCTGATATATTTTTTGCATGCATTTTCCACTATCGCAACCAACTGTCATAGTTGTATGGTTTGCATCTGAATAAACAATCTTCCTCATTGATGATTGAAAAGAGGCCTAATAAGTATACGTCTTTAAGGGTAACCTAAAAAAAGATTCAAAACTAATATCTAAACAGAATTTTTATATCACTCTTAGTTTTACTTTTAGAAATTAGCAAAAATTGTACATTTTGAAATGTTATCAAAATTTTATTGGCTGTGGTATCAAAACTTCTGCTTACTGATATTGCTAGATAATTTTTTACACTTAATTTTTTACTGATTGCTGAAATGAGTTATGAAAAAGGTTTGAGCTATAAGAATTAATTTGAGAGTTGAAAAGTAGAAATGGGATGGCCTTAAGGAAGAAGTTGGTAGGAATGTTATTATTGTGACAGGAGCCCCCTCTTCTAAAATAAAACTTCTTTGAGCATAATAGTTAGTTCTGTTTGATCTCTATAAAAAATTAAATTTTAGTACAGATACTAGGAAGTATTTTAAATATAAAATGGAACACTTTGATTTTTTAATGTTCTTGAATAAAAGGTTTCTTTGCAATGAAAGACGAGAAAAGTTTATGTAGGCTTCTTAAAGTATTTGTAAAGTGATAAATGAGCTTTAATGATCTATTGATTAAACATTTTAAGTATCTGCATTAAGTAAAATTGATATTCTCAATTACTTTTAAATTATAACAAAACAAAACAGAAGTTAACAAAATTTGAATCAAATTACTCAATTAAAATTGAAATCTCATCGGTAAATATTAATAATGGAACTTTTAATACTGAAACCAAAGATACTATAGATTGATCGGATATGCTCTGCTAAATTAGATGTGAGTATTTTGAAGCATTACACAGGGCCAAGCAAGCCACTCACAGCAAAGCCCCAATATTCTAACTTAAGTTCAACTAAGATCCTCTTCTTGGGATAAGTTCTCCACTTCAATGCCAATTGCTAATTATACTTTTCTAAATTTTAACTAACCCTAAGCAAATAGTGATAAGTTCCTAATATTATAGAACAAACTAAATCATAGAAGTGAATGCCTTAAAATGACTTTGCAAAAATGGTGAATGACTTTGTAAAAATGGATTTTTCCGTTAATAAATAAAATAAAATTAAATAAAATTAAAAACAGTATATTAGCAGTTGTCCTTCTACATAGTCAGTATTTATTCATCGATTGGTACTTTTATTATTTATATGACTTTTTAATTAAATAATATATGGTCAAGGTCAGTCAGTGATCGTTGAATTCCCCAAAGATGGACAATAATCAGAAAATTGTGTGAAATGCAATCAGAACAGGGTTTTTATGCTTGAACAGCCCTAAGTAAGTGATGTTGCCAGTTTCTACAGCACAGCTTTATCATGGCAAACACTTGAGGCGACCCTTTCTAAAGTCTTTCAATTGAACAAAAAAAAGCATGTAATTATATTGTTTTAATGGTCAATTTGACAAAGATGTTTTATTAATATTTGTAAATTAAACCCATAAAGCAGAAAGCCATTTTTAATTTTCAAAGCTTATTTTCTAAAATAATAAAAGGCTTTGGGCCATGAATCTTGGCTCAAATATTCTTAATAGGCTCTAAATGCAAACTAATAAAGGATTTTAAAATGTTTTCTCTGGAACGGCTAAAATATGGTAAAATCAAAAATTCAAAATGGTGGCCTTTTCTAGAGCTATGATTACAAAATATCAACGGAAGTTCTCTGCAGTATTTTAAAGAGAAAAAAAAAAGAAATTCCATTTACTAAAAGAATATTCTGTACAAAACTATTATTGTATTAGATAGACATCTTATACTATATGTTTGACAGACACCACATACATTGACTACTCGAATTTTATGCAACACCTGAAGTAATCGAACTATAGAATATTGAAACTCTGCATGGATGATAAAAAAATTTTTGAGGAATTAGGTTTCCTCATTTTTTGGTATGCATATTAATTTCATATTTTTCTTACAGTTTTAGGAATATTAATAAACATACTAGATTCAGATATTAGGTCTATAGAGTCCACCCTTTGCGGCATTTAAATTTTAAATCAATTATATATCATATGCCTCTTACTCTTTTTTGTAAAATTGGCCGAAAGGTTTTAGGGGACGCAATGAAAGTTTTAAGGTCAAACCCCTGAAGGGGATACTTTTTTATTCAAACTATCAGAAACTCAATTGTATAGGTTAAATAATAGTTTAACTAGGAAATTTTATTATTCTTAAGGCTAAACTGAAAAATTAGAATGTGTTAGCACATGGTAGCCTATTCATACAATTTGAGGGAAAAAGGAAAATTCATCGAGGAAACGGTTCATCTTCTCATGCCAATCTGGGATGGGGATGCAAACTTAAGTTTTTCATTAATCGGTCAAAAATGTATAGTTCAGATAAATTATTGAAATCATCAGTCTATTTGGAAATTTGTAAAAATTACACTTTACATAACTGAACTAAAGATTTGTTATTTTTTAAGCGAGCGAAGTCGCGGGTATATCTGCTAGTTGTTTATAAATACAAAAATATTTCATATTAAAAACTTATTCCTATATTTCTAGTTCATGATTAAGAAGTGGGAGTGCAATTTGTAGTTCTTACAATGTTTAAAGAGTTAAATCTTTCAACAGCTTGGAGACATAAATATTCTAAAACTAGGGGATTAAAATTTTTTTGTGATGTTCAATCATCTTTGTCTCTCAGCAGTTCTCTGTTCTTGCCGAAGGTTACGCATATTTTCTCCCTAATCACGTCAACTCATTTTTCTCTATGCCTTCTTCTTCTTCTTCTTTCTGTTTCAGGGCTCAATTTACAATATTTATAATCTGTCGATTGTGGATCTTTACCATAAAGAATGATTTTACCTACCTCAATTAGGCTACAATTACCAATAAAAGTAACCCAAACTCATCTTCACAAGCTGTAACGGATCTTATTTACAGTTGCAGACAATCTATTTTTGTTTAAAATATGACTGGTTAAAAATTCGTCTTATGGTAATTAGCTATTAAATTAAAATCAAATTTAAAACCTGTTATAACGCAAAGTGTTCAGCTCTGGAGCATTGAAAGCGCACCTTAGAAATAAATCAATGGCTTGGGGTTTGAAGCTGTAAATGAAATGCTGTAATTTTGGAAATAAATTGATTTGATTTGATTTGAATCATTGGTCGCTGTATTATAAGCTTTCAAATAACACTTCAATCATAAAAATTGGTTGAGTAGGACAGCTGAAAAAGGGATATAACAGAAAAACTCTTATTGCATTAAGTATATAGATTATTAGTATAAGAAGAAAAGTTTATTTTCTATCCTGACCTATAATATAGACAATAACAGAAAACCACTTATGTGCATTTATCAGAAAAGTGTTGTAATGATTTAAGTTTTAACTGTCATTCATGTAATCTGTATTTAGTAACCAGAATCTTTTTTTATGAAATAACATTTTACATATAGTAACAGGAGAGCTTCCAAACAATCACATATGAGACATTAGGTAAAAAATTACCAACAATAAACAAAGCACTGAAATGAGCACTTATCCCTCAGAAAGGTGTTAATTTATGTAAAGAACCAAAAGCCAAGAGCTCGAGTTAGTATTAGTCAAACAATAGCAACCTAAAGTGCCACATGACAAAATCGACTTAAAGGTTAAAACAAGTCTGATGACAAGACTCATTTTGAATCTGAATTATGTAAAACACCATTGTGCATTTTCCAAAACAAAACATACAATTTTGTACACATTTAAATGACAATAACAAAAGAAAAAAATTAAATATGCATTAAAAACTGGAATTCAATAATTATAAAAAAAATTATTTAGGATTTAGGGGAATATAAATGGCCTCCATAAAAGTTCGTAGGGATAAATTATATTTTAACGGCATGAAATTGGCATAATTTTTTTGATTTTGACATGTGGCATATAATATATATGTTATAAGTGAATTATGCTCAGTTAGTTTTGACATGCAACAAAGAACAAAATAAAATACTAATCAATCAAACGTGTTTGGAACAAACATTCCCAATCAATGACATTGTTAGTTAGTTGTGTAAAATTTAAAGTGCAAAAAACTTTAAGAAAATTCTAAATAAAAACAATAAAGCAACTAAGGATAAAAATATAAAATAATGTTTAAGTTTGCTTGATTAGACACTCACACTCAAAAATAGCAACGGTAGGGATGAAGGAAATAAACACAATTTTAAGGAGGCTTTTAGAATTTGGATTAGGTTTAAGAAGAAATTTTGAGATAACATTTCTGTTTATCTATAGAATAAGACAAATGAAAAAGCACAATAAATTGGTGGTTGCGTATGAAATCATGCCAGTTCATCTACAGCAACGTTTGCTGAAAATAGTTTAATGTAATTGGGCAGCCTATACCTCAACGAGTGTTCAAAATACTAAATGACAAAAATATAATATGACATGCTAATCTAGCATTGCTGCCTATTTGTGGTATTGTCCATCAATTGATGAATAAAGTTGTTTTGTTTATTTCCATTATGAGAGTACTGTTTGAGCATTTTGAATAAAGTATGTGTTTTATTTTATATATAGCAACGAATAACACAACAAAAGTAGGGTGGATGTACTAGCTTTTACTAGAGTAAAGTAAATCACTAGTTTTTATGAGAATAAAGTCAATCACTGCTTACTTCTTTCAAAATTTAAAACAGTAAATAATATTGCATGTTACAGACAATTTTTTTTATATAAAATAGGAGTTTGTGGTACCATGGATTTCAGGTAAACACGGCTCAGTATAGTAAATTTACTTCTACCTTGGTTTAAATAAAAATTAAAAATCACTTTTTAAGATCAAGGAGTTACAATTATTAAATTTATTATTTTTTATAGTGAATTACTTTTAATTTATAATGTAATTTGTTCATAACACTTCAAATTTAAACTATTAATTTTCACTGTACTTTAAGTTGAGATTTAGATTATACATTTGTGTCTATTTACAAAATTATAAAATATTAGTTGCAGAATGTTTGGACGCCTGATTACGAATTGTAGAACATGTGCTTTGACCACTAAGGATCATTTGAAAGGAGGAAAACTTATTCTTTGACATCTGACAAGCTGATATAAAACTTTTAAAGGACTCATAAAATATTTAGATTTCCAGACATTTTGTTACATCAATGAATATTAGAAAAACATAAATAGAAATGTTTACTAAATTTAAAAATCATATCTGATTTTTTATGAATTTACTATGGTATATTATGGGCAAAGACCAAATTATTAAAACATTTGTTAAATTAAAAAATGTTGTTACAAAAGGAAACATTTTTTGGAGTTTTAATAAATTATATAATATTCACAGCAAATTACCATTCAACATGTCCCACATAAGAAGTAGCTATTTTCATACTGCAAATAAGCAGCTTTATGAACTGAATGTACAAAGCATTATATATAAATATATATACATTCTGCCTTAAATAATTCTTAAAAGCAACCTTCCAATGAAACTGTAGGACTACAGGTTGCTTTTTATCAAAAACTGATAAACAGTGCATTAAAAAAATATATTATTACTTAATTAATCATACACCAGTCATGCTTTTTAATAATCCAATTTTTTTTATCTTTCTATCATCTGCTTTGTTAATTATTATTAAAAAAAAAAAACAACCACCGAGTAACACATGAAAACATTGTAAAATATGTCTAGGGCACACACATCTAGAAGCCCAATCAGAACAAATTTAAGATTCCTTTAGTCTAGGCAATGAAAAGGTATAGAGGGAATTTTTTGGAACACAATTTTTGACTTTGCAGCTTTGTTTGGACTAGTTAGGAGGTGAACATATCAAAAGTCCCCGTCTGTAGCCCTTGAGCGGGGGGAGGGAGGGGGGTCTGAAGGTACCATTTTTTAGTTTTTCCTAAATATCTTGAAAACCATCAACTTTTAGTATTACGTATTAAATTTGAAAATTAAAGAAAATTAAATTTCCTGAAAGAAAAGTATATAATATGTCTACTTTGGTCAAACCATTTACAAGGTAAGCACTAATTTTAATAATATTTAAACAAATATCCCTTCCATAAGAAATCCATGTAAATGTATGGGTAACTTACATGCCCAATGGGGCAACGATTTTCGCTCCTGAGTGAAAATGAAAAGCATTCAGGAAACATTGACAAAATTTCCAGTAATTTGACACCTCAATCATGAAAATTGATTTAAAATACAGGTGTTGGCGAGCTCACAAAAAACCTTACTTTTCAAGGAATCTATACCTATAAGGGGCGGTTTGGGAGCTCAGTATTAGCGCTAGTCCGAGCCTAAGAACCGGTTATATCCAGTATTTAGGCTGGCGTCCAAAAAATCGGTTTGGGAGCTCGGTATTAGTTGGTCTCGAGCCTAACTGGCGCAGGGATAATCTCGCGCCTAACTTTTTTGGGTTTGGGAGTCAAGTAGCCTTGGGCTCACGCCTAAGAGATAATCTAGTTGTGTTTGGGAGTCCAAGTTCGGGCCTAATAAATTTTTTTTGTCATCATAACTGTCGATTTTAGGCTTAAAAGTTAGACCTGCTAGGGGGCAGGTCTAAGTAAACATCATGTTGGTTTTATCTAATTATCTTGTTTATTTATTTCACTTTAACCAAACGATTGTTATATTTGGATTCGTCATTAAATTCCGAACAATTCCATTACCCTTAAGTAATATTTTAAAATAATTAATTTTTGGTTCCTGATGTTCACATTGTACTAGAGGTCGGGTAGATTACTTTGCTTTAGTTAAGATTTTGACTAATCAACGGTAATATCAAACAAATTGGCCATAAAAATTCGGGTATAGTAATTTATTTTCCGTTGATAAATAAATTAATACAATTTTGTAACTAAATGTGGTGTATGATTTAGCTACGAGAAAAATAGCAAATACACACAAAATTCATAACATTCCAATTATAAATTACTATTCAACAAAGCATATTTTCGATTGTAAACATTTTTTACGATACTTATCAGGGTTACAAAATATCGCGGCTTTTAACATCGTTAAGCTAAGCAAATAATGGGTGTTTTTTTTAAACGCAACCCATTTTTAAGATTGAATATTGCACATATAAATATGAAACAGTATTGTTTTATTAATCCTTACATTTTATACAACTTATTATTTAAGTTTGATCACATTTAGTTTACATTATATGTGTTCAAACAATCCGTAATTGGCATTTGTACGAAGTTGTGTTCTCTCCATCAAATTCCTGAATACGTGTTGCAAGGTACGTCTTTGAATTTCTTGCATTAAATTTGATTTGTTTGTTTTGAGGTGCTGAATATCCTGTGAATTTTTTCTTAGCCCTTAATTTTTATGTATCCCCAAAGAAAATTATATATTGGGGACAAACCCGGGAATCTTGGGGGGGAAATAATCCGTCATTGATAAAATTAAGTTTTGGGTTGCGTTTGAAAAAAACACCCTGTAACTTATGATTCAATTCTACTTTAAAGTCTGACGTTATTAGAAAAGTACACCCGCTCCCCCCTTACGCAAAAGAGTGAAGATATTGAGGCAAAAAACATTTCAACGAAACTGCGCAGAAGCACTGAGCAGTCGTTATCAGTTGAGTTCCGTTTTATACTACTCTGAATAAAGCCAGGCGCGTTGCCACTGTGCGGAGTGTAGGGCGAGTTTGTGCCGGTGACATCAACATGGAGTACCTCGACTATTTGGACTATGTTAGGATATATCCACCTCGGATACAACCAGCTCGTCATCAAAATTACAATCCATTCAATTTGGTGTTCGCTTCTTCTCTTTATCAGCCATGTTCTCTCGCACTTACTCAAATCCCAATGAGCAAAGAAATTAGCTAATAATAAGTTCATACTCGTATAAAACTGTTATCAATACATCGAAACTTGGCAACGATTTCATATCAATACGAGTTAAAAACTTTTTTAAATTATTTTAAAATTGTTTGGAACTTGTATTAAAACAACTTAAAAATTATTACGATCTTGAATTAATGGCGATAGTTAAATAACTTATATCAGAACAATTTTTAAAAATTTTCAAACTTATATTGAAACTAGTATTCATGTAATATTTGTAAAACACATATTAAAATTATTTCAAAACTATTTTAAAAGTGTTAAAACTGAAAACAAAACTTGTAAAGTTTGAAGTCAAATAACTTGTATTAAAACAGTTCAAATTGGTTTTAGTCTTGTTAAAATTGTTTTAAAACATTCTTGTTGAAATGTTTTAAAAGTGTATTAAAATTATTTGTAACTCATTTTCATGCTCATTAAGTAGCAGTAACAATTTGGAAAACAAGTGAAAAATTAACAACACTTCTTAATAGGCACAATTATTTAACTGAAAAAAACCATAAAAACAACAAATTAAAACTACAAATTTAAAAGTACTCTCACTGTGTCATCCACCTACCCGAACACTTCATAGAAAACTGATAAAGAGGACTGTAAACTCCCCTCACCACGCACAACAGTAGGGCGATTTTGTTGCCGTCGTCGATCAGGTGTTTCGCAGTTGCCGCCGCGAGCCCCAAAACCAAAATTCCCCGCGATTCCCTGTCCATCTAGCCACACTGCCACTTAGTACCGACTAAAGATGATACCGAACCATTTCAACTTGGTCGCGAGCTCCCAAGCCCGACTTTTGCTACGTGGACTAAAGTTAGGCGCGCCTAAAGCTAGGCGCGTACTAGCTGGGCCCGAGCTCCCAAACCGCCCCTAAAAGGCAAAGCCCTCACTGACTCACTCATCACTAATTCTCCAACTTCCAAATAACCCAGAAGGCTGAAATTTGGCACACTGTTTCTTTAGGCATTAAATAGGAAAACTAAGTAGTTTCCATTCGGATCTGACCCTCGGGCTCCGCCACAGACCCTCTCAAAGATCCCATATTATCCTTATGGCAGAATATAAATTGATGAAATGTTTATATTTAAACAGATGTAAAAAAAAACAAGAAATTTTGTAGAATGTCAAACCAGCTGTCAGGTACAGAACATAAAATAAATCACTGACTAGATATAATAATAAGACCTTTCTTTCCTGTTACAGCTGTTATTAAAAGAGGGTTAAAACCATTTATTTTATTTACATCATTAGAAAAAAATACTTTGCCTTTGTCTCTTAGCGAATTTTATTCATGGAATTTTTATCATAGGTCTACGGCAAGACCTAAGCCCGAGACCATGATAACTTTTCATTTTGGAGCTCCCAGAAGCAAAAAACACTATTCAAACTATATTTAAATCTGAAAACACAGTACATTGTCCCTATATAAAAATTATATATCTCGGTTATTACTCAACATATCTTGATAAAACTTGGTATGTGGCTTTTTTGGTTCAGATTCACCTGACATCTGATATTGTTTCAAAACCACCAAATTTTTGTATGACTGTTGCAGTAGATCTGCATACTCATTCCCTGTGTTATTCTTATGGAAGAAATAAATTAAGGTCATGCACATAGTCCGGAGGTCTGCTGCAACGGGGGTATTTTTATATTCAAGATAAACCCTAAAACCTTAGATTTTTTTGACATTAAATCAAGGCAATTTCTACGTTTTACGTATGTATACTTTCATGAAGCAGAAAACTGCTTTAGGATTCTCTAAGTACGCAAGATCTGCTGCGACGGAGATATTTATATTCCTGCTAAAGGGCCAATATATATCATGCATGCGAGCAGATTCAACGATATTGGACATAAGCCTTCCCAGGGCAGTGGCACCCTTGAGGCCTTTATCGGCGGGGCGTTGAATCTGCTCACATGTACAGTACAGGGAGGCCAAATAGAAATACCTCCTGCGGGGGGCAGCAATAGAATAACTCCAGTCGCAGCAGGTCTGCGAACTTTGAGGATTCCTGAAAACATCTTACTGGTTAATGAAAGTCCATCTTCTTTATATTTGTCCAATACCACTGACCTATCACTGCACAGCCCAAACCACTTGACTTAGAACCTTGGACCTCTGCATGGACTATATTAAGAGTGTAAGCATCCGCTAAGAACGGTTTTTTTAATTCAAAGTTTTAAGGGGTTTTGGCGGGGTCGAAGTTTTTACATTTTCCTACGCAAGTGGAATGGATGATCTTTTGTTTAATTTTCAATGTTCATTCAACAAGCAGGTGGTTCAGCTTCACATACGGATACAATTTTACAGCTGATTTATAATTTGGTTACTTTCATAATGGTTTAAGGTTGTTTTGTTGATTTTTAGGTGATGTGTACTATATAAAAGTTAAATTTAATTTAGTTAGTTAAATTAAAGTTGTCATTTGTTTTTTTTTACCTTATCTGTTTAATCATAAACTCAGTATGTGGCCCTACTTTCATTTAGGCAGCGGGAGTTACAGTTTTTATCGAGAGCAAAGCCACGGGCAACTGCTAGTTCTACATATTTGTAATAATTTCTTGAAAAATAATGTTTTTGTGAGCTTGCCAACACCTTTATTTTAAATCAATTTTTATTATTGAGGTGTCAAATTACTGGAAATTTTGTCAATATTGCCTGAGTGCTTTTCATTTTCATTTAGGTGCAAAAATTGGGCTTGTATGTACCATTTACATGCACTTCTCAGGCAAGGGATATTTGTTTAGATATCAATAAAATTAGTGCTTACCTTGTAGATCGTTGGACCAAAGTAGACATATTGTATACTTTTCTTACAGGAAATTTAATTTTCTTTAATTTTCAAATTGAAAATAAAAAATACTAAAATAATACTAAAAGTAATACTAAAAGTTGATGGTTTTCAAGATTTTTAGGAAAAACTAAAAAATGGTACCTTCAGACCCCCTTCCCTCCCCCCGCTCAAGGGCTATGGACAGAGACTTTTGATATGTTCACCTCTTAACTAGTCCAAACAAAGCTGCAAAGTCAAAAATTGTGTTCTATGCAATTACCTCTATACCTTTTTTTAGGCATTCGTTGCCTAGACTGTTATAAAATGTTAATTATCTCAAGTTCTCATGTCCAAAAAACACAACTGAGTTGAAAAAATTTAAAATCCATCTTAAATTAAAAGTTGAAAAACCAAGGAGGATGTAATTAAGCTCAGTGATCGACACAACTAGGAGTAATTTTATGAGTAATGTAAACTTAAGATTACGAATGTCTTCAATTAAAAATTAAAAATACTTCATTACATAAAGCCACATAAATTGAAGATGACAATTCCATAGGGCAAAATATTTTTTCCACGCAAATTACTTCCAGTAATCTCATTTCAAATAACATTTTGGTGAAAATATCTTTCAGGTTTGCTACAAAAATAATTTAAGAAAATTACAATTATGTTTGAGC
The DNA here is from genome assembly GCA_035578135.1 of Flexamia atlantica. Lineage (NCBI taxonomy): Eukaryota > Metazoa > Arthropoda > Insecta > Hemiptera > Cicadellidae > Flexamia > Flexamia atlantica. The sequence goes on along the minus strand of JAQJVK010000005.1, from coordinate 13,392,070 downwards.
TACAAATATTTAAAAAGTATTCAATTGTACAAAATGTAACTTCTCAAAAAGGGAAAGCAAAAGTTAGTTCCAGTACTTTTTATTTCAATATTTTATGGTTATTTACAGTTTGAGAATCTTTCTGACATTTAACTTGCTCATTTTTATAAACAAAAGTAACACAAATGAAATAAAAAAAACTCAACAAAGGAGCCTATTACTTTTTAACAGGATCATCAGTCAAAAAATCCATTTAAAATTAAATTGTCTTAGTTCTATTATTTTTTATCATCTGTTTAAACACTGTGTTTTTTTAAGTTCTGGACAGCCTTACTGGCGGGCGGAAAAATGTGGAAACTCTACGAATCATCTGCTAAAACTCATGACTGTATCGATCTGTCAAAACACTTTTTTATGTTTTTAAGGCACATCAACACTACGAAATTTGTCTTGCAATATTTAACCGAAAGTTGTCTTGCGCAATACGAAACGTAATATTAAGTATATAGCAACTACTATTGAGAATAAAACCTCTTCTTAGACTTGCAGCAAGCTCTGCGAGAACTTTTACCGTTATTTTACGTGTAAGTTTGAAATAGATTTCAACGAGACCTTGTTTAAATTTAATACTTATTGCATATCAGCTTGCAGCATAAACTTTTATATTGTAAGTGCGTCTTTACTTAAACATGTGATCATATGATTGATTGCCAACACAACGCAGATGTTTTACACTAATTCCGAATACAGTGCACTCACTCACCCGCCAGTAGGGCTATCCAGAACTATAATAAATAAATTAGCGGGATGGTCAGCAATTTTGAATTTGTTGACGAAATATAACATTATTTAATTCGTACCCAATATACAGATGCCTACTCTGACTTAGCAAATTCAGTATTAACAACATTTTCCACCAATCAGAATTTGAGATAATTATCATGATATCCTATATTTGTACTACTGACAGTAAATAATAAAACAAAATTATTAAAAGCACAAAGTCTGAGTGCAATGCAAAGAATTGACAAAAAATAAATGCTTGCTAAACACTAACACACAGACATGCATCTCTTACAACACTAGTAAAAAAGTGAATGAAGGAATCCACAACTTACCGTAATATCCAAATGCTTGAGCTGCGACACCAAAACAAACACACTGTGTTAGAAAGTTTTAACCACAAAGATTACAAGAAGGTAACATAAATCAACTTTACTACAGTATAAATTACTAATATTAAATCAACTCACATAGGCAGTTTAAATTTATAAAGTACTAGATGTTATCCGTTGCTTCAACCATGTTCAAAATGATGGCAAGATATTTAACAACATCTAATTAATTAGATCCCTCCCCACAAATTTATCATAGTAGAAGAATATAATCTACATCCAAAATTCACCGTCCTGAAAGCGCACTTCCCTCCATTCCTCTAAGATTCTACCTTCAGACTTCAGGTCCCTTTTTAAATCTCAAATTCTTACTTAAAAAGGCTTAATTTTTAAGGATGAAAATGCATGTGTATCACTTATTTATAATAAAGATTTAAAGTTCTAGTTTTCAGCTTCATTTTGATACCTAATAATGCATAAGCAACTAAAATTCTGTGAATGTTCAAAGTTTTGGTCCTTGATTTCATGTAGTTTCCATTATGATTCTTTAAAATTCAAATGTAACTAAAAAAAAAATAGAACTAATGTAAACTTGCAAGCATTTTCAAGCTGGATGATTTTCTGTACGAATTTCACAATGCTAAAAACCCAAAACCAGGAAATTCTGACAAGAGGTCAATTTCCGCATCACATATTTGTATTGTTCAAAAAACTTCACTCTAAAAGAATGGTGCTCTCTGAAAATAGATTTAGCGTAATTAATTAACTTTGATTCCAAGAAAATCAAATTTAACAATGACTATTGATTAATTAACTGTTCTCTGTTCCACATTCACTAAACATAACAGACCTTATACAAGATTTATAAGTATTACCCTCCAATAGATATAAAAAATATGTATAATAAATAGTCAAATTGTGTCCTTATGAAACTCTAATGTGGCTAGTACATCTCTGTCAAATGCCATCTTAAATGCACGGGAAATGGAATTTCAAACTGCATGATGAACAGGGAACAGAGTATAGTGAGAACATGTTTACTTATTCCCAGCTGAAAAGAGAATATATTAATTAGCTAAAAGAATGTAAGTACTGCAATCTTAAAAATATGCTATCAATATAAACAGCATGCGGTTATTCATGCTTGTTCATGTTGTTTCATGCTTGTTGATTTGATAAAGGTCCCAGTGAGCAAATAAAAAAAAGGTTTTATGAAATTTTTCCTTTTCACAAATCTAAAGAAAAAGACTGCGATTATAAGATTTAATATGGAAATACGAATAACAAAATCATACACAAAGAATACATTTAATTAGCTCATTTAAAAAAGACTGAACTTTTTTTAGTGAATTTTAGCGAATTTCCTTAAAGGAATAAGCTATTACGGTAGTACTCATGCTAAGACCTATCCATGTTAACTTTTCATTTTGGGGTCCCCAGAAGCAAAAAACACCATTCGTTCGAATTTATATATATATGTCTGTTAACACGATAGCGGCCGTAAATATGGTCCGATCTTAATGAAATTTGGTACAGACGTGTAAAGTGGTATTCACTCGGACAAGTTTGTGAACCAGCCCGATCGGACCACCAGAAGGGGGGTAAAGGGGGATAAAGCCCCCCAAAAATGGGTTTTTTGAGCTTTTCACATACAAATATAAAATTTATCAAATTTTTGTTAGCACCATTGAATTCAGCTCAAAGAAACAAACAAATTGGTATTTTGAATCACTGCTCTATGTCCATTGGTTAGCGAGATATTGAAAGTGGTAAACACAGTACGTTGTCTCAATGTTAACCTTATGGGAAATAAGTAAAATTCTATATCTCGCTTATTTCTCAACATATCTTGATAAAACTTGGTAAATGGCTTCTTCTAGTTCAGATCTACTAAATGTAAAATTAAAACCAACCATTTTAAACATACCTGTAGCAGCAAACCTGCATACTCATTCCCCATGTTATTCTTATGGAGCTTACAAAAACATGTCAAATCTCGCTACGTTGGATTAAAATATGTTGTTTTGCATTTGAAATTCGCTGAGTATGCAGGTCTGCTGCAACGGGGGTATTTCATTTTTTGAGCAAAAATAAAGAAACTAGGGGTGGGCGAGTATTCGACAGTCGATTAATTACTCAAGTAGTTGCTACTACTCGAGGTCGAGTCGAGTAGTTAGTTACTACCACCGTTTACACGGCTGCCGAATTTACATGTGATTTACGCTTGTGCGATCAAATTTTACAGACGATCGCGAGTTATGCAAAGCTACATCTGCCGTTTATCCGCAATCGGTAAATTGTTTATCGCAGCTCCTCGCTAGTTTCACAATAAAGCAGCATTTTCTGTTCATTTGTGGCCGGCAAATACGCGCGACTGACTTTTAAGGCCGATCGCTAGTTTCGCAAAGTTGCATTTTGTTTATTTACAATCGGCAAATACACGCGATCATTTTTCGCGGCTGACCGCGACTTTTCAAGGCTACATTTGCCGATTTTCGGCGATCGGCAAATACGCCCTCTAGTATTTCTCGGCCGACCGCGACTTTAGCAATGCTACATTTGCCGATTTTCGGCGATCGGCAAATATGCGCGATCATATTTCGCGGCAGATCGCGAGTTTTGAAAAGCTACATCCACGTTTAGCCGCGACCGATAGAAATGCGCTATCGATTTTCGCAGCCGTCCACGAGTTTTTCATAACAGTAACCTCGAAAATATTTCATTAACTCATAGAAGAATGGATTCTGACAGTTATCTTGAAATACCAGATTCTGAGAGATGTCTCTGAATTCGGAAATTGAAAACTTACAGCAGCTATATTTAGCTCTGACCTACTTCAAATTTGTAATTATATTTTATCTTTGAAATGATACTCAGCCTCCATTTCTGTCTCATTTGATTTGTAAAAATGAGAAGAAAATTGTGGACTTCAATGGTAAAGTGGACTTCATAAAACAATTAGTTAAGGTTTAACAATTTTTGTATTGGGGGATATCTTTTTCTTATCTGGTCGCAGCTGTGCCACTCATGCTCAAGTGATTGGATGTCAAAAACAATAGTTCAGCAGTCAGGCAAGGGGGCAGGGTTGGGTTCAGAGAAGTAAACAAATAACTGGGCACAGCTCTCCTCCCTGATGTTTTTAGTTCTTTCTTCCACAATTTCTCTGCTAAGGTTAGGGCCAACAAATATTTTTAGGTAAAATATAAAACTGTTTTTGATTGTTTAAATAGTAGGCTATTAATTAAATCTTATTACTGCTTAAATTTTACATCTGTGCATAGTCTACATAAATTTATTTTGTGATCTTGTTACATTAACTGATTTGTTATTTTGAGTGATTTTTTAGCATAGTCAACTTATTCATTTAAAAGTAGGGTTTATGCTATGTAGGTGTATTACAATATCAGAGTTTTATTTTTCCAAGAAATATATAAAAACATAAGCTTAAATAAAGTAGACCAATTTTATAAGTAAAATTGAAGAAAGATTTTAGTTGAAAAAAATTTAAATTTCATTACTTTTCACAAACAACTACTTGACTCGACTCGACTCGATACTCGAGTTTTTGGCTTAATACTCGACTCGACTTCAAAATCTACTACTCGCCCACCCCTAAAAGAAACTCAAATAGTTATACAAGCAAACTAAAAAGTTTAATCAATATTTGTTAATAAGTACAAAACCTAAGTACAAAGGCCTTCCAGAAAGGACCAAACATTTTGCCGCTGCATCTAGCCCTGTTGTCCTAACCCCACAACCGAGGGTGTGGCTGAAAGCTCCACTCCTGGCCTCAATGAGAGCCAAGTCTCAATGAAACGATCACAAATTTCATTTTTAAATCATTTCAAGATAGGGGTGAACATAAAAATACTAAAAAGTGCAAATTAACTGATAAAATTGCTTCTTCAGTTCCTTGTGATTTGCAAACAATTTCCTGCCCTAAAACTCTGTTAGGTTTGAAAGAGAAGGTAATCACTTGAGATAAGGAAGGACTATATGGGAATTGTCTGAACATGTCCCACTTTAGGCGAGAAAGTTGTCAAGTTGCTGCTGATGCATGAGGTGGTTGCCATTAAGGATCAGGATCACCATTTTTCTGTGATGAGATTTTTCCCCACATCACTTGTTATGTATGGGATGTCAAGTCATCGAAGGGTCTAAAAATAGACTCGGGATACATTTTTCCCATTTGTGTATTAATTTAACATGCAGTAAACTTTTATGACTTAAAAAAACTGTTGCCATGAGTTCCTTTGCATTCGGCAAGAAAGTCACACTCGGTTGTGGAGATGTAGCAACAGCGCTAGACGTAAAGCTAAACATAAAAAGTATATTTAATATTTCTAATGGTCTGTATCTAAATACAAAAAATATTCAGCGAGGGTTTCTGTAATGTAAATCATCTAAACCAAAACTACCGACAAATGAAGTGTTAATATTGCAAAAGATACATTCAAGGTTAAGAGAGGTTTTATCAAAAGGATATGAGGGAAGGAAGGCTGGAAGCAAGACAGAGGGAGAGGGGGCTAAGGATATTGCGATAGAAGAGAAAGAAGCGAAGCCAAGTGTGTGACTGGACCCACCTTTCCGCGGCCTCCACCAGTCCTCAAAGTAGCCTTTAAGTGGGGAGGATGAATCAGATCCTTTTAGTGGCATACACACACACCCGCCAATTCAACTTACATTTCTGGTTCTTTACAGTTTCGATTATACATCTTACCTCTTTTGACTAAGTTTTTGTGTGTAGTTTTTAGTGAGGATAGAAAAAAAATATTTGATTTTAACCTTATTGATTATTTTAAAAACTTAACAAAAGATCATTTTTCTTTTTAAGTATTTCATATTTGTTGTAAATAAAAACATTTACATCAATATAGAAAACATGTAAAGAAAGTGAGGTACGGTAGCGGCAACAGTCACATAGGCCAGCCAGAGGTGACCGCTTATGATGGAACCGGAGTCCCCTGCCGCTGGGATTGAACCAGCGACATTTGCCCTGGGGCCAGTGCTTTACCTCTGAGCTACCGCCTCGGTATTATTTACAGTAATAAGAGATCTCTTACAGTAATAAGAGATAGTAGCTCATTAATGAAATAAAATTTTCTTGATCTTTAAATAAGGGATTTAGCACTTTAGCTCTCAATACAAAAATCATATATGTATGAGCCAGTAATGAGATTGCATTCATATATGCATAAATTGGTCCCAAAATATACGTATTTTTTAAGTAAACTGATAAAGAAACAGAGGTAAGTTGAATTGGGTAAACAAATTAGTAAAACAAAACACTAAAATTAAAGTGGTTCTAGAACTGTAATATAGGAAAAAATATCCTTAGTATTTCTCCATAATATTCCTCCAATTATCTATTCAGCCTATTTTATCTGCTTGGCAGACAGATATTTTTCAACTTGTCTGGGGAATAATTTATACTAATGAAAAAATTGGATTTTCTTTACTTGCACTTATTATAATGGTTTATAATATACGTAGACTTATTAATTTGATAAAAACATTAACACTTTGAACCCTGGGCGCTAAAATTTCTTTTTACGTGCGTTACTGGCCAATTTTGGGGTTCAAACTAAAATTCGTAGCTTAATACATATATTTGTTACCCATATAAATTATATATCAAAATAAAGAGAAAAATATAACCTTTCAAATGATATAGATTTTATTACAATTACAACAAACAACAATTTTAGGATTCCACATAAAACGGACATAAAAAAATGAAGAAAACAAAATTGCGACGGTAGTCACGTATATCACTCATATCAAATATATCTCTCATATTTTACACTAAACACGACAAAAACATTACGTAATAAAGTAATAACAAATCTTAGACTCAAAACACTTGTAAATATAAGAAAAATCACACTTTATTGGACGCCGACACAAACGTAAACAAAGTCAGCCATTACTGCAGACAACAAAGCGTCGTCAGCCGGTGACGCAAAGGATCAACTGCAGACACTTGGATTTATTTTTCTGCTGCTAAATAGATGGATTTTTCGAGACCTCTGGATACTATAATCAATGCCAGATGATCAAAGAAGAGTTCCCTAGCAACGATTAGCGAAAATACGTCGAATATGCGTTGCTATGGAATTTAATTTCGCGGCCCGACCTATACTCGGGCTTCGTACACGGCGACATACGCCATGCCCCGAGCTATACGCGGGCTTAGGGTTCAAAGTGTTAAAATCAAAAATTTATTTACAAGCGCTCAATAAGAATAAATATTTTAAAATTCCTATAGGGCTTTGTCCCAAAGAAAATACAAGTTTATTATTGATGTTTTGAGAATGCTTTGGATTTGTTTGACAGTTGAATGATTTAATGAAGGTCTACATCTGTTATATAATGTATATGGGTTACCAATAGCTGGCACTGAAAAACTAATAGTTCTAAAACCACTTCACTCTACTTTTAACTAACACTACTTCTTAAAGTTCTACAATGAAAATAAGACAAATGAACTGTGATAAGGGAAACCTTTGTGAGATATTCAAGTAAAACAAAGTTAGTTTAAGAGGTCTACTCTTAAAAGGAAAAAATCAGCAATAATAAAGTTATCCTGATACCCTGGAACATAAAACCCCTAAATTGATTACAATTATTTCATCAGACCATTTTAAAAACAAGAACTTACTTGAAATGAAACAAAATCTGCTATATCTCTAAGGCAGGATGGACATGTCAAGTACGACATTACTTCTCAGTTTACATCTACATTGTACAGTATCAATTGATACATTTTACACTGTCAATATTACAGAGGGAAACCAGCTAAATTTTGTAACATACCAAAATCACCAATTATTCATGTTAGTATGAAATGTACATTTCCCCTAGTCATGAATACATAGGTTCACATAAAATATTATTCCAAAAAAAGTATCTAAATTCCCAATAATTATAACGAGTTTAAATTATGTTAAGTTATCAAGACATGTTACCAATTAAAAACAGTTTCTGTAATAGCCCCTTCCTCTCCCTAAATATTAATTAAAAAAACAAAACAATCTAAGAACTTACATAACTTTGTAGCAGTTGATAAGTTAATTAAATGTTAAGAATACGTTATTATTACATTATTGAAAGACACTTTATGCATGGTATTTTCGTAATTATCTAAGATTATCTAATTATTTAAGGTCTGCCAAAATTTTTAATATCCAGTTTTGTGTCTATTCACAATCATAATTTTCCCAAAACAGTTGATTTAAAAACTGATATTAGAATAGAAAATTATTAGAAAATACGAGTTTTGTAGATGATTTTTTTAAAACGCTTGATATATATATATTACCTCACATTTAGCGTATTACACCTCAAAACGTCTTATTGGCGTCAGAATAGCAAAGTGAGTATTTACAAATAAAAAATATATATTCTGAATATTGAATAACTTTTTTTATCCATTTAGTTGTAAGAAAACCAACATTAAAACTGCAGTATCTCAAAAACCTTTCCACCGTGGTATGATATCAAAATTACTCAAAAATATAAAATAATTCATTTTTATTGATTAGTCAGCTTTCATCAGCAAGCTAATAAAATGAAACCCAAAACTCAAGATCACAGATGTTCCCTTACCATCCCGCTCGGTGCCGGCGGCGGTGGTGGTCTGCGTCTGCTTGGTGTAGGTGACGACCTCCCTCGGCGGGATGCTGGTACACTGCACGCTCACCACGCTCAGCTGCGGCTTCTTGCGGCTGCGAACACCAATCACAAATACTGAACCAAGTCTTGACTGGTATATATACTTAATTTTTGCCAAACATAAAATGTATTCAAGTTGTTTCATATAACAAGTTAGGAACATGTAAAAATTACAGTAACTAATTCTTTTCATAAAAATATTAATAAAGCCGTTAATAAAAATCCACTTGTTTTTAATTTTTTAAATTAATTTTTTTATATTTGTTTTTAAGTACAAGAGTTTCATTGCATTTCTGTATTAAAAAATTTCACTTTCAGTTATATAGTCTTCGATGTATTGAAACATTGAAGAGATTCACCTAACCTTAGATCAGCATTTTTAAATGACAGTGAAGCGATAAGCAATTCTGTGCAGTGTGAAACATTTCAAAATTACAGAAATGGCAACATTTATTTGAATTTTAATTCCATGAATAATCATCAATCCGTTTTTTTCTTACGGTTGAAATAGTTGAAGATAGTTGGTTGTTAGTTAAAGATGCCTTTAATTAACATTTATTAAGACATCTTTTCAAATATACATGTTTCTTTAAAAACAATGATTATAAAATTTGTCAAATTAAAAAAAATCTATTTCCATTCTATCATCCTAAAATCCCTTGGTGTTAATGTTATTATTTATTTATTTATTTATTTACATCGTCTTAAGACGCCCTTACACGCAAAAAAAATTGCCTGGGCTGAAGATTTGTCACAATGTTATCTTAAAACTAACATAAAATCTTAAACCTAAATTAAAATGTACCTAAATACAAAACTGTAGAGTGTTTTGTAATACCAAAGAAATTGCTCAAAAATTAAAATAATTGGTTTTCAAAAAAATTAAATTAAATAGGCTGTCTAAAATTTAAAAATTCATGTACTCTGAAACACTGTAGAAACAGTGTTCAAACAGAAAGTCTATTATAACTTTTTTGAACTTTTTTATGGAGGGCTCATTTCTGATCTGGCTAGGACATTTATTATAGACTAGCAGTTCCCGTGGCTTCGCTCACGACAAACACTTAAGTCTAACCTTGATTTGAGGAATCTGAAGGGACTAAATGAAAAAAGGTTATATCAAGGAATTTGTAATGTAGAGGTCTGTTTATGTGTTGTGGCGTTGTATAGGTTTGAAAAACAGTTGAACTCATATTACAGTCGATGGTGTAGGTTTTTTTTACAGTCATTACTCTAAAACGGCAAGACCGATTTTAACCTTAAATGTGTCAATTTTAAGATATTTCTATGCTTATTTGCCAATATAGCTTAAAATTGTTAAATATAGGGTATCAATAAAGTACAATAAAGAAATGAATGTTTGGAACAGTGGCGCTGTCCGTCGACAGTGTTTCAAACTGATTCACTTAACATATATCAATGTGTACAGAACCCTCTAGGTAGGGATATTCAATGTTTTTTCAGTTCCACCGCCTTAAAGCAGAGGATAAATTAGCGCAGACGAATAGAAATAGTTTAAGGAAATAACAACTCCATCGTCCGCGCTTCCACTCTTTGTCCAAATTTAAAAGTGAGAATGTTTGTAAAATAAGAAAAAAACAGATTAAACATGGTCAAAGATTAAAGCAATATATAAAACACTAACATACAACTGTAAAAATATTACAACCAGCTGCTTGATTTTAGAAAGTCAGCTTGATCCGTAAACTCCAACAAATATTCCAATCGGACTGAAAAATTAAAGTGGCGCCGTCTCGTTTTCGGCACGGGAACTACTCATTTTTCCGGGATTCAGTTTCAAGACTCAACCACAAAAGGCAGCACGCTCTTCAGGCTTTGAACTATAGAGGTCGAATTAGTATAAACGCCAAACCATCGTATCAGGCATAATTACAACTCCCGCTGCCGAAATAAAGATGGTGCCATATACTGAATTTATGATTAAACAGATTAGGTTTTAAAATTAAACTAAATGTAACTTTTATATAGTACATAATTATGTCCGGTAAAATAAATCAACAAAAAATCATAAACCCGTGATGAAAGAAAGCAAATTATAATCAGCTGTAACAGCGTATATTTTGTACATTTGTGAAGCTAACTCCCGACTGCTTGATTGAATGAACATTGAGAATGTAAACCAAAGATCGTCCATAACACTTTTATATGGGAAAATTTGAAAACTTCGACCTCGCCAAAAACCCCTTCATACTACGAATCATATAAAATCCTTTCTTAGCGGATGCCTACGCCCTAAAAGGAAAGTCCACACAAAATTTCAAGGTCCTAGGTTGTATAGTTTGGGCTGTGCGATGATAGGTGAACAATGACCACAGATGTCATTGTGTCAGATGTCAGATGTCAGATGTTATGATGTGATGTCTATATATTTGACAAATATATAGTAGATTTTTATGCAGAAATATGATGGAGATTTCTCAAAAAAGGTTGTTCTATGGATAGGATATTGAAGTATATCTAGGTTTCTGGTGGAATATTGGTGGTGATGATTGTTATTGACAATTTTTCAAAATTTGACTTTACAAAGAGAAGACTGAAGAATCAGCAAGCAAGGGAGAGGGAGAATATGAAGTTTCCTAAAATTATTTCTACATGTATGCCTTGGGCCCAAATTAGAAAGAAGTCTGATGACTCGTTTTTGCATCTTAAAGACACTGTTGGCCTCTGAGGAATTTCCCCAAAATAAAAGTCCGTAGGAAATAAGAGAGTGGAAATAAGCAAAATAAACCTGTCTTTGAACGTTAAGGGTTGCATCTACCTCAAGACCAAGGAATTTGGTAGAAGCTACAGAAATAATATTTGATGGAAGGTATGATGTATCTGCTTGAGGGGTTCTGATATGGTTTAGGTGGAAGTTAATGTATTGTGTTTTATCAGAGTTCAGGCAAAGGCCATTTACTGTAAACCAACTATGCAACATATTATTATTCACATATTATTATTATATATTATAGTTCTATATCAAATAATAACTCATCAAAAAAGACGAGAGTTTGGTTTCACACTAAAGTTAATGAGATCTCTGGAACAAAACTTCTATGAGATTTTATCCTTCTTCCTTTAAGACAATTTAATTAATCGACAAACAGGTTGAACATAGTTGAAGATTTATATAAATATGTTACAAATTGGTTTTAAGAATTTTAACTGAAAACTATACCAACAGTTTTAAAGCAACCCTAATAAAAAAATTCTTGAAAGTTTAAAGGGTTTTAAACTTACTTAAATCAAAATAAGACATTTACAGGTGCATCAACTCATGGTGTAAGGAAAAATGAAAGGTGTGTGCACAGTCAGCTGGTGTGACAAAGTTAGGCTCACGCAACTAGCGCTTATGATGACTAAAATGCAAACTAATTTATACAACTCAATAAATATTTGTGTGTGCGGTCTTAGTTCAGCTTTCATACCGCCAGGTCCGCTAGTTGCATGAGCCCAACTACTTCATACCAGCTGACTGTTCATACACCTTTTTTTTTTCTTATACCATGCATCAACTTGTGTTCTAAAAGCCTGCACTCGTAATGCAATTAATTCATCTAAAAGTGAGATAAATTGAGCGCAGGCTGCCTGGGACTCACCCGACGCTGTATATGGGCACGGTGTTGGTGAGGCTGGTGTCCGGGGTGGCGTTGTTGCTGTTGTGTTCGGGCGTTCCAGTGGAAGTCACGCTCGGCAGACTGGACAGAACATCTGGAAAAACATGATAAAACTTTTTTGGTACTTTGGTATTATACGGAGGTCAATATTTTTAGATGGATTATTTTTACCAGAGACAAAATAGAACAACATCATTGACGAAAGAGACTTTACAATCAGCTTACTCCGTAATATTCAAGAAATCGTAATGAGCTCACAGCAATGACTCTTAGAAGGCAACAATGTCAGAGAGGATTGTAAAGAACAAGTCAATATACAGGGTGATTGGTACTTGGTGTGGCAAAATTTTTTGGATGATAATATGGAGTAAATGGAGTCTAAATACCAAATTAGTTTTGTTTAACTTAAAGTGGTATCTTATCTATGAATTATCTAATTATTTTTTAAAAAAAATCTGGTTTTTCCATGAAATAGCTTAAAATTTTCAATTCTCCTTTTATCTGATGACTTTTTTGATAGCATTTTCTGAAAGCTGGTAAAATTTGGATTCAGATAAGACGGTTTTGTACTTGTAAGTAATTATTTTATGATAATTGTGGCGCTTTAAACAAAACAAATTGGATTTTGTAAAAAAACCTGTGATATTTTCAAAAAATAATGATAGTGTTATTTTATAATTTTATAAAATGTGAAATAGCACAAAAAATTTCTCCATACTCTAAGCTTTAATTAAATACCAATAATTTTTATTTTCTGTGGAATTATGTTGGCATAAAACAAACTTAAAGTTAGAAAAACATGGGAAACAGAAAGGGTAGTTATAAAAAACCCTCTCACCTTAAAAAAATAGTTTATAAATCACTCATCAAAACAGCACTCTATAAAAAACAACACCAAAAAACTATTTAATTTCATTTTCAAACTGCCTGCCTTCTTTTCTAATGCAGGCCCTTGCACGTTTCCTCATTGCTCTCACTGTGACGTTAAATGACAGTTTTTCTCGAACAGTTTGTGCAGCTTCGATGACTCTGTTCCTCAACTCCTCCACAGAGTCTATGGACAAAGAATAAACAATGTCTTTCATTGTTCCCCACACGAAAAAGTTCAAGGGGGAGCGGTCAGGAGACCGGGCTGGCCAAGCTACAGGCCCTCCGCGCCCTATCCACGTTGGATAGTTCAGTGATAACCAGTCACGCATGTCGTTATTGAAGTATGGGAAGCTCCAACCTGCTGAAAGATGATAATATCTCTTTGACAACGGTCGAGATTGAGTCCATCTAGAAGGTTGGGCAGGTCATGTTGGAGGAAATTCAAATAATCAACACCGTTTAGGTTTAGGTTTTCTGGGGGCCCTATAAGTTGGTTTTCAATGATTCCAATCCAAACATTAACATGAAGTCTTCTTTGGTGTGAACTTTAACGAATCACTCTGGGATTTTCTTGCTCCCAGTGATGCATATTCTGAATGTTAAAAACGCCATCCCTAGTAAATTTGGATTCATCGGTGTACAGAATCTTTTTAGAACTGAGCCTGTCCAATATTAGCATTTAAAAGCCAACGACAAAATTGTATTCTCGGAGCATAGTCTTGAGGCTCCAAAGCTTGAAACTGAGTGAAGTGGTAAGGATGGAACTGATTTTCGTGTAAAATGCTCAATACTTTCCACTGGGAAACTCCGACCTCACTGGCGAGCTGTTGAGAACTGATTTGAGGATTGTCCTCAACCATATTTAAAACAAATTCATCCACATTTACATTTTGACGGGCAGGACCTACCTCGCTTGGCTGTTTATAAACAGTGCCTCTTTCCAGTAAACGCTGATGTAATCTGGAAAACACTGCGGGACTAGGAACTCATCGCTCGGGGTACCGGACACGGTATTCTCTTTGGGCAGCTCTAGCATTTCCGTCGCAGAAACCGTAAACATAATGCATTTCTGCATACTCACACACTGTGTACTCCATGATAGTTTTCACCAAACTGAATCAATAAATTGCTTAAACTTTGTTTTTGCAAGTTACAAGGTAAATTATCTCCCAGATAACATTAATATCCTTTGTGTATGATAATGTGATGAGGAATTGGTTCTGATAACAATCCTTAAGAATTTCTTATCTTTAAAGATTGAAAACAGAAAGTGAGCTATTTGACATTTTATAACTTAATGAAATGACAAAATTATTATTAGTTGACAATACTGTTAGTTTTTTACAAAAAATGATTTTTTAAGTTTAAGACGCCACAATTTTTAAAAATAATGACTATCAAGTACAAAACCACTAAGTACAAAACCACTATAACTAAGTCAAAATTTCACCAGCTTTCATAGAATAATATTTATGTCGCCATCAGATAAAAATAAAATCAAAAATTTTTTGCTTTTTCCTGGCAACCTCAGTTTTTTCTAAGAAAAATTAAAAAATTCATAGCTAAGAGACCACTTTGAGGTAAACGAAAATAATTGTGTATTTAGACTCCATTTACTCCATATTATCACCCAAAAAATTTGCCACACCAAGTACCAATCACCCTGTATGTATAAGTTAAGCACGGGGACACTGAGCTTAACTTTACTTGACAGTTCTGTCGCGGTTGCTTGCTTGGAGACACTGACCAATAAGGGTCATTGTAAGGGAGTACTCCCATGATTGCTTTATTCATTGGTAAATATGTATTTTGTGTCTGTTTATCTGTCTGTGTTTGAGTTTATTTTGTGTCTGTTTATCCGTCTGTCAACCAATCCTACTCTTCTCGGCATGATTTACACTTGCTTGATATTGATACGATAAGCAAATCGGTTATAGTTAAAAAAAAAACATGAGGAACTGGATACAAAGATAATCTAAAACCACAGTCAAACCAATTTCAGAAAAAAACTAATGAAAGAAAAATTCCTACCCGTTTTTTTGAATGTATAAGTATTCAGTCAAAACATTGGACAAACTTGAGTAGATATATTTCAATCTACGGACCATAAATAAATATGAATAGTAGCTAAATACAAACTCTTTAAGGACTTGACCACGGGCGGTCTGATCAGGTCACCTGGTCGACAATCGCCGAGGGTCCCAGAGGCCGTTCTGGCACTTAATGGCTTCTAGCCACTCATGAAAATTTTTTTAATTAAAACTGTAGACATAAACAGTTTGAAACAGTTCAACATTATTTATTTCAAACCCGCACATGCTATTATTAGCAAATGGGCTTTTGGTATTAAAGCAAGTAAAATGATAACAAATAAAATATTTTTGAATTGGATTTTAATTATGATTGAATCAAAATTATCTTTTTGCTTGAAGGTATCACCACAGATGAAGAAAAACAGAAGAGATGAACTAAGACTATGAAAACTCTTCATATAACAAAAAGTTAGATGATCAAGGACAACACACTTTTCTTCTATTATTATAAATACAACTTCAAATGTAATATCAAACTTTAAAGAAATGCAGAATATGACTAAAATGTTACTCCTTTCTCTCATATCAAAGTAGTGGTGTTTTTAAAAATGAACAAACTACTAAAAAATGGTTTTAAGTGAAAAGCGACAACCAATAAAGAATGACAGCAGAACCAATGATGAATTTTTCAAATAGGACAACGGAAGAACGTTGCATCAGTGATTGTTAGGTTTACATTTTGTTTGGTTTATGTTGTGTTTTTATACACTAGTAATTTAAAACCTTTCTCAAATAAACTGAAGAATCTTTAACCAAAGAGCATGTTATGAACTTTTCTCAGAATGAATATCTGACCCATATTTTATCTGTAGCTTCTTTTGAATTTGAAATAATCTTTAGTTTGATAAAAGTAGTGTTTCCCCAATGCTAATTTATTGGTGTTGGTCAATATCAAATTTCTAAAACAACAGTTCTAGGGATTGCAATGACTAATTTCTCAATGCAAAATTGTAGACTTTCTTTAAATACACACTTGCAATTTTAATATTTTAGGATTCTTTGAGGTTTTTATTGGGGACCCCAAAACAAACTTCAGCAGTGGGCCCTCAAAGCTACCAGACTGCCCCTGGACTTGACACAATACTCAGGCCTTCTTCTAAAAGATATGTAAAATTCTCCATGCTAGGTAATTGAATTGAAATTAAAAAAACATCAATCCAAAAACTTCAATTTGTATTATTGGTTATAAGTAAAACTATAAGTATCTGCAAACATTCTTCTAGATAGTTAGTATTTTATGTTCATGAATATTAATATTATTAGACACAAGACTATTTCATTTTGTATGACTTCCTTGAATCACTTAATTGGTTTGTTAGCCCACTTGATTCAAATCAAACTAGTTCATCATAACTAGCAAAAAATTAGTTCCAAAACATTCCACAATCCATCACTCATCTAACTTACTAAGCTGTTCAACAACAAAAACTCCTGCATCTGAAAAACACAAAATATGATAAACCATATTTATTTATGAGTGGTCTCCAGAGTTATGGTTCATATTATTTTAAAAGGCTATTTGTGATTACTTAAATGGAGGTATGACTATATGTGTTTCCTTGACAATTTTTTATTGGCAGATTCAATTAAGAAGTATGAAGCAGACAAAATCACTGTTTAAAAATGTAGCCCATGGCTTGAAATACCTGACACAGGGGCAACTCCAAGGGATGATAACATGTCATCAAGTTCTTTCCTCTGGTCTTTTTCCACATGAGCACTGCGAAGAGCTGCTTCTTCTGCCTGGGGTAAAAAGAAAATTTGGTAAGACTCAGGCAAAGTCAAACACTTGTTACTTACTAGGAAGCATAACAATACACAACATTAGTAATATGCAACTTTGTTGATTCTGTGGTTGCACTAAAAAAACCCAGTCATTTTGACGGGTCGCCGTAAACATGCCACCTCCTTGAGATTCAATTAGGCCTGGGCCCATTTAACACATTTTTTCCATTAACACTGTAAAAATATTTAATAGCCTGTAATATAAATGCCTCATTTTAGGAAACCTGCCTGAATATATATAATTTTATATTCAGGCAGAAGTCAACTTAGCATACATTTCCATAAAGAGGGAGCATTGACCTTAAACTCTTCTCTCAGCTCCCTTTTCATTTGTATGACATAAGCAAATTAAATAGTTTTAAAAAGAACTAAAAAAATATCTATTTGATAAATATTTTTCCGTCTCCCTAGGCCTACTTCCCTAACTACCCAGCCTTGTACCATTTGTACCCCCCGGATTTGTACCCCCCACAAAAAACGCTACGTCATTTTGACGTCACAGGAGGCGGGGCCTAAATCGCTCGAGAACCAGCCCGCGACTGGAAATGTACCCCCCAATCTATATAATTAATACGCCAACACGAAATTTGTCTTATGAACTCCTCCGTCATTTCTTAACCGATTTTGATCATTGACGGCTCATTGGAAAGAGCGTGTTGCGTAGATTTGCAAACTGGCCTTACATTTTTGAAAAAGTCCCTTGGGCTCTGCCCCATTGGCTTTTAAAGTTCCCATGTTATCCTTATGAAGAACATAATTGTTTACATTTTGATCAGCTGGATAATTTAATTGCTGTTATTTTTTAATTTGTGTAAACTTAACCCTCAAGACGGATCGTGTTAGCATGATTGTGTTTTAAATTTGTCGCCATTTGAATTATCGCTCTGCTAGAGTAGCGCACGATTCCGTTCGCTCGGATCCACTAGTACATTTAAATCATCAACACTTAAATGGTTTGCAATTGATTTATTTCCCTTAAGTCTGACCCCGGAATTGTACCCCCGTGGTCATATTCTTAAGTACGACCCCGGATTTGTACCCCCCATGGTCAGAATCTTAAGTCAGACCCCGGAATTGTACCCCCCGTTGCCAAATCTTCAAGTACTATCCCGGATTTGTACCCCCCGTCACCAAATCTTCAAGTACTACCCCGGATTTGTACTACC
Organism: Flexamia atlantica; assembly: GCA_035578135.1. Taxonomy (NCBI): domain Eukaryota; kingdom Metazoa; phylum Arthropoda; class Insecta; order Hemiptera; family Cicadellidae; genus Flexamia; species Flexamia atlantica. Next base: position 13,373,768 of record JAQJVK010000005.1, on the reverse strand, counting down.
GATAGAGTTAGGACGAAATGAATGGCTTAACAAACTCCTCCGTGACATTTTACATATTTAATTTATACCAAGTTTCATGGCAAACAGTCCAACGGAAAACGAGACCATAAACGTGAAACATATATAATCATACTAACAATTTTTTTATGAATTTAAATATCCAAAACAATATTTTATCCAATACTTTCATCACGTATTATTGACAGATTTTCTAGTCTACTTAATGATGAATAAGACTACACAATATAATAAGACATATTCGTAGAATAATATTAGGCAATAATTTAACGAACAGCCGTTGATTTACTAAGACTACACAATATAATAATAATAAGACATATTCGTAGAATAATATTAGGCAATAATTTAACGAACAGCCGTTGATTTACGAGAACTACTTAAAAAAGTCAACAACAACAACGAATATTGACCCGGTATATTTCCATGATCGGTCAGACTGGATTTGAGCACAGGGGGTACAAATCCGGGGTAAGACTTAAGGATTTGGCCACGGGGGGTACAAATCCGGGGTAGGACTTGAAGATTTGACGACGGGGGGTACAAATCCGGGGGGTACAAATCCGGGGTAGGACTTAAGAATTTGACCACGGGGGGTACAAATCCGGGGGGTACAATTCCGGGGTCGGACTTAAGAAGTTTACTTGGATTTATATCAAGTATGCAGCTGTTCAGCTAACCGTGAAATGTCAGTTGATTAAAATACATAATAATTTATCCCTCTCAAAGTTCGCGGCCGGGATTGTACCCCCCATCCTGTGACGTCAAAATGACGTGTAGCGTTTTTTCTGGGGGTACAAATCCGGGGGGTACGATTCCGGCGACCCCTTGTACCAACAAAACCTCACCTTACTGCCAACTGACGATTTTCAAGAGGGCTGAGCTACTAGAGCAAGGTAGATGTATAGACTGGTCTCACACCACGAATGTGGTCAACTGGGACGGCGAGGAGTGTAAGAGCTCTGAATCATTACTTTTCTCAAAGAAATCTAAGAACCAAATTTAAGCTAGGAGGGTATTATAACATGGGAATTTACTGATGGGCTAAGGAACTGTGATTCAACCACTATGTTTATATGCAGGGTGAGTTTTAATTGTCCCCCGCTTACTTTTTTTACATTTCTAAAAATAACTATCCCAGACCCCGCCCAAACATTATTGGGTAGTAAGTACCTCGTTTTGTACCATTTTTGGCCGCCATCTTGGATCCGCCATATTGGATCCAAAATAATTTTTTCAAATGTAAAAGTGGTGTTGTGACCCATCATTTCAAGTTAGAATTTTTCACTGATTACAATGCCACAATCTGTTTTTTAATATCTCGATTCGTTCTCAAGATATTGGGTACTTTTAACTTATTTATTTTCAACCAATTTTAACATTACAAATTGGTAAAATAGGCCCATAACCACAAAATAATGCTAGATAGTGACAAATAACCACCATCAGACATTGTTGAGCGATTTACACTTAACTTTCAGCAATGTAATTTTTTTGGCCGCCATCTTGGATCCGCTATTTTGAAATGAGGAAAGTTATTTCAAATATGAAGTTGGTGTTGTGACCCATCATTTCAAACTAGTTTTTTGCGCCAAATTTAATGCCGCAACCCGTTTTTAATTATCGTGTTTAGTTTTCAAGATATTGACAAATTTCTAATAAAAATCTCAAAAAATATGAATTTTTCAAAAACTAAATTTTATTGCTAAAAACGGGTTGCGGCATTGAATTCGGCGCAAAATACTAGTTTGAAATTATGGGTCAAAACACCAACTTCATATTTGAAATGAATTACCTCATTTCAAAATGGCGGATCCAAGAAATTTACATAGGTGAAAGTTAAGTGTATATCGCTCAACAATGACTGATGGTGGTTATTCGTCACTATCTAGCATTATTTTGTGGTTATGGGCCTATTTTATCAATTTGTAATGTTAAAATTGGTTGAAAATAAATAAATAAAAAGAACTCATCGAGATATTAAAAAACGGACTGCGGCATTGTAATCAGTGAAAAAATCTAACTTGAAATGATGGGTCACAACACCTCTTTTACGTTTGAAAAAATTATTTTGGATCCAATATGGCGGATCCAAGATGGCGGATCCAAGATGGCGGCCGAAAATGAGTACCCCCTCAAAACTTACTACTTACTACCCAATAGGTACTTACTACCCGTCGTGAATTTGAAAAACCCCATAAGTGACATTTTTACAAAATTCGTTCGCTGTTACTTGTGGTGTTCTTACAACGAATGGAAAATTCTCAGCTAGAGTAAAAGAGTGTATGAGTGTTGGAGTGTATGAGTGTATGTTGTGTGGTCATTGCACAAAAAGATGCATTTACATAAGAACTTCACATTTCACTAATAAAACGAATTTTATAAAAAATGTCACTTATGGGGTTTTTCAAATTCACGATTCCAATAATGTTTGGGCGGGGTCTGGGATATTTATTTTTAGAAATGTAAAAAAAATTAAAACTCACCCTGTATAGGGAGGGACCCCTGTTAAAAGGCAAGATTTAGTAGCGGTAACGTTACCAATACAACCAGAATCTCTGGGAAGTAAGGTTTTTGCTAAGTAAGATAGCAGGGAGAAGGAGAGTGCCCTTCTTTCACAACATTGGTTGGGAAAAGCTTGTCTTTAGTTAGCATGGTTTAAAAAAATAATAACCTTCCCTATACTAAGGACCGCTGGCACTCTATCAGAACTAGGTAAAACTTTGTTTAGGTAAAACTTTGTTAATCTTTGTAACAGTATAAAATTGGCCTAGATACTGAAATTAACTTTATTTTAAAAACTATAGAAGCTAAAATTTAATGCCACAATGCCAAGGATTTTAAGAGTAAACTTCAGCTAGGTAGAAAAACATTTAAACTTACACATATATATTATTAATTCTGTAAGCGATTTTTTTCAATCAAAATTGTGAGAGTTCGACAGCTCGCAGGATGATGGGAGAGGGCTCAAATGAAAGATGTCGGTCCCAGGGGGTCGGGAAAAATAGCAGATTATGTCCAAATATACCAGAAAATGAGAGATAATGAAAAATATCTTCCATTTAAAATGCATTGGGATTAAAAAACGTCTGCTTTGTTTACTTTAAACATGTGGTGCTAATGCTTGATTCAAAGCCATATGGTAGATGTTGACATCTGGGATTTTTTTTAAATGCAACTAACTATGCACGTTCAATGTACTATAACAAAATATATTTTAAATTTAAGATTTTCTGATTTTATAATAATTAGGGGTTTGCGTTTTTTCATAATTTAAAATTATAAAAAGTTATGTACGTTTATTTAGTTTATGTTATAACGATGCAGATTTAATACCAAATGATCTATATATATATATAATTACGTAAGGGTAATTTTTGCACCGAAATTGTGGGCGTTTGGAAGGTCGCAGGATGATGGGAGGGGGCTGAAATTTAAGGTCTCCATCCCAGGGACTCGGGGAAAATACTGAAATCACTTTAAGCTTATTATAAAATGAGAAATAACGTAAAATAGCTGTCATTTAAAAACCATTGGGATGTAAAAAGGTCTGCTTTGTTTTCTTAAAACCAAATGCTAGATATAATCATAATTTTGTGGATCCAAAAGCCTATTTTCTGAGAAGGTATTTTATACTATAGTAACTAAAGAAAGAATTTGCTTAGGGGCTATTAGCCCCTTCAAGCCTCTAGTAAATGTTATAATTGAGCGGATAAAGCTAGAGCTATCAAGTCGGTTACATTATGTAAGATGGTTGAAACTTACATCTTTTAATTCCTTTTCTCTTCTTCTGCGCTCCTTTTCTTCTCTTATGGCTTGGAGTTTAGCCTTTTTCTTTTCGAGTTCAGCCTTACGATCAGACATTCTGAAGGCTAGATTTACTACTGTATGACCCTTTTTTCTTTACAGTGATTATTTATGACTTTTTCCCTTATTGGGTGAGCTGAAAGTGTTTGTGCACCTGCAAAAAAATTAATATCTCAGTTAGATTATACCTAAAACAACTCGCCAAGCAACTTGGATACTGACAAATTTAGGCAGTTCAAGGGAAGGGTAATCTAGTTAATAACTTAATTAGGCTAAAGGATCTTCCAATGAACAAATAATGTCAGTACCAAACATGCAAGTGTTTCCACAATTTTTTAATTAAACCAACATTGAACAGATCAAACAAATAGCTCAATTAATTGTTTACTGACTTTGCTAGACATTTACTCGATTATTTTGGTTTCTGTTCATGATGTGGAGTAAGAATAGCCAGTTAAAATTTTTATAAAAAATGTACCACATACACGAGTTAAACAAACTTTTATTCATCACAAATTTGCAGCCGAAGCCTAATTTAAAGATAGGCCAATAGAAAAAATATCATATTGTAATATTATAAAAAATAGGCCTAGGCCTATATAAATATAAAACCTGTGCACATTATCGGTCTAATCTGGCTGTGTCAAAATAAAAAAAAATACCAGCCTTTCACTTTATTACAAAACAACAGAAAAATAGCAATCAAAAAAATAACTACAGCCACCTAAATGATTAATGTAGCCTAGCATAAAAAAAACACTTGGAAAATATTTTGTTAACCATATTAACAATTATAATGTTCTTTGAGAAAAAGTAAGGTGAGTGTGAGTACCCTACTAGAAGAGATATAGGCCTAAATTATAAATTTTACTGATTTTCTGAGGCATGGATTTTGTAATTTACTAACTGCAAGGGGAAAAGTCGAAGCAAACATGGTAGTTCACATATCAGTTACACAAGGTATTCTGGACTGATAAGCGACTCGGCAAGATCAGGCCTATCTCCACCAACCTTCAACCACATCATAATGATGAGATGCCACTCATAATCAGGGCCGGATTTAGGCATGGGTCACGTGGGCCCGGGCCCAGGGCGGCAAATTTTGGAGGACGCTTAAAAATTTGCTAAAATAATGTAGAGCGTTTTATGCATGTTTTTGTTTTCACTCAGATTTATACACTAAGTAAAACTATAAAAAGTCCGAAGATAAGTTTTTTAGTACATTTATGACGTTTATTTTAGTTTATTTATTTAGTTTTAGGACATTTATTTTTTTAGTACATATATGACGTGTAAATTATTTATTCAAGCATTTGAAACTCGCTCAGTATGCAGGTCTGCTCCAACAGGGGTATTCTCGAATTGCCGACTGGTAGACACCTTGTAACAGAGATTTGACGGCCACGATAGAACCGAGAGACTCTCGACTACGAAATGGCCGAGATAAAAATAAGGCAATAGTGAAGCTTTGGTAGCCATGCTCGAACTGGCCGAGAGATAACCGCGGCGAAACAATCGAGAGAATTACAGGCCACGGCAATACGACCAGGAGACTTTTTGGCCACAAATTAAATAAATCATTCAGTCTTGTAACGAACTGTTGAATATCGGATATTATAAAATTTTAACATAGAAAAACACCGAAATATTGTGTGTTTTTGAAGTTTAAAAAAATCAGACTTGGCTAATAAATTATAATCCCAAATTATTGGTCGGAGCAAATGCCCCCCCTCCCCCCCCCGATTTTCGCCTACAATTAGGTTTGACAAATTATCGCGTTTGAGAGGAGGGGCGGCGAAATGCTTTGGGCCCATGGGTGGCAAAATCTTAAATCTGGCCCTGCTCATAATGTAGGCGTAACAGATTTTTCCCCATTCAGCCATTAGTCACTTTCAATACACTTTCTTCCATGCTGAGCACGGTGCACAGGGTCAATTACAACACATTAAAAGTACACTAGCAGTAGTGACGGATAACAGAGAGTAGCAATTAAGAGAGTAAGTAATGGTTGATTAGCCTAAAAAGACAATAGCACAAAACGCAAGATATAAAAAAGGCCAAATACATTTTAAGGACTACAAAAAGAGCCAATGATAAGTTTTCCTAAACCTAGACAGAAAGTGGCAGCATCCCTAAGTAAACCTTAGGGTCTTGGTGCAACCCAGAGAGACTCAGCTAATTTTGAGCTGATCTGCAGGTTGCCAAGCTGCCTAAGTTGAATACTCCCAACTCATTACCAAAAACAAGCACAAGTGTTTCATTTACAGCGGACTGCAGCAGTCAGCCACTGGTGACGCCCACGGCACCGGATGGCGTCTTGGCGCTAAAGGCGCTACTCGGGGCGTCACCAGAATGGGTACCACCGATTAAACAGGCAAAAGTTTACTTGGGTCATTCATTTACTCATTACATTATTTGATGTTTCAGCCATGTGGTATATTTCCATTCATATCATACGACGTTAGAATTCATGCAATCACAGAGGAGGGAACAAAGCGCCGCACATTACCGAGCCTGAGCTATGTCACCCGTTAACAGTCCAAATTGATTTTTTGGTTTGTACATTTGATAGAACTATCGATATATCGTCCGGATCGTGTGTTATCCGGTTGAAATATTCGATAGGACTATCAGACACTTTGTGTCCCCCACCCAATACCCTGATATCCCACTTTCTCCCGTAGATTGACTGGACATATTAAGTTATTAGTGGTAAACCGCAAAAGGAAAGTGCAACCTTCTGGAGGTTGCTAATAAATGGAACTGGCGAAAAATTTTGATTCCTAGTTCCAGTATTGTCAGTAGGCTACATTAGTGACCGTGTAACTGTGTAAGGTACCATAAAGGTTTATTTTTGAACAAGCAAATAAATGAAATATTTTAAAACACATAGAAGTATTTAGAAGTTACATAATTCAATCAAAAAATATTGTTTAAATTTGCAAGAATTGATCATACCTGACAACATCCAAGAGAAGTGTGTAACGGTACGTAAATCATCAGCCGAAAATCCAATTCAATCTCGCCATGACAGTTCTACCTCTACGTCGTGACGTCTCGTCTCGACCAGTATTGCCACCCCTAAATCCAGGAAACTTCCCAACTGTATAGCGAAAAATCCCCATTTTAATTAATTACCCCCAGCCAAAGCAAATTAGATTACTTTAATTGTTTTATGTAAAAAACTCAAAAACCCCATTTTTGAGGGGTTTAACCCCCTTTACCCTCCCCCTTACAGTGGGCCAATCGGGCTGGTTTGAACTCGTCTGAGAGATTACCACTTTACATGTCTGTACCAAATTTCATTAAAATCGGACCATTTTTACGGCCGCTATCGTGCTCACAGACACACACATACACACACACACATACATATATATGTGTATATCTATATATATATATATATATATATATAAATTCGAACGAATGGTGTTTTTAGCTTCTGGGGGCCCCAAAACGAAAAGTTATCATGGTCTCGAACTTAGGTCTTACCATGAGACCTACGGTAATAGCTTCTTTCCTGTGGGGGGAAATTCACTAAAACCAGGGATTTTATGCTAAAATACATTGGATATCAACTAAATGAAGCCACAAATAAAGTTTTATGTTGAGAAAAAATCAATAAATTGAATTTTTACTTATTTCCCATAAGAATAACATGAGTCATGAGTTTAATTCAATAGCGATAAAAAAATTAAATCATTTTTACTGCTGATTTTGCTAGGTCCTCCTCTGGCTTTGTTTCTGACTGGCGAGCCAAACGTTGAAGACATTCAGAGCGGCGTGGGTTTAATTCTCACACATGAGCAATACCCATAAGCCTTGTAAATCTGTGGTTAAGTTGGCAGGAGGACCCACTTAAAATAATCGGTGACCAGCTTGAGTGGAAGTTGATGGGATTTGTAAGTTACTACACTCTCCACTTTATCCTATCCTTGATTGACTGATCATTGATTGGTTGGTTGGTGTGTGGGGAATAGACTCAAAGGTCTCAGCACGTCAACCGAAGCTTTAAGCTACTAGACTGTCAGCCCTATAAATGAGCCCTCAATGAGGTTTAAGAGCTTTTTCCCAATACTAGCATCTGGTTCGTTACCTGATTGTTGGGGACCAAAGAGGGCTCTTCTCCTTACCCGCAGTCTCTCACAATCCAAAGTTATGTGACTTGCAGTCTCAACAGAGCTGCCGCAGAGTCTGCACTCTGGATCATCATGAGTGATAGCAAGAGTGAAGAGGTGTTTCCTGAAATGGTCGTGTCCAGTGCTCAAGGCAATTACCTGCCTCGCCTGACTCATGTCCAGACTCAGCAGCCAACTGGTGAACCGAGCAGAAGTTTCAGGAAGCAGCTTTTTTGCTTAATGATTGGCCAGAATAGTTGCACCATCAAAGGTGGTGCTGTTCCTTAGCCCAGTTATCAAAATTTAACAATTATGTTCATAGATTTTGAACTGTGGGTGGTAACGCAATTGGTACACGCAAATGGAAAAAAATCAATGGTTCGTATATACTTCAATATATTACTTAGGGTGAAATTGAAGTGGAATGTACAGTGGCCTTACAAGTTAATATTGATTACAATAGAGCTTGCAGGGCAAAATTTCACTGTGTAAATGTGTGTTTCTTAATCATACAATCATACGATACAACAAAGCACTCACTCACACGCTAAAATACAACTGGTCAGATCTGTATGGTTATAAACAGGTCTTGTAAAAAAACACATTTCAGTACAAAACAAATTTTATTCAAATTTTCAGATTCAAAAATACATTACGTAACCATCATAAAAACTCAGACTTGAACACCGGTATCATTAAAATATAGTTTGAAAAACGACGCCATCTATAAAATCTATAAATATTAAAAAAAGGTGGAGTCTTACAGTATCAACAACCAAAGAATAACAGCTGGCAACATCGTGTAGCAGTAAAGATTGGTTGGCCCTCGTTGATGAGACCTACAGGTAGTGGGGGTAGTGGCTGTAGATATGCAACTGCCCCACTTAACTACCTCGGACCACGCCGTGCAGGAAAAGCACCGCATTCCTGCCAAGTGTCGCGCAATCAGTCACTATCACAACTATGAGATGTGGAGTTTATTATTTTAAAAAACTGTATTGGTAAACAGGGGTTTAAAAGAAAAATTACACTATCCTTGAATGACATGTTTTTTTGGGTGAGGATAATTTACTACCTGAGATAAGCAGGACTTCGGCCCCTCCCCTCCACGAAGTAAGTCGCCAGTCGTGGTTCGTCGTTCAGCCCGCGTGCGGGAAAAATTATCCGACTCCACCCTCGAAAAAGTGAGAGGTTTTTAACGAGTCGGGCAAAACGTCGGGAAAAGACTTTGGGGACTCATATTTATGTGTTGTGTGTTTTTATCCGTGTACTTGTGACAAGAGCCCCGAAGGATAACCTAACTGAGGTGAGTGCTGCCCAACAAAGGAATTGAGAAAAATTACGATTCTTAATCAAATCTGGATAAAAAACTATTTTACGTCTCAATTAAAACATATAAAAGATATTTCATGTTTTCTAATAAATCTAACAAATGGCAGCCTATCATCAAAATTGCTTGTGAGAAGATTATTTATATAAATTAATCCTGTTTCTTTTTTGTGTACTAACGGTAAAAACTAAACTGTACAAAAATTTTAATTAGTTTAGGCATGTTTTTTTGTTTTGATAAGTAGGTCTAGCTGATCGTTCTTTCTTTAATAATTTTACTGAACAAATAATTTTGTTAACAGTAAATTGAATAACAATGAGTAAGAATGAGAATGAGTGCAAAGCAATGAGAACGAATGAGGATGATAAACTCAATAAATGGTAATCTTTTAATGACAGATTCATTGAACAACAGCATAAAGTTCCTATACACACTGCACTTTGTGGTTTTTAAAAATCAAAAAGCAAACTTTTGATGCTGTTTGTAAGCTAAATAAAGTGTTTAATGAAACAGCTTTTAAACTTTCTTAAATTTTTTCCAGCAATGTTTATAAATGTAAAATGGTTGTTTTGTATTCTTCCCAACAACTTTACCCAAGGTAAAATTGTCTGACCAAAACACCTCAGTTGCAGCAGACACACAAACTCAGCGAATTTCAAATGAAAACAAATATATTTCAATCCAACATGGCAAGATATGACATGTTTTTGAAAGCTCCATAAGAATCCTATACTTTTATACGAGCAATGTTATTGCGCTTGCTTGCTTGCTTGTTTGCACAACGATCTCAAAAACAGCTCCCCGAGGATTTCCTTCAAAGTCTGTAAATAAGTAATTTATGATTCAAAAACGTCTTTTATGCAGATTACTTGGCCAGAGAAAATCTAATAACGTAATAAATCGAATTTTAAAGTTGTAAAATTTTAACATTGGCCTTACGGGTTGCCGTGATAGCAATGAAAATAAACGAGGAAAGTGTAAACAAATGAAGTAACCATAACAGCTGTATGGAATCTACAGCCATCAAGGGAAAATACAGTAAGTGGGATGAAGAGTCCATGGAGCAATAAAAAGGTTTCTATTTATAAATTTTATGACATTGAAATATTTTATAGTAACTGGATGAACTGGTAAACAAGAAATAACACCGAGCAAGGCTTGTCCACCAGATACTAACATGAGGAATAAGTACATGTTTGCTGGAACAGGTATGTTAAAACTGGGTGGTTTTATTTCAATATTTAGAAGATATGAACTAGAAGAAGCCATATAACAAGTTTCATCAAGATGTGTTCAGAAATAAGGAGGATATAGAATTTTATTTATTTCCCATAAGGATAACATATGGGGAATGAGAAAGCACGTTTGCTGCCACAAAAATGGAAATATCGGAAACTGTAGACTGATATATTTGCTACAGGTCTACCTTTGCGAGAGGCTCTCCTTCCACGACGAGGTCTCTCAGCACAAAACTCACCATGGTAGGAGACTCCACTTTCCCAAAATCAGTCTTGAACTCGGGCGGAAAAGTTTTTCCTACTTTGGACCCCAGTTATATAATGAGCTCCACGATGGTTTAAAAAAATTAAGCTCCGCTTCTTTTAAAAGGAAAATAAAAGAAATTTTAATACAGCATAGCTAGGTTTAACCTATTTTTTAAATGTGTTTTGAAAATATTTTTTTTTATATTAAGTTGTTCTGAAAAGCTGATGTACTAGAGAAACGCTTGTATGAATAAAGGCATTATTATTATATACAACATATATCATCTAGATGAAGCCACAAACCAAGCTTTATTAAGATACAAATGAGAAATAAGCAAGATATAAAATTTTACTTATTTCCCATAAGGTTAAAAATGAGACAACATACTGGGTTTACCATTTTAATATCTCGGTAAGCAATGGACATAGAGCAATGATTCAAATACAAAATTGTTTGTTTTTAGCAGAATTCAATGATACTAACAAAAATTGGATTATTTAAATTTTTCTATTTAAAAAAAACACAAAAAACCCACTACGTATGTTTACAAATGTGTCTGTTAGCACAATAGACAAAGTTTGAACGAATGGTATTTTTTGATTCTGGGAGCCTTACAATGAGAAGTTATTATGATCTAGAGCTTAGGTCTTACCATGAGTCCTATGGTAATACCTTCTTCCCTATAGCGGAAATTTGCTAAAAGCCAACTCTGATTGAATATACTTTTGATAAAATCATTAAATACTCTGCGGGTTTAGTTGAAAACCTCAATAGAAAGTGAATTAGGTATTGTCTAAGACAACAATCTGCTGCCCTGATACTAAAATAAAAGTATCATGCAAAAATATGTGAAGCGGAAAAATCTTGTACACATTAAGATATAAATTAATACAAATATTAATATGATTGTTGAGGTTACCCTGAATGGACATATATTGTCCATTCAGTGTTAAATAACATTGTTCTGTTGTTCTTTGGTCGCTGGTGAAGGTGATTGTTCTGGGTTAACATAAAAACTACTAAACTAATAGGACTGAAAATCTGCAAGAATAGTTCTTTTGAGCCAATGCACAGTTTTATCACTGTCCTTAAAATCCCTTAAGCTCAAGTTTCAATGATGGTGTTCAGCCGCACTCACCTGTGAGTATGGTGAGTCTGTAAAAAAAATCACCAGGCAAATCCACCAAAAATCTGTAATTAAAGATAACAGCTTCTATTTCTGTAACTGACTGAAATCCCTGTAAACATTTTCAGTGGATACCCAAGAGTGAGTGGAACCATAGGTTAATCCATCATTCCTACTCACCTACTCTGGTAGGTTAAAAAATACAGCTAGTGCGGCTGATCACCACCACAGTCAACATGATAGAGGGATGTAATTAATAAAATTAAAATGTGCAGTGAACAGCTCAAAGAAAAAAAGCAAGTTCAATCTTAATTAAACTTTTCAGAAGTGTAAAATTCCTAAGTCTTATAACCTGTATAGGTACAGTAATGAGTAGAGTTATAAAACTCACTTTACTAAACTTTACTTAAACTAAACACACTTTAAAATTGTCAATTCATCTTATACACTAATTGATATTTAAAACTGTTTCCTTACAATTCAATCGTAAGTGATCACTACCGATTTGTCTATATGACTATTACCGCAACTTGGCGGTGAAAGGTACTAATAATAAAGTCTTTTTGTTAAATACTTTTCAGTTACTAAACAAAAATGCAAACTCAAAAAATTGTAAAATCTTTAATTACCCTGCGGATAATAAGTAATATATCTTACCACTAATAACAATTACTGTAATCATAAAATCATTTATTTATTAGCCAACACACAAATTTCATATAGTCCATGCACACAATTTAATTATGTTAAAACACTCGAAGTTTTCAAATAAAAATACACATTAATTGCACCAAAATAAATCGGAGATACATAAGTAAATTAGGCTAAATTATAAAATGCCTATACGTGAAAAAACGTTGTGCTTAGTATAATCCCGTTGCAAGCCCTGGTTAGGTTCCTACTGGAATTCAGCATGTTCGTTCCTCCATGATCATTCACGCTCATCTATATTATTAAAAGAATTTCTGGGATTTTGTCCAGAGCAAATCGACCACTAGAAATTAATTTTTCTACACATATTTGGTATCAAATTAAAGCTATTACTCTCTAGATGTTCCTTTTGCAGGTTTGGAAAATATCCCATGAAAGGCCTTCACTCAGGAGGCTTTTGAAATTCCAGCGAAAGTGCTACTATCTGTGTTAGAACCTGTGAACTTTTTCCAATTCACATTTTTTTGTTTGTAACAAAACAGTGATCAAGATTTGAAATAGTTCCAGAGATTTACCATATAGAATGCAGCACTAGCAAAAGTCAGTTAACATTAATCCACATTATGATTTTGATTTTTTTAAATATTGAGTTTTTTTAAGACACCAGAAAATAAGGAAGAGTATTTGCCCTATTGAAACTAAGACCAACAGTCTGTAATTATCTTAATTTAATTATTATTGTATTTATTTTCTTAAAAATGAACATAAGTAACACAGGAGATGCTCTGGAGATGGGATTTTCTAACAAACTATTGACAGTGAATACACATTGATACTTTTGAATAATTAAACTCCAATACTGAGACATGAAGATGCGCTAAGCAATGAACTAATGTAAACTAACCCCCATTTTATGCAACATGAATATTGTTGTATTGTCCAAATTTCAAAGAGCACTACGTATACATAGACACTTTTGAAGTAGATGAAATAAATGAACTTCTCAAATTCTGTGAGTAATTTCTTTCCCATATTGAAGTTTCAAGTCTAAAGTAATAAGTTATTTTTAAAAGTTTGTCCCAATGAGAAGTTCAATTACTGGTAATTTTATTCCAGTGCTATGACACAAAATAATTAGTCCAGAAAATTAAAAAAATCACAGAAATTTACACACTTCCTCATTGAAAAGTATTTTATGTTCCAAAAATCCATACATAATCAACATTAAACTGCAGCCTATTTTACGAAGTTGTTTTTAAGTCACGAAGTGACGCAGGCAGCTAGTTGTTATTAATAAAAAGTTTTAAACCAATTTCTCGAGCGTGTGACCCCTAAGGGTGTGTGAACCCAAGGTTGAGAGTCGCTATTGTGGAGAATAGGCTATATCTCCATGCTTATTTATGAACATACATTAATCATCTTAGAGGCTTTGTGTAAATGATATATTAAAGTACGGTATTTGAAATTCGCTGAGTATGCTAGCCTGCCGCAGTGGGGCTTTTTTACTGAGTCTAAATACCAAGACTGAAATTGTACCAAATTTTATTACAGTAAGATTAAAAATCTTTTACGAGCATAATTAATTGTACATCAGGCAGTGTGTAGTGGGGCCAGAGCGGAACTCCGCTGCAACTTTGTCTGATACAGTCTAGATAATCCTAAGCTAAACATCACCGTAAATAACCTTGGGTCTCTTATGAGTAGTATCATTTGGACCTATCATGGTGACTTAACTTGTCGCTTAACATGTCTTAAAATTGCATTGTAGTCAACAGACTCGTAAAATTTTGTTGCAGTAAAAAAGACAACTTGTCTTGTCACAGTAAACAGTCCTCAGAGCGTCTTATTAAATGACTTTGTCTTTGCATTGCAGTAAACATATTGTCATAACACCCCTGAGTCAGCAAATTTATTTCACCGTTGCATCGCGGAAGACAAACTTTGCCATTGCGTCAAGTCTACTGTAATCCTGCAATATATATATTCCATTGTTGGATCTAAAATCAATTACTTTCAAAGATTTGATGGTTTTGATCTATCACTAATATCCAAACATTCCACACGATTCACGAGTTAAAGAGGCCTTCACACAATCATTGTGATTTGTTTATAAGTAATTTGTAAGTGATGGACACACCCTCCCGCCAGCTCTTCCTGTGGCCACTCTGCCCCCAATCTAAGTGATTTCCATAAGGCCATTTTTCCACAAAATACGGCTCTGGTACACTAATTTCAGCACTACTAACCACTACTAACAGGTGTATTATACGTGTATAAATTTATATTTTTTTTTGGGAAAAGCTAATTGTGGTTTTAGATATTACAATTAATTCTTCCTTCACTAATTAACCACAAAATAAGCTCCCTCGTCATGGAGGGATCGAGCAAGTTATTTTCAGCATTAAATTATTACCTTTTGTTGTTTTATATACAAACACAAAAAATCAATTGTTCCCATGAAAGCATGAAAGGTAAACCATTGGTAAAACTGTCTAAGCAGTCATCAACAGTGAACACAATCTGAATGACCTTAGAGATAGGTCAGGCAGAGAAATTAATAAATCCTTAGAATTTATATTTCGAAATCCCGTGTATTTTACTGTTGTGTTTAATAGAAATTTATTTTAATTTTTACAGTAATCTGTACCATACAATAAAATAATGACAAACATAGTGAAATTACTGTTCATGTGATAAAAGCATCCTAAATGGTGTAGCAGCCTTGATACTCAAAAGTAAATTATGATTGTTATTACTCTAAAAACAAGATTAATACTGATTCCTATACTTATTGCTCTGGATTGCTATATATTTGAGATGACTGCCTCACATCCATAATAACTCTTACCTAGTTAAATCAATCTAATAATGTAGTGCAGACTTAGCACCATATCATGTTGCTATCCCAATTACATTAATGGGAAGTAGAAGAACAGATACCAACATAAAATCACAAGAGAGAACTAATTAATATGAGACTCAATTGGTTGTAGGAACATGGAATTACTGATTCCTACAACAGATACATTTTACAAAGCCAACTTAGGCCTCAAAAGCTTTGTGGAACTACATATCCTCAGTACTTTGGGACAAAGTCCCCAGAAAGAAACTTTCCTTAATGTAAAGAGCTCCTAACATTTAGTATACTCCATTACAATCAATGCATGTAGACAACAATATTTACATTTTCATCATCTTCATTTCTAATCTGTATCATTATTGTCACACTCTTCCTTCTCAACCTTAATTTCAGGGTTTTTGAAATGTTGGTCATCAGTTTTTATATCTTTTTCTACTCTTTCTTCACATTTGATTTCAGATTCTCTTTTGATTTTTTTATTAGAGACTTTCACCTTATCCGGTTTCTTCTTTTTTCCTCGACAACAAGTTTTCTCATACACCCGACGCATAGCAGCCACCTGAGAAAGTATAGTATAATACAATAATACCGTTGTTTAACTCTTAAAATTACTAACACACAAATTGGAAAAGCTCATAAATTTCAGTTAAAAATATACAAGTATTTTATAAAATGTTCCTAACTTTTTACAAATACAGAGGTGGTAAGATTCTTGATTACTGTGGTGAGTTGTTCTATATATTATTTAAAACCATCTTAAAAAATATCTACCACCATGAGTTATTTAATGCATTAATTACAAAACAGTAAACTCTGAATCAGATAAATTGACATCAGTCTTTTCATCTTTTTCAGGACGACCACTTCCTAAAAAAGATGCTGAATTTTAAGGACTTAATCCCAAAATAAAGACGTAAATTTCTAAGTCAACTAATCATAGTTACAGTATTCAACTGGTAGTCTGATAAAGTGACTCATGGCAGATGATCTTTACATGTACTGTATTATATTTTCAAAATCATTTAGCCCACCCCTTCCCATCCTGCTTTTTTTCTGTCAACTGGCCAAGCTTACATGCTAAAAATCATTGTACAGGTGTCAAAACTGTGTTTAGACTTATTCAGTGTTTATAGTGCTGAGTAATTATAATTCATGTTTCTTTCTTTAATTGTTTTATTTGGTTCGTTAGAGTTTTGACATTTGGGTACAGAGTAATAATGTTGTTATGAAAGGCTCTGTTTATTTAAGGTGGTTGTTTCATTTATCCTTCAGATATTTATTAAAAAATACTGCCCAAAGTAACTTTTAAACAACCAGTGGAGTTTTGATGTGAGATACTTGAATGCAAATTTAAGGTTAAACGTTCAATCAGGTTTTACTGTCAATTTTCAGTCTAATTAAAATTAATTAGTAGGAAATTTTTAACGGTCCTTTGAAATTCTAAATATCCACATTTAACAGCCTTAACAATGGCAGATGACCTTTTCACCCTTAAACTAGACCTCTTACTTTCAGTCAACCTTCTGTCTTATCATATTTGCGGTTTGAGGGGGTCTACAGAAACTAACTTTCCATCACATCCCTCATTACCAGTGTGGCTCGAGGCGGTGCTGGATTTACCACTAGGCCCACCGACGCAGGCTTAGGGCCACGTGCTGTTAGGAAGCCGCACAAGGGCAAATATAAGGGATTGTGAATGAATTTGAGGAAACAATTGGCACCCAGATTGAAATTTTTATTACAGTAGAGCGCCAATTATCCGAACTAATTGGGGACAAGGGGTGTTCGGATAACTGAATATTCGGATAATCGAAAATGAAAAGACAACATTTTAAAATTATATATAATTGTTTAAATGTAACGTAATTCTTAATAATAAAAAGGCTAAAAAATGATCAAACAAAAATTATTCACTTAATTTTATTATGAAATCTATCAGAATACATTGATATCCCGGCGCAACGGGAGTTTCGGTTGGCGCGGGAATTTGAATTGCTTGAGAATCATGTTCAAAATATGAATTATTACGGCGTTCGGTTAACCGATGGTTCGGATGATCGACGTTCGGATAATCGGTTCTCTACTGTAAAAAAAAAACAATTTTGACAATGCTGGCTAGAAAAGCCACATACAGAAGAACCTCACTAATTTAAACTTTGATAATTCGAAAACCTCTATAAATTATATGTTTTGTCTTTTCCCTTGAAAAAACCTCTGGTATTCTTATTAAAAACATATCCATAATTCGAAATATTTTTGGCACAATGTAGCCTCTAAAATTTGAATTAATGACTACCCGAGCCTCTAGAATTTGAATTTTGTTGCTGTAATTCGAAATATAGTCTCTAAAATTCGAAGTCAACCTCCAAAATTCAATCTGAGACCACCGTTAAGCCTCTGAAATTCAAATTGAGCACCAAAAAGCAAGCCTGTTGAAACATGAATAAATGCGTATCCAGTGTGCTAATTTTATTGAAGAAAACTAACATTTATGATAGATAAAAGTTGTACCTCCATAATTCGAATTTCATTCACAATAACCTCTATAGTTCAAACCCTTGATATTTCAAACTTCCTATAGTTCGAACTAAAATGGCTATCAAATAAGTGAGGTTCTGCTGTATAAAGTGTGGACCCAGGGCCGGCAGTGGGCTCACCTCGCTGTCCAGGATGGTCCACTCCTGCAGACGGCGGGTGAGGGTCGGGTCGCTGAGCCGGGAGTACTCCGGGATGTCCAGCCCCAGCCGTGCCATCAGCTCGGCCATGATGTCGTCCACGTACGCGTGGATCAGCAGGTCCGCCTTGCGGTCCTGGCGCAAACAGCAAACTGACGGGTGACACAAACTTTTACGTATAACTTTGAAAACACTTAAAGATTAAATCAATGAAAGGTTTATTTTACTTGTGCATCCTGAAGTAAAAATAAATAAGTGTTAAGACTACTAGCAGATAGTGTTCCTCTTCGCTAGGAAAAAAGTAAACAAATAGTTATAAATAAAAACAAATGCAACAGCTGATAGCCCTATTTGTTATACTTCTGCTCGTAGAGAGGTACAATGGTGCCAATTATAAATGGTTTAGAAGCAGTTTACACATCACGGGAACGTTTCAGGTACATTCCATGGCAGCAGCTTCTCTAAAATAAAATGTCAGGACAAGCTTCTAGCTTATCAGTGTTTACACATTTATATTTGGTACTATAGTAATTCTGAGATTCAGACCTTTAAATTGATACCGTATTTGTAATTCTTTACCTACTTTGTTTTTTCCATGCTTAGGGACTAGAAGCAAATTTAGGCTTCAAGTCGTGCCTCGTGTGCTCTGTCTATTTGTACTGTGTTGTCGCTGATTTATATATAGATGTTTAAACACGTTGTTTTACTGCAGTGACAGTGGCCACCAGCTGTAAGTTCGCAATTAATTCACTTTTTCTGATGTCACTGGGATCGTTATGCAAGTTTTTTTTGGTATATGGTTTATTTCATAGCCACAAACTAAAACAGACATAGTCATTGTTCAACTACTTATGCCCAGAGAGAAAATAACCAAGCTAATTGTAAATAGAATGTCAAAGAACTTGAAAATATTTCATTTCAGCCTGTTAAATAAAAATCCTAGAATCTAACACTAATTTCTTGCATAATATATTAAAACTAAAAAAGTTTTTCTCATTTTTAGGGGAAAACTGCTAAAAAAAAACCTTACTTTTAGCGCCCTTAAACTCGTTAACCATTAGGTATATACAAAAAATATGGATATTACCATTTTTATAGCAAATTGTATAGGCTTATTTTCTACATTTAAAAATGTTACCTACGACCGATGGTTCCTAAGATTTTTGTGAAAAATCAAAAAAAGTGCCCTGTTTCCGCCAACTGCATTAGAGCTCGCCACTTATTTACAGGGAATTTTGGTGTTTTCATCCTTAGGTACTTCTAAATAAGTGTGCAAAGTTTTAAAATTAAACGATTTTTTTTTCATGTTCGGTCATTTATTTAAGTTTTTTGACTGGACTAATAGATAGTAAGCATGTATTGGGTGTATCATAAACTACAATAATATTGTTACGGCGTTTCTAAATAACGTAGGGTTTGGAAAATAATGCAGATAATTTCAGTTAAATTTCTCAATTTGTTTTAATAATAGTTTACTTACATGTTTAGTTGGTTGAAGATTGCATATGACTAATCGTCCGTTGTTATATTTCTTTGTGTGCAGTGGCAAGTTTCCACTTGGAAGAATCTGAAGGGTTGTCCCCAAACAAATACATAGGTCTGCCACACTGTAATAGAAATATAACATTTAGACTAAAACCCATGAAATATTCATTTTTGTGGCAGCAAACCTGCATACTCATTCCCCATGTTATCCTTATGGGAAAAGAAAAAAATTCTATATCTTCATAACTTCTAAACATACCTTGATAAAACTTGGTATATGGCTCCTTCTAGTTAAGATCTCCTAAATATTGAATTAAAACCACCCAGTTTTAACGTACCTGTTGCAGCAAACCTGCATACTCATTCCCCATGTTATTCTTATGGAGATTCACAAACATGTCTTATCTCGCCAGTTGGATGGAAATTTTTTTCGCATTTGAAATTGGATGAGTATTCAGGTCTGCTGTAACATGGGTATTGAACTTTTTCATGGAGGGCTCATTTCTTATCTGGCTTGGACATTTATTATAGATTTTTATGCAGGGATATGATGGTGATTGCTCAAAAAAAGTTGTTTTGTGGATAGGATACTTATTCAAGTGTGTCTAGGTTTATAGTGGAATGTATGTGATGAACATCATTACTGACGAAGTTTTCAAAATTTGAGTTTACAAAGAGAAGACTTTGAAAAATCAGCAAGCAAAGAAAAGGGAGAATACAAAGTTTCCTAAAATGACTTCTACACGTATGCCTTGGGCCCAAATTAGGAAGAAGTCTGATCAGGGCCGCCGACAGACTTTTGGAGGCCCGGGGCAAAGTTTGGGAGTGAGGCCCCTCAATAGATAAAATTCATAGATAAAAATACTGTTGTCTCTTGAATAGCTAAAATCCTAGATCCTGCTGATTAAAAAAGTTTTGTTCTTTTGTTTTAAGAATGTTGAATATTATCTTAATTTATTCAAAACAAACAATTTCATCGTAGGCCTGTAGTAAACCTTTCATTTGTAAATTTATTCAAATTTAGAACACAAACTGTAAAATTAGGTAAAATTAATTTTAATATGCCTCATTAATCTTATGGTTAGAAATACAAGACTAAACAATGTTTGTAAGAAGCCTGTACTGGGGTTAAATAGGATTAAAGAAACAGTTCTAAGATTGAGGACTACCTAATTAAACCCCTTTATTGGGTTTTCTTCTATTAATTAACTCCTATATTTCCATAAGGCCTGTGTGATGTCATCAGGAGACAATTTATCCGGTTGTATTTCAAGATCTGAAGAAGGTTTGAATGGTACACATAGGTTACCTCAGTCAAAAATGTAAACAAATCCTGACGTCTTCTGTAGACCGGAAACCTAATAATCTCCAGTTGGAAAAAAAGTTATTACTCTTGACCAATCAGAGGAAGCATATTACTATTACCTCCTTTGAGGCTATATTTTACCCTTAAGCTAATAGAGCTGCTTAGATCCGGATATTGGGTCTATCATTGACGTCACAGGCTTGGATCCACAGGTCATATTGGAGATGGAATAAGACAACCTGACAGTATAATATCAGACTGTGGATTCTCTTCTAATCTACAGACCTTGGTTGTATCCTAGCTACAGCATGTTACCATTGGGTAAAAGTAAAGCCTACATCAGAGGTGCCAGTAATAAGAAATTTCTGATTAGCCAAGATATTTTATCGTACCAGCTGGAGGGTTCAGTCAAGCCGCATTCTTCTAGTCGCTGATGACGTCACGATTTACTTAAATTTTTGGATGAGGAAAGCTGCATTTCATTGGATCATGGTTCGTACGTAGCCAGGGGCGAACCTAGGATTTAATTTCGGGGGGATATTCTATAAGAAGGGGGAAGTAAGTATTTAGGTACTCATAAAAACCGCACTAATGTGACGGTAGACAAATGAGGTCGTCGCGGTAGGCGAGTATCGCGTCACAACAGACGAATATGGACGTCACGGTACCAGTAAGCAAATATCGTCGTCGCGGTAGGCAAAAATCGTCGATGCGCTAGATGAGTATCTTAGTTGTGGTAGATGCCGCGGTAGACGAATGTCTCAGTACCTAGAAAAATATCGTTGTCACGTCGCAGTTGACCAAAATCGTCCTCGCGTCGCCGTAGAAAACAATCGACTTCGCGTCACGGTAGAAAAAAATCGTCTTCGCGACGCGGTAAAAAAAATCGCCGTCGCGTTAAGGTAGACGAAAATCGGCTTCGCGTCGTGGTAGATAAAAATCGTAGTCGCGTCGCGGCACCTGAAAATGGTTGTCTTGTCATCCAAAATTTCTGTTCTCAAAAATTTCGGGGGGGATATATCCCCTTTATCTCCCCCCGGGGTTCACCCCTGTACGTAGCTAAACTGAAACTAAGAGGAGAAACGAAGCTGAAAAAGTTATTTATCCCTGCAAAAAAGCCATGTCACGTAAATGTTGTAACTACCGTACTATTCTTTGTAAAACACAGTATACTCCGTTTAGTTGTAGGTAGGAATCCTTTTCCTTGGTCCATAGTAGGCCTGTACAACGTTTTGTGAGGGACAGCCAATTGGACCAGGGACAGTAGTACGGATTTAGTTATGTATGGTCTGGCGCAGACCTAACCTCGGGGGGCCCCTGACGAGACGTCAGAAAACCAAATGAAACTGTGTAAAAATAAGGCAATAAATATAGGGCATTTTAGTTTGTTAATACACGCTTTTAATACTATAATTTTTATATATTTTCTAATATTTCATCTCATATTGGTCTTCTTTATTTAAAAATCCTAATTTTTAATAATCCACAAAAAATATACTCTGCTCAAAATGTGGCCCCCCTCCCTTTTGTGGCCCAGGGCAATCTGCCCCCTTTGCCCCCCCCTCTCGGCGGCCCTAAGTCTGATCGTTTTTGCATCTTAAAAATACTGTTGGCCTCTGTGGAATTTCCCCAAAATGAAAGTCTGTATGAAATGAGAGAGTGTATTACTTTGTTATTTTTCATTTTTATTTGTTACATATTCAATTTTTATTTTACAACATATGTTTCCATCAATAAATTCTCATAAAAATTGTTTAGTGTTAATTTTTTTTACCTTTTGTTCTAAATACATATATGTGATAAAAACATTTATTTGACTGATAAAAACTACAGAAATTGCACTTGTGAGGTGCTAGGACGCAAAATAAAGTACCCAGGTTGTACTGTTGGCTGATTTGAATAATATATTGGAAGCTGGAAAAATTGCCCCAGACGGTGACGACGTAAATCCGCATTCCGGAAATTACATAATTGATTTTAGCAAAAATGTCGAGTGACAAGCACCAAACCTCATTTCTACATTCATTATACCGTTTTCAGATATTTAGAATTAAAAATCTTTTTCAACATTTTTGGAACACAATTTTAAGCATTTTTATCAGACAATGTGTTAATGACTTGGAATGTGAGCCAAATTGACATTTACAAGGTGAAAACGGAAAGTGATTCATCGATTCATGGGGAGCATATGTACATTCATAAAGTCCGACAGGAAAGACAAGAAAGCTAACAGCAAATCTTGCCACCTGATAAAACACGTGTCAATCAAAACAAGGGGCATATATGAGGCAAGACATACATGCCATCGAAGCAATGCCATTTCAAGAGACTAATTGCAATTTTAGCTCCAGATTTTGCATTGTAAGTAGTAATCTTTTAGGTTTACATTGTGGTTGCCAACTTACTAAGTAAATGTGCATTTTTAGTTTCTCTACTCATGTTGACATTTTGCATTATTAGATACTAGTACTTAACTTTGTTTTAATACTTTTACTTAAATACTAGATCGGTGATATATCACAGAGTGTCTCCCAACACGTTCATGGACACCCCATTGTAACCATATTCTGTTATTCCACAATTTTTTGCTATAGTAATTTATAATTTAAAAAATAAATGTGATGAATGTTATCATGAGAACATAAAGCAAAGAAATTAGTGAGTCGGTGGCTCAGTCGGTAGCGCATTCGGCCTCAGAACTGCGGCCTCAAAGCGTCGCAGGTTCAAGACTCGGGATTGTCGCATACTTTTAGCAGTAACGTTCACCCTAGTACTGTACCGGCTCACTCCTTGTCTTTGCTTGATAACTACCAAGCACAAATCAATAGTCTATGTGGGCGGGGCAAAGCCAAGATGAAAAAGAGGCCGCCACCCTCTTTTAAAAAAATAAGAAATAAGAAATAATTCATATATTTCATTAAGGTTTAAAAACATTTATAAATAATAAGACAGTCAAAGTCGAAATCTGTTTTATCACAAAATTGTACAAAGACGGTGATTCAGCTGCAGTATCAGGAGTTAAAAAACATGATAAATAAATAACAACACAACTATGACCAAAGCTATATCTGAATTAAAACAAGAGCATTTATACATAAAAGTGGCAGAACTGGATTAAAGTTTAATCCTTAGGTTGTGAGAGGGGAGAAAAAGACATTGACACTTTAATATGTCTCTTCTAGGAGAAAACTAAGGGCCATTTGTTTTATAAAAGTTAATTTTTTATAAAAGCAAAGAACTTGCTATCACATGTGTCCCATAAGTCTCAGATTGGTTTAATAACTTTTGCCACTGTATTTTGTAGGACCTTAAAACATCAGCATTGGTAACGTGTCCTGACCAGTAACTGGGCAGCAAAATCGCAGAAATTACACTGGCACGATTAAACAGGCAGCTTTGATGCAGCCTTTCACCCTCAAATATATAGTGGTTTACATCACCCACAAAACCTGTTAATTTTAAATCTGCTGATTTTAAAAGTATTGTGAAAGGAGAAATGCATTAGACTGGTCGCTCCAATCTAGTTACTAAAATAATAATAAACATTCTGGCTGCAGTTTCAAAACTGTCAGGCAAAACAATCAAATGAAATATCAAAATATTGAAATTTAAAAGATGGTTTGACTTAAGAAGGGTCAAGGTGATAAAAGGGTGTTGGTCCAGTTTATTTTAACTAAAAAAAACTAAAGGACCTTACTAGCCTAGCAAATCACTGCAGTAAAAATTAACAACTAGACAAAAATTAATATCTATTTTGCCTTTTTTTTAATATCAAACCAGTGACCCACCAAAAACTAACTCACCAGTGAAGTCTACAGTAAACAATTGAAAAGTGACAGTGCAGAAGACTCTCCCCACACACAGACATATAGTCTTTGTGGGGAAATTTCCATTAATATTATGTACTTATACTGTAAAGTATGTATTTATTGTAATGGAAATAAATAATCTGAATCTGAATCTGAGTTTCACTCTCCTATGAAATGTCACCTGTTAAGCAACAACCTCGATATAAGTATTCAGTGCAGAGTGTCAAGGTAATATGTGTGGTGTTAGTTAAGTTTATATTAATAAAATAAAAATTAAAGAACCTTCACAAATCAAACTAAAAATTAACAACCTTAGAGTTTCACATTGACATTAGTGAGTGGTGGTGCAGTTGGTAGCACACTGGGTCTCATAACTATGGCAGTAGTGCTATAGGTTCCAGTCTCAACGTTGTCGCATATATAGATAGATAAATTTATTTAGATCATTGAACCTAGTACAGCTGATAGATCGTGTCTTAAATATACGACATCGGATGTCATACAATTCACATATGAATATATTAATTAATAAAATTAATAAGTACTGTTGCATACTGTTAGCAGTACGTTCATCCTTGTACTCTATTCAATCCTTGCTTTGCTTGAAAAATACCACGCACAGGCCTGAGGCCCCTGTGGGGGGGGGGGGGTACTAATGCAAGGTATAAAGAGGCCACCACTTTCTTTTAAAAACAGAAACAGAACAAACATGAAATTTTGCCTGTTTGATATTTCATTTGATTGTTTTATGAAACGGTTATTAAACTGCAGCTAACATTTCATTACATGTTGGCAAACAAGCGATATAAAAAGTATAATTCACAAAAAAGATTTTGTAGCCTGGTAGGACTAACAGATGAGTGCCTGTTATTGCCACAGCCTGAAGGAGACTGGGTGCCACAGCTAGGGAACACAATTTTGGAAACTAATTAGCAAGATTTTTATTTTTATCAAGCTTAAGGCATTAATATACCATCGAGTCTCTTACAGAATATAGATCTTCCTCATTGTTGTAAATAATAAATTGTTTTTCAAACAAAACTTAAAAACATACTATATATTTTCAAATCTTGGAACACATTAAGGTTGGTAATAAGGATCAGAAAAATACTTGTATTTCAAATAGTACTTAAATTAAAACCGTAATTTATGTTTTTAAATCTTGCAAGATATTAAGTAATAGAAAAACTACTAAGACAGTAATAGCTAAATTCAGGGTAAATGCTGTTTCAGAACTAAGATGGTGACTCAAAAGTATCTTCTGGTGGTCCTTCTTACAGTCTTCACGACAACAAAGTCAGAAAAGGATAACATAAACAGCCTGGTGGACTCAGTATTACAAAGTGCAAAGGAGTCCATCCTATCAAAAAACAATGGCCAAATTGGTATCCCAGATATGGAAGAACATTTTAGTAAAAAGATAGGTTTAATCAAAGTAAGCGGTGGTGTGAAGGCTACTGAGGGCATATTTAAAAATCTTGCCACTTTACACAGAACTGGCAATGCCATTTTAGATTTGAGTGAAAAAGTAGCCAAGGTAAGATTGAGCTTGGGTCTGGGAGAGATGGAAATTTATTTTAACCATTGCAGAGTTTGGGTGAATAAGCTATTCAGTATGTCTGAAACACTACGAGTGAAAGTGAATTCAAATTCAATCGATGGACAAATATCTGTGTTTGATGATGGAAAGACTTGTAAGGCCACTCTTGATCAAATTAGACTCATCGAATTCAGTGGTTTCAATACGCAAATAAAAGTCAAGGGAGGCCCGAGTTTTCTAAATAAAATCTTAGGAGATTTAGGAAAATGGGTCCTCAACCACTTTCAGAGCAGAATCAAAGAAGCGGTAGAAAGAGAGTTGAGTGAGCAAGTATCCAAAGAAATGCTAAAGTACAACATATGTGATATTTTGAGTTAGTAAAATTAAAATTATGTAATAGATTATTTAAAATCCCAGAATAAAAGGAATAAGATTTAAAAATTACTATTATTATTTACCTTATTTTTTATAAAAATGATTCACATACTGTTGCCACTGTCATCACTATCATCACACTCATCCTTCACTCATATTCAGGGTAACGTCCTCAATGAGGTACCTGTCTTATTAAAGTGATTAAGTGATTATCAAATAGGATGAATTTAAATCAAACTAATTACCATTCAAACGTTGAATTTCCAAGGAAGAAAACCTCAATACGAAGTTCTTAACTCATGACAATACAATGAAATAGTTTCAAAATCGTGCAAGAGAAAATGATATGCTAGCTACAAAAATATAACAACAACAAATTTACCATTCCGACAAAATGTTATAGGTATTTTATTATTCCCCAGCTATTTGTCTTCATAAGCTTTTTGGCATAAATTCAATAAATTGAACATAATAATTACAGAAGAAATACTGGAAATATAAGCTGGCATGGGTGGGAATTGCACTTAGGGTTTGCCAGTGCTGGACATGTCCCTCATGAAAACTAATGAGTGCAGTTCACTAGATAACAGCAAGTATTGGTTGAAGCACTTTAGTTTTTTTTGTCACAATCTCGTTTCCTATTGGATGAATAACTTGGTATGTTGTTTTTATCTTGTTCTTAAAGTTGGTTAAATATCAGCTAGATACTGACTGAAAGATTTTGGGATTCCTTATGCTTTTTTTCCTTCGTTGCTGGCAAACAAAAAAGTAAATTAATGTCTTTCTCCCGCTTCAAAGTTAAATTAATTCTATAATAGGTGAACTATTATGTAATGCAGGAAGATAAAATAATATAATTTGTATTTTAAGGTTTTATAATGACATAATTTTTTTGGCTAGCCTGAAAATTTTCCTACTTGAACAGTCACTTGATTACTGAAAAGTTAACAATATTGTTGACATTCATAAAAGTTAATAATATCAAAACAACATTGTTCACATTAGAGACAAGAAAAATATGTTGACAATATGGAAAACTAAATCCATACACACACACACACACACACACACACACACACTGTGAAATAAAAAAAAATAAAATCTGCCACTACAATGAAAGCTGTAATTTTTAACAAATCAAATCAAATCAAAAAATCTTTATTTATCATTGCACAAGGTACAATAAATGGCGTCAAAAGCTAAACTAAAATAAGACTTAAAAATAATGGTGGATACAAATTTTTTCTTAATTGTAAAACTCTTCAAAAATGTACATAGCTTTGTTAATTAGAAAATTTTTTAATTTTGCTTTGAATTTTGCACTGTTTGCTTCTTTTCTTAATTCTAATGGTAGTGCTTTAAAAAATTTGTTTCCCATATATGTAGATTTTTCTTATACAATTCCAATCTGTATATACTCAAATTGGTTTCATTTCTTCTTCTTGTATTGAACCGATGTGAGTCTAGGTCTAAATCTGTCTTATTTATGAAATTCTTGAAATATAATATACATTCCAAGGTATAAAGTCCAAATACGGTCAAAATATTTAAATCTTTGAACAAATATTTCACTGAATCTTCTAGTTTTAATTTTAACATAATTCAAATAGCTTTTTTTTGTAATTTAAGAATTTCATCCAGATTACTCTTTGAGGTTGAGCCATACAAACAAATGCAATAAGCAATATGCGAGTGAGTGAGAGCAAAATATATATTCCTTAACACTGATAAATTACAGAGAGGAGCCATGCGTCTAAGTGCAAATATGCCAGAGCTATTTTTTTTAATCACATATTCAACATGATTATCCCAGCTTAGGTTTCTATCCATATGTAATCCTAAGAATTTTGTTTCATTTACCTCGCTGATAGTTTCATCATCAATCATAATATTTGGAGATAATTTGTTATGGTTTTGTTTAGTTGAAAAGACAATAAAATTTGTTTTGGATGCATTTAGTTTTAACTGATTTGACATTAAAAATTGTTTCAAATTAGCTAATTCTATAAAACTTAATTGTTCAATAACATCCCGAGTCTTTCCAGAGATTTTTAAGTTAGCATCGTCTGCATACAAACAAAGGTTTTTTTGGAACATTTTGAAGGCTTTCAGGCAGACCAGTTTGGTAACATAGGAACAGCAACGGACCCAAGATCGACCCCTGCGGAACACCACAAGAGATCAAGCCCAGGTCCGAAGCAGCTCCTACGATCTGATTTTGAAAAGTTGTGTTGGTTTCAACCAATTGAAAACGTTCTGCGAGATATGACTCGAACCACCTATTTGAAACTCCTTCAAAACCAAAACTGGTCAATTTTTTTAGGAGCTGGCGGCGATTTACACTCTCAAAAGCTTTGGTGAGATCCATAAAAATACCTACAGCCACTTCACGTTTATCAACTGATTCAATGGTAGACTCAATATGAATGAATAAATGATTTATTTCCTCAATTAAGGACATTACATAAACAAGACAAAAACTTGGAAATTACCTGATCACAATTCCAGTAGTGTGATCAGTTCTAAAACTACAAACATAAAAAAAGTTTGAGTCTAGCAACTAAAAAACTAAATAAAGCCGCTCTCTGCAGGGTATACAAACATATTTTCTTAATAGTTAACTATAAGTAATTGAAATAAATTGCAACCGCTATGTATAAACTAAAGGAACTTACAAAAAGAGAACTACAAATAAGTCAAATTAAAAAAACTTAGATCCTGGATGGACAACAACCATTTTGATATAAGTTACTGCTGTGCTTAACACTGATTTCCCAGGACAAAAACCATGCTGGGCTTCATCCAAAATTTTATTTGCTTCTAAGTAATTAGATAATCGATTGTACATAACTTTTTCATAAATTTTTGAAAAGGATGGTAAGATAGATACTGGTCGATAATTGGATACGTCTTTTTCGCTTCCTTTTTTGTGAATGGGAATGACTTTGGCAATTTTTAATTTGTTGGGGAAAATGCCGGATATCAAAGAAGAGTTTACCAGATGAACTAAGATTCTAGAAATATATACTTTAGCTCTCTTTATTACAACATTAGGAATTTCATCAAGCCCATAACAGAATTTATTTTTCAAGGAATCTATTATTTTACGAATTTCCTTCTCATCAGTAGACTGGAGGTAAAATTTTGTAACTTGATCAACAGAGAAAAATGGGATATTATTTCTTTCGTTAACATCAGCTATGTAACCATTTAGTATATATTTGACACAATTTAAAAAATAGTCACTAAACAAATTATTTACAACTACAGGATCTGACACAGTTACATTGCAGTTACTTAATTCTAAATTTTGAGTTTTTTTAACTTTAACTCCTACTTCATTATTCACAATTTTCCAGGTAGTTATGATAACATTTTCTGAATTTGAAATTTGGTTATTATAAAATTATTTGTTTGTTTCGTCCAATGTTTTCTTATAAAGTTTCTTCTTTTGTTAATTCTTTTAGTTCAGGGTTTTTTGTTCTCCTGGCTTCTTTTTCCAAGTTAATTATATTTAGTCTTTCTTTTTTTATTTCATCAGTGACCCAATATGTTTTCTTACTATTAGTTTGTTTATTCTTTTTTGGAAACGCCAAATTAAAATAATAAAATAATGTATCAAGAAAAGAGTCATATTTTTCATCTACTTTTGAAACATAAACATTAATCCAATTTTCATTTTTTAATAAACTAAGAAAGTTATTTATGTTGTCTTCTGAAAAACTTCTCGAACACTTAACTTTAATTGTATCTTGTGAGGAGGGTAGACAAAAAGAAACTTCTAGAATTTGACCATCATGGTCTGAAAGATAGGTGATTATACCTTCTACCTTGGTCTTTGTCTTAGGAATTGTTGTCAAAAAGTTATCAATACATGATAGATAAATAATATCTGATACAGAAGTGAAATTTACAGACCAAAACATAATAACTAGAACAGTGAATAGAAGTCACAGTATTTGATGAGTAGACATCCAGTGAAACAAGCATGGCAGCCTGGTTTTGTTAAAAAGTATAACATGCCAGTCTAACATCTAAGAAGCTACAGAATCAAAGAAGCTACAGAACAATCCCTCCACTTGATCAAACAAAAGCTGTTGTTCAAAACTGGAGGGACATGAATCGTTTCAGTTCCTTCCCAAACCACTTACATTTATTCATATCTTCTGCTTGTGTAAGTACTTATCACTTTTAACTCCATCACTTTGTCCATCAGCTCAAGAAAACAAGGTTTGCATTCTAAACACAAGCAATTAAAATTATATTTATAAGTGAGGATTAGTTGTAAATCACTTTTTGAAGAAGTTAATATTTTCAGTTTGCAAACAATGTATGTTTCAACCACTCCAGTACACTAGTGCGTACACTGTGCCGAAATTACCCGAGCCAATTGAATTTTTGTAAGAGAAATTGTGAAATATGGCCGTCTATGAAATACGTCGTGAGATTTCTTATGTATTTGGAATTAAAGGAGAAGGAGTAATAAAAGTCAAAGAAAGACTGTAAACCGGTATTTAGTACTCTGATTCAAAAATATAAAAAAAACTAAATGTATCTTAAATGTATTAAATTGATTTATTTATGAGTTCATTAATATATTTATTACTAGATGTTGAAGTCAAAGTAATTGTATGTTTAATTCTCAAAATATAGAATTTCAAAATAAAATATAAGAAGAAATTTAATACTCTTATCAGAATGTTGGGTTAAAGTTAAAATAGCCATATCAAATTTTAAATTTATCAGCAACAAGTTTCACTTATAATATAACTAAAAATGTTTACTTTAACATAATTTTAAAAATGCAAAATTAAATTGGTATAAAACTTCAATTTGTGACAAA
Source organism: Flexamia atlantica (assembly GCA_035578135.1). NCBI lineage: Eukaryota > Metazoa > Arthropoda > Insecta > Hemiptera > Cicadellidae > Flexamia > Flexamia atlantica. Next base: position 13,342,340 of record JAQJVK010000005.1, on the reverse strand, counting down.
TACATTGACAGGAATCAATGAATGTTAATCAGCATGGATACTCACAGCTCACGATCTCTAGTTACCTTGACATGGAAACTTTGTGTTAGTTACAAACAAATATCGAATAAATCTGGCTTGTTTTAAAACGTTTTGTAATGATTTGACTTTGAATGCAGGTTAGGTAAACAATTTACATGAGGTAATTTAAAGAGTGCATTTTACTGAAATTTCAACCAATTATTTGGACATTTAATTTAGGATAAATACTTTTTCAGCAGTGAGTTACCTAAACGATGAAATTGAATTTTCTAGTCTTTCATTTTGTCCTATTGTGTTGTTGGTATACAACTTCTGAAGAATTTAATGGATGGACTGATAACCTGATTGAAGATATTAGAACCATTATCAAGAATACAGACAGTGAGTACATTGAAGTTCCTGATTTGAAGAAGGAAACTGTTAAACTAGTGGGGAAAATTCCAGTGAAATTTAAACTTCTTGCCATTGATGGTGTTGTTGGAGAGCTTACCTCCATAAAAAGAATTTTGGACATTCACGTTTCAAAAACACGAGAAGAAACAACAGTTACCTTGCCACTGCGTCTTGAAAGGTTGGGACTTCATTTTGAAACATGCCTCATTTCTTGTGGCTCCAGTACAGTATTCGATATGTTAGAAATAAAATTACCTTTGTTCCAAAATTTTGTTTTTAACATTACTTTATCAAAAGTTAAACACCCACACAGTCCCCCTGCTATTGATCTCAAGGAAATTCAAATGGAAAAAATCAAGCGTGTGGACATTTTGCTAACTGAATATTGTTTAAGTGACACTAATGAAAAACTTTATAACTGGGTTTTATACTATTTAAATGATGCTGTACTGGCAAAAATTGAATATAAACTTGTACAAGTAATCACAAGCATCTTAAAAAAGCAAAAAATTAATTAAAAGTTATTGTTATTGAAAATAATTCAATTCAATTTATTCAATAAAAGATAAACATCAAAACATGTCTGGTTATTTTAAAACCCTACTAAATGAATAGAAAATATTCATTGGATAGAGAAAATGGAGTTTAGAACAAAAATAATGGTATAAATTATATAAATTTTAATTTTAAAACTGATGAGTTCACTTTGTTCTTCATTTCAATGTTTCTCATAAAATGTTGTTCTTTTACAAAGATTTAACCCTTTGCAATCGAATTGGCCAGCTCTACTGGCCGCCACCATTAGCGTGCAGCAGTCGGATTTTTTTCCACAGCAGTTGTCATAAGCGATCAGACGGCCAGCAGTACTGGCCAACATGAAATTCAAAGAACGCTCGGGTGTCCTGCAGGACTGGTCAATAGGTGTCAATAACATGTGTTTTTGTTTGTTTTTCTAAATTTTGCATGATGCCTATTGAGTGCTGCAACCTAGTGAAGAGTTATTTAACTAAATGATTAGTGGACTTGCAACACTGAATCGTAAAAATCCCCTATGATAACATTGCAGGTTTTCAAAGAAAACAAATCCGAGCCGCCGGGAATGAAAACAATTCTGACGGGAGTTAGCCGCCATGATGAATGCTGAGCTAATGCAAAGTGGGGTTTGGCCAGTGAAGCTGGCCGTCTGACCGTTAGGAACCAAGCCGACGGTCCTAATTCGATTCTGACTGGCTATTGACTGCGTTGTAGCCACTCCTGCTGGCCTTACGATCACTAAGGGTTAAGTGTCTGATCTCGAGTTTGAACCCTGACTGTGTGTGAAGGAAGAAAAGCAGGAAATTACATGATGAACGGTTCACGGTTAACCGTGATGTCATGGGAGATTTTCAACAAAAGTAAAGAATGTGATCAAGTATTGCATTTTAAGTTTTAAGTTAACTAATCAATTGAGTTTAAACATACCGTAGCCATCTTAAGTAATAAGATCATGACTTTCAAACTGGTAATGTTGCTTTAAAAGGGTTTTAAACACAGTAAAACCAATTTTCAGAGTCAATTGATTTAATGCAAACAACAGATGAACCATAAGAGAGTATGTTATTCGAACCCTTAAGTATAATGTTGTCAATTTCTAGCACCACAGCCTCATTTCAAGAGATGGTTATGTTTTGACAGGTATTATTATTTAAATTTAAATGGTTAAATGAATGATCTGAACAACAATTTGGCTAATTAATTTCGAAGTGGTCTTTAAATTAATAGCCTAATAATTAATAAGGGTAGTTATTTAATTTATAATCAGCAAGTATTTTTACCACTTGATTTAATTTAATATTACTTTATTTCACTTTATTAGAGTGGCCTACTATTAGAACACCACATATTGGGCAGTTGAGGTTAAAACAGTTGCAATCCTCAGAAATATTTGACCAGAGTATAAAATGCTTGTCAAGGTTCAGTTTTCAAAATTAGTGATTTTGTATTATTGATTCTAAAATACATTATCCCATTTACAAAACTGTAACTATAGGGTTTAAAAAAAAATCATTTTGTTTGGGTAAGGCTTTAACCCGCGAGGACTGACATACCTGTCTAAAATGTTTTTTTAATATGTAAAATTTTAAAAGAATGATTTAAAAGACCGGGTTAGTAGTTTTTTTCGATAAAAATTGTATTTTTTTGGGTTTTGGCAGGGCTGGCCGTCACTATACCTCTCGTATGTCTTTCCAGGAACATCATAACTCACTTCCCGTCATTCTCTAACCCTTACACTCAGTTAAAACGAATTTTCTTTAGAGGTCTGGTGTTTTCGACTGTGAGTCCGATAATGCTTCATGTTACATAAAATATTTTGTGTGCACATATTTCTTATATAAAATATTCAAAACACTAATGTACAATACTTTCATGGAGTTTTTGTTAGTGTAAACACATTGTTGTACATAATACGGACGTTTTTAACACAATAACAATAATTATTGAAGTACCAACAGCAATTCAAAAACTATTTTTTTATACTATACAAATATTTTGTATGCACATACTTCCTATATAAAGTAGTCACAAAACTAATGTAAAAGACTTTATAGACCAGGCGGTATGTGTTTTGACTTGGGTAAATCATACAGTATCCGAGATTTTTGTGTTAATGGCTTCGGAATATCATCAAAAAAGAAAATTTCACTATGCGTATAAATATAAACCTGTGCAAAATCTTTTATCGAGGAAAATATTAAAAATTAAACCAAAAAATCCACGTTTTTCGCCCGTTTTTCGAGGATATCTCCAAAACTATTTACTTCAGACAAAAATAAATGACACCAAACGTTTTATTATGAAATTCTACATTGAAAAAAGTTATTTTAAATTTAGTTCTCCCAACAAAAAGTGCATTTTTTACAGAAAAATGTAAAAAAATAGTAAAAAATAATCTAAAAAATTAAGTTTTTCGTGATTTTGTTGTAGCATGATGAGCCAACCAATGACCCATAAACTTTTCACTGTAAATGTTTGTATTATAAAAAATAATTACACCAAGTTTCATTAAAATCAGCCTAATATTTTAAGCGCTATAGTCATCTAATAATCGTACTGCCAAAATATTGAACAATTTTCATATCCATCTAAACCGCAAAGTACGATCCGCAGATACATGAAATTTGGAACAAATATAAAGGAAAATTAGATCTTTCAAATAAATCTTAAAATAATAAAATTGTTTCTCTAGTAGTGCCTATGCAGGTGTTTAAATATAATATTATTTTTGGCAATTTCTAGCAATTTAATTAATTTGCATAATTTTCTATTAAAGTATATTTTTAAAACTCAAAATCATTTATTTCAGGCCTGAGTGGCCGTAACATCGAGTCTGACCTTCATTTGTCAAAGCTCAGCCCCCAAAAACGCAGGGAGTGCCTTTAATTAGCAGTTCTCGTACAACGCGACCGAACCGACATTCGTATGCATGAAGCTCGGTCCCAATTACATAAATCCCATATGCCTACCTTCCCTTCGCCAAGCTCGGTACCCAAAATTAAACATGTTGCCTTCATTAAGTAATACTCAGCCCCTATCATAGAACTTTTTTATGCGAAGCTAGATTACCAAGTGAAAAAAGATTTACTTCAGTTTCCTTTGGCCTTCTCTCATAACCGGTGGACCTTCTTGTCCACTTCTTTATATATGTATGCTGAAGTCACTCTTTGTAAGATGATAATTGTTGTTTGTAAACATCAGAAATGTAAACATTGTAAATTGCGTTGTAACCTCAAAAATCTTTTTACGATAAGAATTTTAACGACTAAAAGCTTATTTCTGCAGTATGATAAAAAAGTCGCTCCTTGTGATGGAAACTACTATTCTAAGCTCTACGAAGACAACTATAAGAAATATAATTATTTAGTAAAATACATACTATTGAAAACAAAAGCCTTTAGCGACTGAAATATCTCTTTACATAGTCTGCAGCAAGTATTCAGGGAAATAGAAACATTCCTCATTGTAATAAACAATTTACTCTTGTGTAAGAAAATGGTAGTCCACTTCGACATTTTTCAATCCTTACTGGAAAAAGGGAATGAAAGGTATAAAATACATATTAGTAAGAAAGTTTTTGTTACCTGCAAACATGACCATTGCCTTTTTTTTTCTTACATGCATAGTCTCACCAATTTAATATGATGATCACCGTCCCTCATGTCATGCATTTGCGTACATGACTTACACAACAGACACGCATGCTAAGAATAAATCAGTAGTGGCCCTTTCAAAGTACATCAAATCATCTCTTTTTCAATAATAAAATAAAATAGTTTGTTTAATCCTTATACTCCAGTGGGAGTCTGTTCGTGTTGGTAATGACTTAAGTGAAACCATAAAGGTTATAGAAAATATAGCTTTACCAAAAAAACTAAATTTTTGTTACAGAAAATAGTTAAAGTGCTAAAAGTCCAGTATATTGTTCTTTTTTACGATAATCTAAGGTGTATGGACAGTACATTTTAGACTTCAGAAGGAGACAAAAAGATGTGTAGCACGTTTTTCTATTGTAAAAAGTTAGTCAAGAATAAACGTTTAACTATAGAGTCAAAATTCCTTGAAAGAATTTTATAAAATTTGCACCAATTTCACGTGGAAAACAGTTTAAAAACCATTAATTTCACTTGAATTGCCTGAATATTTTATACACTTTATTTTGTAACAACTGACATTGCATTAAACAAATGCAGAATATTTTAAATTGCAAAGAGTGACTTCAGCATACATCTATAAAGAAGTGGACAAGAAGGACGTTCCGGTTATGAGAGAAGGCCAAAGGAAACTGAAGTAAATCTTGTTGAACTTGGTAATCAAGCTTCGCATAAAAAAGTCCTATGATGGGGGCTGAGTATTACTCAATGAAGGCAATATGTTTAATTTTGGGGTCCGAGCTTGGCGAAGGGAAGGTAGGCATTATGGATTTATGTTATTGGAGGTTGAGCTTCATGCATACGAATGTCGGTTCGATCGCGTTGTATGAGGACTGCTAATAAAAGGCGCCCCTTGAGGTTTTTGGGGCCGAGCTTTGACAAATGAAGGTCAGACTCGATGTTAAGGCCACTCAGGCCTGAAATAAATGATTCTGAGTTTTAAAAATATACTTTAATAGCAAATTATGCAAATTAATTAAGTTGCTAGAAATTGCCAAAATAATATATATACACATAATATACACGGTAGGTGTAGGTATATAATATTATATTTAAACACCTGCCTAGGCACTCCTAGTGAACCGATTTTATTATTTTAAGAATTATTTGAAAAAACAAATTTTCCTTTATATTAGCTCCAAATTTTATGTATCTGCGGATCGTACTTTGCGGTTTAGATGGATATGAAAATTTTTCAATATTTTGGCAGTACGATCATTAGATGACTATTGTGCTGAAGATATTGGGCTGATTTTAATGAAACTTGGTGTAATTGTTTTTTACAAAACAAACATTTACAGTTAAAAGTTTATGGGTCATTGGTTGAGTCATCATGCTACAACAAAATCGCAAAATACGTAATTTTTAGATTATTTTTTACTATTTTTTTAATTTTTCGATAAAAAATGCACTTTTTACTGGGAAAACTAAATTTAAACTAACTTTTTTCGATGTAGAATTTCATAATAAAACGTTTGGTGCCATTTATTTTTGTCTAAATTAAAAAGTTTTGGAGATATCATAAAAAAACAGGCGAAAAAAGTGGATTTTTTGCTTAATTTTTAATATTTTCCTTGATAAAAACTTTTGCACAGGTTAGTATTTATACGCATGGTGAAATTTTCTTTTTTAATGGTATTCCGAAGCCATTAACACAAAAATCTCGGATACTGTACGATTTACCCAACCATGTGCTTTTTTAGCGAATTTCCCCTATATTTAGCGAATTTCCCCTATAGGGAAGAAGCTATTACCGTAGGTCTCATGGTAAGACCTAAGCTCGGGACCACTATAACTTTTCGTTTTGGAGCCCCCAGAAGCAAAAAACACTATTCGTTCGAATTTATATATATATCTATGTGTCTGTTAGCACGATAGCGGCCGCAAAAATGGTCCGATCTTTATGAAATTTGGTACAGACATGTAAAGTGGTAATCGATTGGACGAGTTCGTGAACCAGCCCGATCGAACCACCGGAAGGGGGGGTAAAGGGGGATAAACCCCCCCAAAAATGGGTTTTTTGAGTTTTTCACAAAGAAAAATAAAATTTATCGAATTTTTGTGAGCACCATTGAATTCAGCTCAAAAAAACAAACAATTTAGTAATTTGAATCACTGCTCTATGTCCATTGGTTACTGAGATATTGAAAGTGGTAAACACAGTATGTTGTCCCAATGTTAACCTTATGGGAAGTAAGAAAAATTCTAAATCTCGATTATTTCTCAACATATCTTGTTAAAACTTGGTAAATAGCTTCTTCTAGTTCAGATCTACTAAATATTGAATTAAAACGACCCAGTTTTAATGTTCCTGTAGCAGCAAACCTGCATACTCATTCCCCATGTTATTCTTATGGAGCTTACCAAAACATGTCAAATCTTGCTATGTTGGATTGAAATATGTTGTTTTGCATTTGAAATTCGCTGAGTATGCAGGTATGCTGCAACGGGGGGTATTTAACAGATACTGCCTAGACTATTAGTGAAGTTTTTGTGCAAATATACTCATCATTTTTCAATATACTAACTTTTATATAAAACCTGGTACAAAAGGCCGTGAGTCAGTCATCACATTTTCAAATTGAAGTCAGTTCTGCCGGGTTAAGAACAATAAATTCAAATAAAAGAAACATGTTTTGATTTATGAATATTCAGTTGGCCTTAAGATAAATTATATACAATTTTTTAAGAGTCAACATTTTTTTGCTTGAGTCCATTACATGGAGTGACAAAAACCGTTTTTGATTTCTGACTGGATTGAACAATCAAAATTCCATGTTTAAAATGACTGGGCTTTTAACAATTTTTGGGGTTGAAAAAAATAAAAAATAACCATATTGTGTAAAAAATAACCCAAAAATAACCTCGGCCAGTGATTGTAAAATAAGGAACTAAAAAAGAAATTGAGTTAAATCAGAAACTAGAAAAATATCTTTAAAAATAAGTATGTATATTCGGTTTTTAAAACAGAAAAATTAGCTTTTTCCCACACCTGCTATGTTTAGAAGGTTTTTTACTCCTTGTAATGAGTAAGCAAAATTATATTTTGTCTCTCAGCGGGAGTAAATATGGGTAGTATTATATGAGTTCTCTCACGGCGGGGAACAAAGTAAACCAATTAGAATAACATTGAAATCAATAATTCAAAAATCGAGCGCCTTCAAAGATCTTATCACTTATCACTTAATCACTTTAATAAGACAGGTACCTCATGGAGGACGTTACCCTGAATATGAGTGAAGAATGAGTGTGATGATCGTGATGATAGTGGCGCGATCTTGTAGCCTTGTTACTGACTAAGGTTGGCATGTTCCTTAGACAGGATTGTTAATCAATAGCCCAACAACCAATGGTATGCAATATGGTGAGGTTCAACAAATTGCAGGCGCTAACAGCTGATTTAGTGGCAGGAATAATCACATAAGAATAACACTGACAACAATCAGCTGCAAGAATGTGTAAGTATTAAGCATGTAGGATTGTTGCAACAATCAGCTGATCACTGGTGCATGAATGGTTGCAGCTACTCAGACACAAGCATTAATTGCAGATCGACACAAAATGGATATTGTTTATCAATTATTAAGTTAATAAGTTAATGAAATAGATGTTCAAAGATTGGGTGTTTGTTATTGCAGGTGGGGGGAACATTTTGTGTGTATTTCGAGAGTAAAGTACCTTGTCTTCCTAGTGAAAATTGTCGCCCTTCTCAAGCTCGGGCGCCAACATTTTCACTCGTAAGACAATGTTGTAGTTTACTCACTAAACACACAAATAACTATTGTTTAAAGTTAACCTTTTTTGAGATGCTGATTGTTTATTATGCCTCAGATCAAGTTATTGTGGGAATTTAATTCACTGACCAATAAAATCAAGTTTCACAACATTTCAGGATCAAGAGTCTTTTTATGTCCTAGGTTTCTTATCTCCTGAAAATGGGATCGAATTTCAGATCCCTTTGGAATCCCAAATGCCAAATATACTTTGTGAAACTTGTTTTTACTGATTGGCAACTGTCCAGAAAATTCTAAATAATAACCCAAACTCAAATACACCAGTTGCAGCAGACCTGCATACTCAGCGAATTTCAAATGCAAAAGAACATAATTCAATGCAACATAGCAAAATTTGACATGTTTTTGTAATCTCCTTAAGAATAACATGGGGAATGAGTATGCAGGTTTGCTGCAACAGGTATGTTAAAACTGGTTGGTTTTAATTCATTATTTAATAGATCTTGACTAGAAGAAGCCATATACTAAGTTTTATCGAGAAATGTTAAAAAATAAGGAAGATAAAGAATTTTTTTATTTCCCATAAGGATAACATGGGGAATGATTATGCAGGTTTGCTGCCACAAAAATGGAAATTTCGGGGGTTTTAGACTAAAATACATTAGACCTCATCTAGATGAAGCCACAAACCAAGTTTTATTAAGATTTGTTGAGAAATAAGCAAGATATAGAATTTTACTTATTCCCCATAAGGTTAACATAGGGACAATGTACTGTGTTTATCACTTTCAATATCTCGGTAACCAATGGAGATAGAGCAATGATTCAAGATACTAAATTGTTTTTTGAGCTGAATTCAATGGTGCTAACAAAAATTTGATTAATTTAATTTTTCTATGTAAAAAACTCAAAAAACTCATTTTGGGGGGAGTTTATTCCCCTTTACCCCCCTCTTCTGATGGTCCGATCGGGCTGGTTTACGAACTCGTCCAATTGATTACCACTTTACATGTCTGTACCAAATTTCATTAAGATCGGACCATATTTACGGCCGCTATCGTGCTTACAGACATATATATATATCTATATATATATATATATATATATATATATAGATAGATAGATAGATAGATAGATATATATAAAAATTCGAACGAACTGTGTTTTTTGCTTCTGGTGGCCCCAAAACGAAAAGTTATCACGGTCTCGGGCTTAGGTCTTACCATGAGACCTACGGTAATAGCTTCTTCCCTATAGGGGAAATCGCTAATTCCCTATAGGGGAAATTCGCTAAAATGTAAAGCAATTTGTATAATACTTGAGTAGGTCCTAAGTGATACTGCTAAGTTGATTAATCAACCATAGCCAGAAGACCAAGAATAAACTTTATTTCCACAACAATAAAAAGAAATTTGTTTAACGGAACATTAGAAGTTCAATGGCCAAATTTAACAATGTGTTTATCTATTAATTTTTGTTTTGTTTGGAATAGTTTAATTTGAATAGGTGTATTTGAGGTGATTTTACACTAACTACAATATGATTAAACACTTTTTAAGTTTAGTATTTCCTCTTTTTATAGTTAAGTTGCTTATCTGTTTATTTCGGATTCTATTGTTTGCTTGCCTTTCAAAGTGCATGATTTTAGTTTTTTCTTCATTTACTTGTAGTTTTTTTTACAAATTAAACAGAAAGTTCCAAGTATTTAGGAGCAACTGTGCATAGTAGAAACTCAAGAGACGAAGAGATGCTAAGTTATCGAATGACAACAAGTGTCTAGGAGCATGCAAGAAGTTAATCTCATCTAAATTATTATCCCACAAAACAAAGATAGAGTTATATAAGACCATAATTCAACCTATACTGTTAGAAGGAAGCAAAACATGGGTAATGCCCAAGAAAAATGAAATCGACTCATGGTTTTTGGAAATAAAGTTTTAAGAAAAATATTTGTACTAGTGCAAGAGGGAGAAGTGTGGAGAATAAGAAAAAACAAAGAACTAAGATTACTTTACACCAACCCGGACATTGTTGCAATAGTCAAAACAAGAAGGTTAAGTTGGATAGGACATATACTGAGAAGAGAGAAGGGGACCAGATTGTATGAAGTATGGAGAGCCACACCCAGAGGAAAGCGTCCATTGGGGAGACCAAAATTAAGGAAGAATGATCAAGTTATGAAAGACATCAGGACCATGGGTGCAGACATCAATTTGGCGGATGACTAAGTAAATTTAGTAAGTTATTTAATGAAATTAAATATAATTTCAATAAATAACTTCTTGATTCTTGAATAAAAATTAAAATTCTTGATAAAAAAATCAATAAAATAAAATTCTTGATTCTTGAAAGTGGAAGAAGCTGGTCTACGAGGCTAAGAATCAACTGAGATTTGTGGAGCCACGGCAGTAAGTACGCAAGTAAGTATTTCCCCTTTTTCTTGCTTCAGACATAAGCATAAACAAGACGTATTTTAACATATTAATAATTTGTATCAATAAAAAAATGAGTTGAAATACTTTAGATTAGATGAGTTATGTTTATCAAGGACTATTTTTTTATACTTTTTTTGTGAATAGCTGATTATAAATTTATAGTTCTGAACAAAAGAGAACTTGTAGAAAAGAGATGAAAATACCTACAAGACAATTGGACAAATACGATATAATAGAATATACATCAAATACATCTTTACAGTGATGGAGATGGTAAGACATATTAGGGAGCTTTTTATCGCCATTGACAAGAAATAAGGGGTTATTCAGGAGACTGAGATATGAAATCATGAGTGTAATTGAAAATTTATGGAGGATCTGAGAATTACCTCAAACTTAGTGCAGGAGTGGGAAAAAATACTCGAACAATTGCACATAAACACTGCAAAGTAGTGTACAATGTTTGCTGGCAATTGTTTCAAATGAGCAGGTATATGATTGAAAGTATTAGTCTATTAAATAATTTATAAAATTTGTACTTTTGAATTAGTGTGAAAATGTGTGAAATTTTTAATGTGAGTAAAAGTGTGGATAACTGCTAGTCCAATCAACAATTTTTCCATAATAAATATTTTCAATGAGTTGGAGATTGTTCTAAATGAGACTTTAAAAGCACTTCTAATTAAGAAATTTTAGTTCTTTAAAGATAAAAAAATCACTGAAATTATTTCTTTAACATATCTTACTCATGTATGGCTTCAGTGAGGTAATTTACTATCACAACTATATCAATTGGTGTAGGAGGTGTTGATTAATCTAATAAACATATCAAAGGTAACTGTAATCAAACAATAGTCTGCTTATCTTTGTCAATTTACGAGCGTAACCAATAAAAAAATTATTTGTTATAAAAAGCTAAATTTAAAATTCTTTTCCAATCACATCTTCATACATATTACAGCCAAACTTCAGTAATTTTATTTGTAAGTACTTAATTAACAAACACTCCTGTAATTTAAAAAAAAGTTTATTTATGAGTAAAATTTAAAAATTATTATTGCTCTCAATTACTACATTTTAATTGCCTCATTTTATACTAGCTAAAAACACTGGTTTCACCATAGGAAAATTAAAAAAAAAATGTTACCTTACTATAATGAAAATGAAATCGTATCAGCTGTTTATTTGAATAACAATAAGTAAATACCCAAGGTCTTATTTATAATCGCGGGAACCAAATGGGGCGAGTGAGCGAGTTCGCTGCTTGCAAAAATATGGTTTACTGCTTTATGGGCAGTTGATCAACTGATCATATGTTAAAGTAAACACAAATTCACACATGAAGGGCCCTGAAAAATGTAAACAAAGTTTTGACAGAACAACAAAAACATTTCATTTACTCATTTGAGCTGAGTTTTAGCAAACAATTATAGGAGTTTACAGTTTTTGCCACCCACCCTATTTCTACTCTAATAAATAAATGGTAAAATTTTCGTCAAATTTCACCATTTGAGAATTTAGACGAAATTCAGAATCAGGTGCAACAGCTGCAATCTTACGGAACCTACCCTAAAAGTTGCATGCCTTAACTTCTTGTAGTTTAACTGTACATCAATCCACACAGAGACAAGAATTTTCTGCTTTATTTATTTATATAGATACAAATATACCAACTACATACGGGTAGAATAAATGTCCCACATTTAAAAGATAAAATCTCCCTGACTGCCTTTAACTCAATTGGGGTAAGCCTAATGAAAATTTGTTTGATCACTGTTAGTTAAATGTTAATTTTTGGCAGTTATTGAGACTAACTAATTACATAGGCCAAAAATTTTTCAGAAGATGCTCATTCACATTATATTAGAAAATGAAATGTCAAAGTTTAAGAATTAACTAAAACAATTTATCAATAAATAAATGTTTTTAAGCTTGAATAAATTAAGCTAGTTCTAAGATTGCTCTAGGGTCAAACCTAGCCAAACCAAACAATTCTAACCACTGTGATTTGTTAGACAAAATTGAATTTTATTTTTAAAATACATAATAGCGAAGGATTTGTAATTATTATTTAATTTGTTGGACTTTTCCTATCACTTCTAGTGTTTAAACTACACTACGTTTCGAGAGGTATTGAAACTCCTCTCGTTTTCAAGTGACCCTACTTAAAGTTACATTAACCTACTTATGTTTATTTAACCTACTTTTTTTGGGTTTTCAACATACAATTTACATTCATCCAACATTCAACAGAAATCTCACTCACACAAAATTTCATACAAAACACATTACACACACTTAATACAGAAAGAAAATTAAAACTAAAACATATTAAACATGATACAGAACACAGATAGAAAATTAAAACAAAAGGTTGTAACGAGCCTGATTTGCACGGGAGTGAGAATTGGCTAATTAGGTCTAGCCTAGTAATAGGACTACCTGGTCTAGACAGTGGGCCTAGGCCAAGGCTAGATTTCATCTAGCCTATGTCCTATGCTGTGAAGGGAGTGTTGATAATCTGAATAAACACTATTATTTCCCTTACTTAAACCCCTTGAGTGATTAAGTAACTCACGTCATTATGGTGGATGTTTATAACCCTAATTATCACCATCGGAAGGCTAACCTAGTCGGACTCATAACTGCCGACTCCGATCTCCGATTTAGATTTGGAATCCTACGTGTTGGCACTTTCACTACGACTGAGAAGTCGTACAAGCACTTAGTGAGTTGTGAAAGAAGGTCACTTCTTCCAATAAACGCGATATTGCGAGTGGAAATGTTGTTGTTGTGTGTAAACAACGTACATAACCTCGAAAGACATCGTCACGACTGCGTTATGCAGACGACGACAGAGCCTGCGCTGCTTCTTCTTCTGCTCGCCGAGCGCGCCAATAAGCTGTTTTTCTGGCAGAGACCGAAAAACAGTGGCCCCGGATATAGCTTTTTTTTAGCTTGTAACCAGCCGTTTTACCAACTGCAAAAAGGGCTGGTGAGTCATCACCGGAAGGGGTGAGCACATGGTGTGCTGATAACCCCTCGATTGACACTTGTCGGTGCTCTGTCGTAGTGTCCGGTGCTTTCTGTTTCACGTGCAAACTTCTTCTGGTCGTTGTGCTATTTCGTACGTGGGGAAAGCAGTGACTTCGTCGTCTTCCTATGAAATGAATGAAAATGAAATGAAAAAATCGTTTATTTCCAGTAATATTAACAAAAAACAAATCTTCCATGAATTCAAATTACAATTCAATAGTTGGTAATTACAAAGAAAATATAACTAAATTGAATGATATGCTAAATTTTAATTACAAAAACATTGTCCATGAAAGATATTTATAACCAAGGAAATAAGCCTTCATGGGCAGGTTGCCTGTGCAAAGGCTTAGCCGATATTACAGTCAGCATAGGTTATTTATTGTGAATAAACTTTTGGAAAAAATTTGCTTTTAATTTTTTAATGCGGAAAAGAGTGGTTTTTAAAAAACTAGACTTGTTGAAAATAATAACAAATAATTTAGAGAATTAACAACGGAGCATGGGAGTGGCAGAGAGGGGAAGATGGCAAGAGGCAGTGTAAAAGGTAGTCAAATGTAAGATTCGGTCAGATCAGGTCCTAGTTGGTGTAAGTAGTAGGGTCAGGTCTGCCTGTACTGAGGAGTGATAAGAAGTTCAGAATCTGTTATCCCCAGTTCAACGAGCCAATCAGTTACATGCTTTTTAAATGATTTCACAGAAGGAGAATTAAAAATTAAGTTATTTGAATAGGTTGTTAAGTTCCGGTACAAAACAGATGAAATGTAAGAGGAGTTGGTGGTAGAGTAAGATTTAGTTAAGTGAATAGCTGGTATTCCTACATTTTGTGAATAGCGTGTGTTATGAGTTTGTGTTATGCTAGTAAATAAGGAGTTAAAATTCTTGTAAATATGAATCATCAAGGTCTTAATAAACAATTGTCTAACGGTAAGCAGTGATAACTCATGGAATAGTACGGTTGTGGGGTAACGAAGAGGTTTCATAAAACAAATCTTTACTATTAATTTTTGAATGACAAAAAGGGGTTCTAAAATTGTTGGAAACAATCCACCCCATACGATTATGCCAAATGAAAGTAAGGATTGCACATAAGCGTAGTATGCCAATTTGATTTCATTGAATGTTAATACTTCCCGCAGTTGTCTGTAGGCATAAATAAATTTTCTCAATTTAGAGATTAAAAATTGAACATGATCTATCCATTTCATTCTATTATCAAAAACAACACCTAAATATTTATAAGAAGTTACCTTTTGGATAGATTCACAAAAGCAGTTTCTATTTTGGTAATCTCCACAAGAATGAATGATAAGGTCTTGCAAAAAATAATCAGAATTAGATCTCAATGATATAGGCATAAATTTAGTTTTAGAGACATTCAAGGAAAGAACATTTTGATCAAACCATTTTTTTAGGACCATAAGATCTTTGACAGCATTACAACGTACGTTCTCCCAATTAGCACCATTTTGCAATATGAGAGTGTCGTCTGCAAACAAGAAAAGTTTTCCATTTAGAGCTAGTTTAGAAATGTTATTTATGTAAATAAGGAAAAGAATCGGACCAAGAGTGCTTCCCTGAATAACTCCGTAATCTATAGGCCTAATATCACTTGAGATGCCATTAATAACTACACACTGCCTTCTGTCAGTTAAATAACTACGGAACCATGAAAGAGCTACACCACGAATTCCAATATTTTCAAGTTTAGCCAATAATTTACATCTATCAACTGAATCGAATGCTTTTTTAAGGTCCAAAAAAATTAACATACAACGCTTATTGCACGAAATATTATAATCGATATCTTTGCTGATGTCAAACAGAGCATCAGATATATTTTTATCTTGAACAAACCCATATTGATTGCTACTTAAAATGCCATTTAGTTGTACATAAGAAACTAATTGATCTTTTACTATTCGTTCCAAAACCTTAGAAAAGACACTCAGCATAGATATGGGGCGGAAGTTGTTCACATCTGAAAAGTCGTTTGATTTATACAAAGGAAATACTTTAGCTAATTTAAAAATATTGGGGAATACACCGGAAGTCAAACTAAGATTAATCAAGTGAAGGAGTGGATATAAAAATATATTTAGATGCTGTTTGAGAAATTCGGCAGAAATTTCATCAATACCGGGGGCAGACCCTCCCCTGAGTGAGGTCACGTGTCGTATGGCGTCATGTTCAGTGACAGTATGAAACGTGAATTCCGTAGGAAGTCTGTAATTAACGTCGTTCAGTACTGGGGCCCCACCCGAGTCAATATTACTAGCTAAATTTTGTCCAACTTGAGCAAAAAAATCATTAAAGTTATTAGCAACTTGTTTTACTGTTTCGTTATTTATGTTCGAGATATCAGGAAAATATCTTCTTATCGGAAATGCCTCATATTCTTTTACCCTACCGGCCAATTCATTTACAACTCGCCAAAAAACCTTAGGATTCTTACCACTCTCGTTAATTTTTGTTCTATAATAAGTACGTTTTGCATTTTTTAAGGACCTACTGAGGTTTTGCCTAGCATCTAAATATCTAAGTCTTAAATTCTCATTGAATGGTTGTTTTTTTACTTGTTTACTCAGCTTATCTCTGTCCCGAATACTCCGAATCAAATCCAGTGTTATCCACGGCTTTATTTTCTTGAATCTTGTACAATTTTTTGAATATTTTTTAGCATTATGGGTCGAGGTTTTAATAAGAACGTTAAAGTTATCTGCAGATTCATTAATCTCAAAACAATTTAGAACGGTGCCCCAGTCTGCCCGAGTAAGATTGTCGGAGAGTACAGTGCGGTCAATGTAAGTTCGTGGTTCAGTGTCACGTGACCCAGTGTCAGTCGTAGGCGATGCGGCAGTAACAGTAAGAGCAATGGCAAAGTGATCAGTTATGCTTGTCTGAAAAACTGCTGAGCTTACATTTTTTACAACTGGATAGCGAACAAATATATGATCCAGACAAGACACAGAGTTAACAGTAACACGAGTGGGTTTGTCTATGCATTGCAGAAGGCCACTGCCTAGTAAGCAGTTTAAATATCGGTCAGTGAATGAATCAGTTTTGAGTAAATCAATATTTACATCTCCTATTAAAATGCATTTTTTATTAATTGAAACGTTGCTGTAATAGTCTTCAAGTCCGGTAAGAAAGGTATTTATGTTGCTGTCATGGGTCCTGTACAAAGCTAAAAAATTATAATGATCAGTACACAAAGTAAACTCTAAACTTAAACCAAAAACGTCTCCAATCGTCATCTGTCTGAATGTATAAGTCAGTCGCTTGTTCACAAAAACTACTACTCCGTCGTTTTGATTGAGCTGTTGGTCTGTAGCTATAAGGTCAAAGCCCTCTACACCCTCCCCCCCGGCCCCGCCCCTCAACCAACACTCCGATAGTACAATAAAATCAAGTTGAGCATAAAAAGAATTAATGAAAACTAATAATTCGTCAAAGTTCTTCTGTAAACTCCGGATATTTATGTGAAATATTTTTAACGTAACACCACTCAATTTCCTAGAATAAAAATTTAAATGGTCAATGCTTGTGTCTAATGTGACACACGCATCGAAGTTAAGAATGTCATTATCTTCCGAACACAGCATGACCTTCGCACCCAGCCCCCTGCCCAGTCAGGGACACAAACAATACTGCTAAATTAAAACTTTGCCTGTACTATTTCGAAACTGAGGAATTACAATCAATGAGTTTTACAAACTGAAAATAATAGCAATTTGTGGAAACAATATTAAACTGCAAATTATTTTAATTATGAACAATTTATCACGTCCATAACGTGCATGAGAATTATAATTATTCATTAAGCTGTAAAGTTCAAGGAAAAAATTGTTATACAAGGAAAAAATTGTTTTAAAAAGTTTTTTTGTAAAATTTTAATCAATCTTACTGAAGAAAATTCAACGTAGATTATATACGACGATTCAATAAAAAATAAAGGAATTACCTTTGTGTCTGGAATTGAATATTCCATTAATCTGATAAAATAAAATAAGATATACTTATTGCAGTGAGGTAGCAGAGAAATGAAATTATATTCCAATACCAATACATGAATTCTTAACTTAAAATAACATAACGAGAACAAACTGTTTTCATGACAACAATTTTTCTCAGCTAATTCAATCATTTTACTTTTACTTTTTTTTTCCTAGCCTAAATAATTGTATTATGTAAAAAATCACATTTCGAACTTAAAAATTCACTTAGGCATAGTGATGGTGATAGGCCTACTTGAAAATAATCTAGATGCTACTGATCTTGGTATAATTCAAGCTAATTTATTTATATTACAAAGTGAGAAAAATAAAATGAAAGAGTTTCTATGGGATACATTTGATTTTTAAGCTTTACTCCGTTGGATACACTAATATAAACTTAATAACTAATACAAAGCTTAAAGGTACCAATTGCAAATTTAATAACTTGATAATGAAAACAAAGAGTTTTCATACCAATATAATTTTTTTAAATCACTTGACTTCCGCTTTAACATTGATTGTAGCCTCAACAATTAATTATCCTAAGCAAGAGTATTATGCACAAATCTCATTTATTTGATTTTAACATATCTAGGAATGATTTAAAAGAGTTAATTTATTTATAGCTATAAAATTATCTTAAAAAAATTAACATTAAAAATGTTTGATTCTTTTAACTTTACCCTGTTGTTTACATGTATTTTATGAACTTGTTAAATTATGTAACAAAGGCAATACCCTCAATACCTTATATTCTTTTAACAGAATATTTTTGTGTTACGAGACAAAAAGTTTATTTATTGTATCAACACAACAATACAATGATTTATTTTTATCAACACAAGATTTAAGTTAAGAAAATATAATTTAAAGAGTGGGAAATATACTAAAACATTAACATTAAAAATGCTTGATTTTTTAACTTTACCCAGTTGTTTATATGCATTTTATGAACTTATATTAAATTGTATAACAAGGACAATACCTTAAATTCTTTTAACAGAATATTTTTGTGTTACAAGGCAAAAAGTTTATTTATTGTATCAACACAACAATACAATGATCTATTTTTATAAACACAATATTTAAAGTTAAGAAAAAATAGAGATTTGTTTTGTTTATATTTAGGGTGAGAATATATTTCCGGAAATTAAATGTGGAAAAAATTTATAAATTACCTACATAAAGCTTTTACTCGTATTTGTCCAAATCTTCGAGCTCGAACACACGAATGGTAGCGTCTTTGTCCGTCGGCTTCACCAACACCTTCCCATTGTGGAATCCAGCGTAGTGCAGCTTCCCGTCTCGTTGTAGCCTCCGGGCGCGGCCCAGCAGCGCCTTGTTGTGGGGCGTCAGCTGCTCATTGATGTAGATGGTGGATGATGGAAGAGAACTGGCTACCTCAGAGGAACTGAATCCCCTCTTGGTCCTAGCAGCCTTGAGCCACATCTCCCTAACGCTGCGGGATACGAATTGCACGATTACAGGCGGGTGTGCGTGCTTCTTGGAATATAAACGGAGCCGATGCGCCAACGAAACGTCCTCTCTCTTGTATGGCACTTTGATCACCTCCGAAATTTTATGTAAGACCAAATAAATATTTTCTTCCATAGTCATAGGAATTCCTGTGATTTCGATATTAGCGCAACGGGAGTGCTGCTCGAAATCACGCTGCTGCTGACGCAACTCGCGGACCTGTTCATGCGTGTGCCTGCTGCCTTGTTCCCACGTGCCGCACCGCTGATCCAACACGTCGACTCGTGATTCTAAGGTTGATAGTCTCCCTTCAAAGTTTTGGAAATCCTCCTGGAGGAGTTTGATTGACTCCATGACATCCGCAATTTTAGCGTCAGTGTTCGAATTAATGTCTAATTTCAACGAATTTAGCGCATCGAAAAGTGGCTTATTCGTGAGATTTAAACTGTCACTGCTTTCACTAGACTTCGCAGTACTCACGTCACACTGATCGCACCTCCAAGACCTCATTTTATTCTTCGTCAAGTTCTGGGCGGATCCCAACCGTGTGCATGCCGGATGAAAAACTGACGAACAGTCACTGCATTTCGCGGATATTTCGCCACTCGCGAATTCCAGCTTGCATCTCACGCACTGAGACATGATCTTAGAAAAAGAAAATCACAAAATTAAGACACAAAAACTTGAAAATTATACCGAATTGTCCGTGACTGAGCAGGATTCGGCCGGACTATACCTTGTGGTATTAAAGGTACGACAGCGATCTTTTCCCAGTCTTTTTGCTTTTATTTTAAATGCCAGTTTTCAGACTTAGCGTTGAAACTGTCGCAGGATAGGGTTCCGAGACCTATCCTGCTCATCTCTTGGCTGTAACCAAGACTAATTAAATTAATTATCTTGGTGCCGATTTTCGATTAGAGTCAATTTGTAGTATTTTCCAAATTCTGTGTAACCAAGTTAAAGTAATTGGTGTTTTTCATAATTGGTTAAATTCCTAGATTTTCCTGCTGTTGTAACAGGCTTAGTCTTGTCAAAACCTGCTGCGCTACAGGAGTGTAAGGTTTGTCCTGCTCCTGTAACTATTGGTCACTAGTGAAATAGTTTAATGTTGTTTCTTGATTAGGGTAAACATTAACTATGGGTAACTAGTGTTAACTCTGAATATCTCACAGAGCTAGGGAAAACAGCAGAGGGCATTTTACTTAGAAGGTGTTTCCAGATTTAGTCTGTCCTAAGTTGAATGTCATCTAGGTTGAATATAACTGAGCTCTCATATTTGAATATCTGGTAACTACTGTGATTTCGATCCTCGACCCCTGGAATTATCCCAGCGAACGAGCTGAGCGATTACAAGGCCTCTGACAACCTGTGACGTGATTTCCTGCGGTTCAGTGTACCAGTTTAACCGATCATCTTTTCTCTCACTAGGAAATATCCGTCACAAACATGGCACATGCATTTGAATGTGGCGTCTAAAAATGAAAAAAATATGGTGTGATATGTTTTTGTTACAAAAAATTAAAACAAAAGGTACTGGCAGTAAGGTATATGTTTTTGTTTTAATTTTCTATCTGTGTTCTGTATCATGTTTCATATGTTTTAGTTTTAATTTTCTTTCTGCATTAACTGTGTTTAATGTGTTTTGTATAAAATTTTGTGTGAGTGAGATTTCTGTTGAATGTTGGATGAATGTAAATTGTATGTCAAAAACCCAAAAAAGTAGGTTAAATAAACATAAGTAAACTTAACTCCGCTTGTTTTCAAATGTTGTGTTTAAGAGATACTCTAGACTTAAAAACCTCTGTAACTATTTATTACGCGTACTTTTACTCAATACTCCAATATGGCATTGAATTCTGGGGCTTTTCTCCTGATATTGAAAGAATTTTTAAAGTACAAAAGAAGTTTTTGCGAATTATGACATTTTCATCGTGGAAAGCAACATGAAAACCAATTTACAAAGAATTGAATATAATGACAGTACCAAGTTTGATAATTTTTAAGACTTTGTTAGTAGTACAGAAAAATTATTCTAAGTTTTACAGTGACAATTTTGATCATGTCTATAATACACGTTTTAAGAATGACTTTCAATACCCTAGACACCGACTTAAGCTTGTAGAGAAAACACCAATGTATATGGGGAAAAAACTTTTCAATAGACTTGATTCAAGATTAAAATTATTAATTAACACTAACTCCTTCAAAAGCAGCCTTGCCAATTTTCTGCTAAGTAAGATTTACTATAGTGTAAATGAATTTTTTAGTGATCATTAATTTGATATTGTAACTATTATTCCTATGCTTGTTTTAATTTAAGACCTGTATCTGGTAACGTTGTTTTTATATTTATGACAATAGATTTTTGGTATTAGTTGCAGTTTTTCAATTGATTTTTCATTAGGCCTATTTGTTTGAAATTATTTACTAGGATATTTGACAATGTCACCTGTTTTATAGCCTTGCTATGTACAAAAACGTTCATGTGACAATAAAGAATTATTATTATTATTATTATTATTATTATTATTATTATTATTATAAGTAGGTTAATGTAACTTTAAGTAGGGTCACTTGAAAACGAGAGGAGTTTCAATACCTCTCGAAACGTAGTGTAGTTTAAACACTAGAAGCGATAGGAAAAGTCCAACAAATTAAATAATAAAATTGAATTAATTCATTGCGGCCTGCATGTAACTGAATGCTTTTGAGCATGAAGTATTATGTAGATTCTCTGCACTGTGCATCAACACAGCCACTATTCAATAATCAAAATCCATTTTTAATACTAACACTACTGTAATATTATTTTAATATTCACCAAAGAAAATTCAAATATTTACTTTTTTAAATATTAAAAGAATTCATTGCTCTGTGTAAATTTAATAAGTACTTTGAATTTTGTGACTTTTTTTTATTCGTTTAACCTGCAACATACTTCTTTCTGCAAAACTTTAATGTTCACTTCAGTTTTATCAATAAAGAACAATTCTGAGGTTTTAATTGATTTATTAGCTTGAGGTTATTTATTTGGAATCTTGAATCTTAATAACATTAGTATCTGATGTGAAACCTATTAGATTACAGTTACATTCAGGTTTCTGTTCCCTTTCTGTAGTCATCACAAATCAATGAAAACAGAATCCTGACGATAAGCACAGCTTATGTTTGAATCCTGTTACAGAAAACAAAAATGGTGACTGTCAGGTACCTCTGCATAATTCTTCTTGTGAGTATTCCTAAATCAAGAACAGGCCTCAATTTGAACTCCCTAATAGATACTTTGCTGGAAGGTGCAAAACAGTCTATATATTCAAGAAATAAAGGCCAGTTAAAAATTCCTGACATGAGAAAACCCTTTGACATTAATTTTGTATTTTTTACCTTAAATGGGGGTATAAAAGCAACTGGTGGTTTTTTTAAAAATCTCACCACATTGCAAAGAACAGGTGATGCGATATTGGAAACAACTGGAGAAGGAGCCAAAGTGAAATTGTTTTTAGGCCTGGAAAGTATGGAAATAGGTTTTGACCAATGGAATGCGTGGTTGGGGAAAAGGTTTAATCTTCATGGTACAATAAAAGTAAAAGTGAAATCAAACTCAATCAATGGTCAAATGTCAGTACTTCTGGAAAATGGGAAATGCAAGGTCACTCTTAACCATATTAAAATACATAAATTGGATGGTTTTCAAACAGAAGTGAATGTCAAAGGAGACAATGGTTCTCTTAAAAAAATGTTGCAGGATTTATCAGACTGGCTCATAAACCAACTGAATACAAAAGAAATGAAACAAGAATTAGAAAAAGAACTGTATGAACAAATATCTAAAGAAATTCCAAAAACTAGTACTAATCTATGCAATTTTGTGAGCTGAGTGAATCAATAAATATGTAACTCGATGCAATATTATAATGTAAGCTCATAAATTAATAAAATTGCCAAAGTGAAAGAGAATTTTTTTTTTATTTATTGCTCTTTTTACTCTACAAGGTAAGTTTTGAATACAAATAGGGATTACAATTAATTAACAAACACAAACAGGAAAGACAAAGAACAAGGACTGAAATTTCAACAGTTTATACGGATGATAAATAATGTGGAGTTTTTTTGTTTAAGTTGAGATAAACTTAACTCCTTACTGAAATAGTCTCCAGCTTCTGTGAATTAAGTCCACATTATTTCTATATCAGAGCAGCAATAGCTTCCTCTACTGTTCATACTAAACAGCTAAATACATTATGACTTAATTCTGAATCAGGGGCGGCTCCAGGGGAGGGGCCATGGCCCCCTCCGAGAGCTCCGAATTTTTTCGCATTTCGAACAGGATTTTACTATAATGCATTCGTGTGTATTTGAAATTATCTATGGCCCAATATCAGAAAAGTCAATTCGTACAAGATTTTCAAAGACAAAACTTTTTTATTTCTATATAATTTTCACTTATGTACACTTAATTCAAGCTTACATTTTTTGTTCAATATTAATAATAGGGGACAGTTTTTGTTAGGTTGGCAGCGCGTTACAGTTTGCCGCCATAATAAAGGTTTGGAAGTTTTTTTCTGTTTGTGTTTGGTAGTGTGGGTTGTGCGATGTGTGATGGAGGCAGTTTGACAGCAACTAAACATCCAATATTCTTACAACCTTTCGCATTACCATTCCCTAGAAGACCACGGAGTAAGTTATTGATCCGCTTAAATACTGCCCGGCATTCAATACTTTGAATTATCATATATTATTTTAGTCTAAAATAAACATCCAATCATAACAAAGTTGAAGTTCATTTAGCCTATGTGTTAATACTATTTAAATAAGGAACAAATTATTTAATCATTAAATTAGGTGCTGTCCATAAATACGTAACCCTCCTAGTGGAGAAGGGGGTTTCGTCAGCATTATGCACCGTTCCAAGGGAGGGAGGGGGGCTTCAACGCAACGTTATGTACCAATTAAACATTAAGAATTAATTCCATAAATTCTTTCAGCAAATTTAAATCATCTTCAAAGTAAAAAGTTTTCGACTTTTTTGGGGAGGGGGTGATAGTACAGCGTTATGTACTCTTTTGAGGAGTGTTAGTGCCAGCGTCACAAGTCCGTTAAAAGGGGGAGGGGGGTCTGAAAAGGCAAATTTTTGCGTTACGTAATTTATGGATGGCCCCTTAAATAAAATCTATAACACAGTGTTAATATCTCATAGTCAAAGGTGTTAATTAACTCGTATTTCGGGGGGTGACTAAAAATCAACCAAATTTTCTCATACCTGCCCCCCCCCCCCCCCCCGGCGAAACTGTCCTGGAGCCGCCCCTGTTCTAAATCATCTTAACCCTTGAGCGGGCGCTTCACCGGCAAAACGCGAGCGGGCGCATGCAGAGTTTTACTCCGCAACCCTAGATTGCACAAATTTAACCCATTTTACTTGTTTTATAGCGAAATATAGTATGTAAATGTTGACAAACTTCATTAGGAATCACATTTCATCGTCAATTCAATTAATTGTTCAACTTAATAGGTATAATATTACAATTAAACATAGTAAGTAATTTTCTAGTATGAAATATGTATTAATTATTATTTACATTTTTTGACTTTTCCTTTCACTTATATTTTTCGAAAGTAAAAGGAAAATTCTAAGAAATTAATAATAATTACAAATCCATTGTTATTATGAAATTAAAATGGGTATCAGTGTCTGTGTAACGGGAGAGGGCCCTCCGCAAACTGAGACGGCATCTCTGAATTGCATATAACGAGGTACAAAGGGGGGGGGGGGGGTGGGGCATATAAATAGCTTTAGGACATTCCTGGAATGAGGGGCATAAAGTACTGAGCCGGACACGACCGCCGACACCCATTATGTCTGATTATTTTAACATAAAAAACACGTGCGGAGGAAAACTCCGCGTGTGCCCGCTCGAGGGTTAAAATCAAACTGCTTATTTCCTCAATTTTCATGATAAGTTTATATCCCAATTAACAAGGGTTCCTAATTTTTTGCTAAAAAGAAATAACAATTTTTTTATAACAAGAGTGAAAGTGGCTTATAGCATAATCAAGACCATATGTTTGAAGTGTGCGATTTACCGAGAATATGCAAAACCACTTTCACTCATGTTTTGGACGAACATACACACAGGTAAAGAAACAAAAACAAATTTTTGTTTTTTTTGATCGGAAAAAAATAAAAAGGACGGTTGACATTACTATCCCACACTGAACATTGTTTTTCCATTGTAAACTATGTAATGATGAATTTTCTTAGGTGTCAAACACGTAACAAAAACAGATGATTTCATAGTGGTGTAGCAAAAAATATATTTAATCACACTGCATTCTAAAGAGCTAATTTCAATGCAAACTGTAAGTTAGGAAAGTGACTTATTCCGATGTAGATTTTCCTTGGAGTCTATCACGAATCAGCCTTTCTGATTGGTAAGCAGTGAATAAATATTTCCTTAAGTCAGTTGTCCTCAATGATTAACAGTTTAACGTAATCACTATTGTTGTTAATGTACTTATTAATGTACCAGTAATGTAACTTAACATTGGAGGTTATGTTTGAAAAATATATATTAATACTATATTTTTGAGACTAACTTGAATGAAGGGATGAAAATGTAACAATGAACAAAATCAATTGGACACACTACCCCTTAAACGATCAGTTTGAACTCAACAGCTCGGGCTTAGACGTATGTGCAGTCAGTTGCCAATACTCTTTACATTTAGATTTGTTACATTCATTTTGTTTGGTTCAATATATTCTCAAATTACATAATGGTATAAAGCTATCAAGGAATTGCTGAATCAAATATGTAGACTTACTGTCACAAGCGATCCAGTAATTTTTAAGTTAGTGGCCTGGGGGCATCATCAGCACAGCTTGAGGTTAAACCATTTAAATCATAAGTGCACTCAAGTTCTTGTCGAAATAACATTGAAGTAAAAAACAAAAACACTGACGATGTCATGAACACAGATAAAAACACATTTCAAAACTGACTAGGGCTTGAGCCGCACTTAACCTTAACGTCTACTAGTCATTACTGTCTACCAAATCAGCTGACTCATGTTTGACATATGGGGCCATAGCCATCTTAATCATTTGTCGTTACTATGATCTTTTTCTTTATTAAGCTGTCATATACGGCATTAGCAGTAAAATTTGTTTGCATATTTATCAGTTTTTGAGGTTGGCTTTTTCTGGCACGGTAGATTTCTAGGTCTGTCAAGTCTTTGAGATTTCTTGCATATGTGAAGGACTTCAAGACTTTCATCAAAGCTCTGGTGCTCATACCCTGAGTTAGATATATGAGCAACAAAATTGGACTTTGTTGTGTTGGGTTGTGAACTTCCTATGGCTTTTATATGCTCTTTATATCTGACAGCAAAACATCTTTGGGTTTGGCCTATATAGTAGGAATTGCAGCCGCCACACTTCAAACTGTATATGCCCTGTTTTTCGTTAAATCCTGAGGGAATGCTAACTGGCGGCTTAAGGACTTTTGAAAGGCTGTTTAGGACAAAAGCAACAGATACAGGGGTGATCTTGTAGAGACCTTTCACTAGCTTTTCTAAAGGCTTGCTATACTCAACAGTGACAAACGTCTTGTTCTCAGGCGGTTTTGGTGTGGTTCTATTCTGCATTTACATGTACATTCAGTCAACAAGTGAGGGTTGATATCCATTTTGTTGGGCAATATACTTGATGGTCATTAGCTCTTTTTTCTTATTTTCCTCAGATAGAGGCACTTTTTATGAAAAAAAAAAGCATTTAAATGAATCTAAATGCCGCTAGTTTGTGAGAATATGGATGGTTTTTGGATTCGTGAAATTTTGCTGTATGTTAAAACATTTGAATGTAAAAATACTGTAAGTGCAAACAATCAAACAATTTAGGAAAAAACTTCAGTTTTACCTGAACTAAATAAAAGCACAACAAAATTTTAAAAGTAAGTTCCAAGTGAGACTGTACTCCCATAATACACAAAACATTTTCCCCCACCTACTATATTAAAAGCACACCGGTTAAACAACTATTTTACTAACATATAGTAAAAACCACAGCAGTAAACCATAATTGCATTAAAAAATATCCTTTTTGTTTTCTTCAACCCGTAAGGGTCTGCAACCATTCTCACATTTTTATCAGCTGATTCTTGTAAAACTCTTACATATAAAAATTTCAACTCATTGCCGTCAGTGTTATTCCTTAAGGATTGTTTTGCTCCATAAACAGTCAAAGTAGCGTTTTTCTCGCTCCCTAATTACAAGAGGTAAAATGCGACTGAACACAGTTGATTGGAGAAAAAAACAAATATCAAGAAACATAAAAAAAACAGCAGACTTATTTTAAAGAACTGATATTTGACAAAAACACAGTACATATGCTGAACGACAATGCGACTCACCAGGAATGGAAGTCGGCCATGCCCAAGTCGTTCTCGGGAAGACTGGCCTCCCAGTCGAGGATGGTGTCGTGGAGACGTCCGCGGCACGGCCGGCCGTTGAGGCGAGACGTCGGGCACGGCTTCAACAAACACTTCTGGCCCACGCTGGCCGTCGCACCACTCCGCACAAACTGCCTGCACACGGACACGGAAATGAGTCGCAGAGAGTGTAATCTGGTCCTGTGTAAACAGACCCAGCTCTCTGAGGCCTGTATGCTCGCTGCAGCCCTGGGCCCAGATTGCTGTGCAAATCCCCTGAGACCAGAAGTGAAAGTGGTGACCTTTTTTTGCTAAATTACATTCTGAACCCTAATTATCACCTCAAATTCGCTCTAATACCTTATTTTCTTTTGTGTGCGGCCACCTAAGGCTGCGTGGACCTATGCTTGGGCTTGGTAAACCCGGCACTGAGAAGTAGAGTGTTCTTGCGTACAGCTGTATTTAGTGGAGGCTCACTCCCAACTGCAATGCACAATTTAATTGGAAAGTAAGGAAATCAGTAGGTTGTACTGAAACTCCTTGAAGGTGGTTGGGAGCTGGGCTATTACCTAGTAAAACAAAGTAACTAACTGGATCTATGCAAAGGGAAAAATCATCAACCAAATATACCTCACCACCACCAGGTTTGATCAAATTTTACTTTTAATACGAAAGATAAACATACTTCCCTAAACACATGTATTGGCAAGTTCCCTGACCTACTTAATGAATGATGTGAACAAAGCTATGCTCTAACATTTTTGCAAAACCTATTATGGTGTATTGTTTGCGGGTCTTTTTGTATCTGAGATAAATTTATATTAGGCTATTTACTTTCAAGCAATCTTACTCCCATTTCTCTTCTCTAACTTGTGATTGTAATTACTTTTATATCTAAATAACGTTTCTGTTATCCCTCTAATCCACTAGATGTCCACTAGAAATATTATTTCTATATTCCACCTATACGAAGATCAATGTATACGACCCAAGAACAATACTAAGCATGTTTTACGACCATATTCACTTTTTCGGATGTTTAAAAGAGGAGGGGAGTACAGCCCTCCTAAAGCAACATATTTAAAGGATCACAAGAGAAAAGTGACTAACTTGGCAGAGTTATAATAATCAAAGTTTCCTGTAGTATCCCCAATCGCCAGTAGAACCTCAGAACTGTGACCCTTGTAATAAAGGCAACCTTAGAATATTTCTATATTCTGTGATAGTGCTGTAAAGAAAGAACATGTTGGGGTCGTTCGAAGGGAGAGAGATTGGAAGATATTCAAGACTCGTCTCAGAGACATTTTATGGTTCAAAGGGAGTTCAATAACACGGCAAGTTCGTGGTAAGGGTTCCTCCGCTCTTGGGGCAGAATTGAGAAGAGATCAAGGTTGTCAAGCAGGGTGGTATTGTGCTCTGGAGGTGATATACCATTTGTTGATCAACCGTAATTATTTTACTGGTACTGAGGGTCAAATTTCTTCTCCTGCAAGAATGCATATCAGTGACCTTTCGTGCACAATTTTAAAATTGTAGTATAGCAATAAGAGAATCATTACTGTTATAGACTACCTACAAGAAGTGCCAGGCCTTTTTTAGCAAAAATGTAATCGTTTGGGAAAAAAATTCACCAAAAATTTGTTTATTAAAATTTTTCAACAAATCTTTTTGTCTTTGTTTCTAAATACTTGAATTATTTAAAAATGACAAGAAGAAAGACAAATTTCATGTTTATGGTACAAATAAATGTTAATAAATTAAAAAAGTTTCTTGCATCATATTTATTTTTATGTTTACACTAAAAAACATATTTAGGTTTTACTCTGATGCAATTTTTATGAGTTTTCTGAGAAACTACGTGAAAAACAAGTAAAACCCATGTACAAAACATTAATTTACTGTTATAGGTTATGAACTGACAAAATAAAACGATAACCTTGCATCAATGCAAAGTTGAACAACTTCACTACTTCCCCCCAGTGGAATCCTAACTGGCTTTTGCTAGTTTAGGTACCAATACTGGGTACAGTAACAGAAGTTGTCACAATTGGAGGCAGTTTTGTAGCTGTCTTTCAGTGAACAGCTTCAGTTCCACACCGGGGGAGGCTGAGCTCAATGGCAGGGTGGGCGGGGGTGTACTGATGACCAAGATGAGGGCCACCTCATTCCTTGAGGCCCTGTTCCCCAGCATCCATTGGACAAAAGGTATACCTTTGCCCACCCAGTCTAAGCTTGGCTGAACCTATTGCATCTACCTATTCCTTTTTCCTTTTGCTTCCCTTTTATTAATCTACTAAAGGCTGTGAGCCTAAGGGATAATAGAAGGGAAGTTTCCTTTCCTTTCCGGTAGCTGTACAAAAAGCCAAAATAATGGCTGAAGTACCCTCACAGGATTTTTCTGTGTGGTGGGGAAACCCGACTACACAACCGGGCCGTCCCCCCCCCCCAAAAAAAGAAAAAAAGCAACCTACTTCAAACAGTATTCGTATTCCATATTTACACTAGAAACATAATTTAACATTTAAAAAGATCCACGATATCAAAATAGAAACTATATTTCAATAATAACCCTATAGGTAAAACAAAAACATAGCCTAAAAATTACACAAACGAAGTTGCATCTCCGCCATACAAAATGTATGGTTTATTTATCTACCAGCAGCTGTTTGCATTTCAGTATGTCATTTCAGCTAACCATAAAGACAGTTCAGGAGAAAAGTGACATGAAACGAAAGATTGGTTTGTAGAAAGAAATTTGGCACAAATTCCAGTCAGTAAAAGCGAAAAATATATTTTATATGTATAAAAATGTAAAAGACGCCCTGAGCGATCCCGGTATTTAATGCAGTTGGACCCATCGTCACTCTGAGCAATCCTCGGTACTAGCGGTACCTAGTATGCGCATCGCTCTGAGCGATCCTCAGCATTAAAAGGGTTAAAGCTATTTTTTCAGTTTTCTAAATGCTATTTTGCAACTTTTAACACCTATTACAATTAAAAATGCCAAAATTTAGTTTTTTCGAACCACCCTACTAAATAGAATGTTGATCAGGGTATCGACAACTTAAGGTTAAAGTGGGAAATTAGTAATGTAACATTTGTAACACAATCACAAATTTGTTCATGTAAAATTAAAAACAAATCTGTAGCTGATCAAGATTTGTGGTCTTTGGCTGATTGTAGAACTATGGGACAGGGCTAAAATCAAAGACCTTAAGAGGTAACTAAGGGTAAGAGGGGTTCAGGAGAAATAGTTGCATCTCCAATAAAGCACAAAAAACGAAAGTGCTTTAAAAGCAAGTGAAAAGTATAGGATTCCAAAAACATCTGCTTCGTTTACATGAAGTTACATATCTTGATTTAAAGCTTGGAGCCACTTTTAACATAAATATATTTTATTAAAATTTTATATTGAAAAATCATCTTTTTTAAATTCTAATCGTAGGTTAACATTTGATTACAATTGTTAACCTACAATTAAAATTAATTGTACTCTTAATAACTCTGACCTGTTGCAAAGAGCACACTGCTCGATGAACATGTTACCGTGCAGTTCTGCGAGGTTTTTCCGAGGAACTCCCGATCTGAGGTGAAGCCCATCAATGTTCTGACTGACAATGTATTGTACCTTGCCTGAAACATGTACAGGCATGGTCTTAAGTAATTTCATATTTTATAGCAACAGTTTTGTCACGTTTTAATTAATGTTATGAAAGGATTATTAAATAGTAAGGTTAATGTATCAAATAATACCTTACTCCCTCCAGAAGACAAGTATTACTAGATTCATTCTTTACAAGGAGTAAAAAGTGACTTAACATAGCAGGTGGGGAAGATGCTGTTTTATCATTGATTACAGAAAACTACGAATGTTGCATTATAGGATTACTGCATCAGTAGAAAATGTAAGCCCAGATGACTTAAACCAAAAGAGTGCAGGGGCTGGATTCATGTGGATTCAAGTCAGTTTATTTTCTGTTATAATAATTGTGAACAATGTTTCTTGGGTAATTCTGTTCTTGAGTAGGTAGTTGTATTTCTGTTAGAATTTTAAGTATTCTACATCAGTGATAACCAATTACACTAGTTTAAATGGAGGTCCATGTTTTACGTTTATGAGCCTGTCACAGGCCATAACTAGGAGGGTATAAAGGGGGTGATCAGAAGTACCGGTGGCCAGAGGGGGGGAGGAGAGTACTTAATAATTTAAATGAAATTTCGACCTACTCAGGTGGTATTTTAAGTCAAGTATGATTGAAGGATGGGTGTAGAATGTATGGAATATTCATTTTCTAAAGAGGGGAGGGTGCAGGAGTTCCCCCCCCCCCCCCCCAGGAACCTTTATTAGAACCGCAAACTTGAAATTTTTGCAATCTGGAGGCATAACATACAGTGGATCTCTGAAATTCCAAACTAATTGAGGCTGAATCCTGGTCTGAACAATCTGATTATCTAGAAAAAAAATCTGGGTAACAAAAATCCGGACGATCCGAGGTCATTATAATAATGCCTAGTTAGCAATATTATAATAATATTGTCATATGACATTGCCTAATTGGCAACCGCAAGCCCCCACTATACTGATATTGCAGACAGTGTATCAAGAGTGTACAAAAATATTACTTTAGTTGTACACCCTTTCATTTTAAAACATTATTTCAGTTCACACAGCTTACACAACTACTATAAACAGGTGACAGTGACAAACTAACCCGTGAAATTGCCTTAGGTTATGCATGTGATCAACCGAAACTCTCGTTGTACGGAAACCCAACAGTGAACAGTACAGGTAATGCAGCGGCAAATTTTCATAAACCCAAATGTGTACAGTATTTAGTGATACATATTTCAATGTTGAGAATTTAAAATATCAATATTAATTATTTAAGCTTTATCTACAAAAATTCAAGGTTTAAAACACATTTTTAATTTAAAACACATTTTTAATTTAAAACCGTGATTTTGTACTTAGAATGAGAAGGATGTTTAAGTGTTTACGGTTAGCCTGCCTATTTTTTCTCGATTTCTAAATGTACCAGTAACAAGATAATATAATATTACTCATGGTGAACTATGCTCATTGTGATTATTTTAATATGTAATATTGTAGCCAACCCTATGAATAATTATTAACAGTTTTATTGATCACAAAATATCATTAATGTATTTGTGAAAGAAAAAGACACATTAAAAGGAATACTTAATATTTAATGTCAATAAATTAACAGTGTATAGCAAGTGACAGTAACATGACATACGGTATCCATTTAATTTATATTAGCCATTTAACAATATTAATTCAATAGCAGACTACTCAAAATGACACCTTCATACCTAAATTAGAACAGCTTAGTAAATTGCAACACACCAAATAGTTCATTTCAGATTTGATGCAAATAACCGTTTGGTTAAAATATGGAAAAAAACTCCAAAGACTTTCTGGAAACGACGTTTCAAATCCTAGATTTGTGTGGAGTGTGCCCCAACTCACAGTATGATGATCACATCCCGTGGACAAAAAAAGTGACAAACATTGCATTAGGGATTTACCCCTTAAGTTTTATGGTTGCAGGCATGATCGCCTTCTACGAGAACGAACGTGACATTTTTGTCTTCATCCACATTGTCAGCAATATAATCCAACTGATTTACCACTTCCTCGTCATTCTCATGCCCCTGATCAATCCTGATGCATTTGTCAGATTCTTTCAAATCCTGGAGGAAACGCAGAAAGTCATGTTCTCACTGGAGATCACAGAGCCCGTAGTCTTGGACAAGACCATGCAGCAATGTTACATCGCCTTCTTCATCATTCTGCCCACGATCTCAGGCTCCTGTTCCACTTTCGGTTTAACCTTCTATAAAACCAGTGCTGTCGTTGCTATCCCTATTGTATCTTTTGCAACTCTCATCAAGGGCAAAATGATGCTGCTCCTGATCCAAAAGAATTTCGAAGCCCTCAACGATCGTCTGGAAATAGTGTGCAAGCGAACCCTCGAAGCCATCAGGAAAGAAAACCAATACATGGAGGACATGAAATGTAAGAGCCACAGTGACAAGTCGTTTCCCACACTGAAGAACGCCTTCTCCAGCATAACGGTAGAAGAGATCCACAAGTTCAACGAGGCTCACTTCAAACTCTGTGAGGCACACCGACTGATCAATGAACTCTACTCTGTCCCCGGGATATTCATGCCTCTCGCCGCCTGCTTTTCATTTGTCAGAATGTTCCTTGTAACCTCTCCACATGTTTCTTTCCTCTGGATTGTTTATGGATCGCTTCATATGATTATGTTCATCTCCTTCCTCACTTCCGCCAGCAATGCCAAAAACAGTGTAAGTAAAGTAATGACAAAAACTAACACAGGCCTATTTAAAAGAAGAAATATTGTTGCATAGCATGAAACTAAACTCAATCACAGTTTGAGTTCATTCTTCACAATCATGATTTATTTTTTGAATTTACTCCAAGGCCACAAAAAAGTCAACATCGTATTGTGTTGTACTGTAAGCAATATCTGAGATTTAGTTAAAACATTCCACTCTTCCTGTGAAAGGCACACTCCTATCTTCCAGAAAACAAGACACAGAATTTTTTCTTTCCTTTTTTAGTGAATTTTACTGTTTTTCCTAAATAATTGTACCTTAACTATAAAGATTAGTTGTTTATGACTGTTGATTACCAGAAGTACAACTGATAAGCTTTTATTTGTGAAGGAAGTTGCCTATTTTTGATTTTATAACTCTAACATGACACAAGCTTTCACAAGGTTTCTCTTGATAAAAGTAAAATAACTGTTAATAAACTAACTCTATTTCAGTCTCTGAAAACTGGCTACTTGATCCATGAGCTGCTCGTCGAGGACCACCCAACCGAAGTTGCACAAGAGGTAACAAATATTACATAGTAAAGTAAACTATACACGAGTCAGTAGTAAAGCATAGTGTTTATGGTAGGGCACCATATCATCATTATTATTTTTAACTAGCTCACTACTACTATACAAAAAAAAAACCAAAGTATAGCTTGACAGCTCAGATATGAGTCCTCCTGTATTTAAGTCAAATATAATTTATTTTTCTGCAGTAATAATAAGACATATTAGTTTTAGCGAATTTTCCCCTATAGGGAGGAAGCTATTACCGTAGGTCTCATGGTAAGACCTAAGCCCGAGACCATGATAACTTTTCGTTTTGGGGCCACCAGAAGCAGAAAACACCATTCGTTCAAATTTATATATATATATATATATATATATATATATATATATTTATATATGTGTCTGTCAGCACGATAGCGGCCGTAAAAATGGTCCGATCTTAATGAAATTTGGTACAGACATGTCAAGTGGTAATCTCTCGGAGGGATTCGTGAACCAGCCCGATCGGACCACCGGAAGGGGGGGTAAAGGGGGATAAACACCCCCAAAAATGGGTTTTTTGAGTTTTTTACATAGGAAAATAAAATGTATCGAATTTTTGTTGGCACCATTGAATTCAGCTAAAAAAAAACAAACAATTTGGTATTTTGAATCACTGCTCTATGTCCATTGGTTACCGTTACCGAGATATTGAAAGTGGTAAACACAGTACGTTGTCCCAATGTTAACCTTATGGGAAATAAGTAAAATTCTACATCTTGGTTATTTCACAACATATCTTCATAAAACCTGGTAAATGGCTTCTTCTAGCTCAGATCTACTTAATATTGAATTAAAAACTCCCAGTTTTAATATACCTGTAGCACCAAACCTGCATAATCATTCCCCTTGTTATTCTTATGGAGCTTACCAAAACATGTCAAATCTCGCTTTGTTGGATTGAAATATGTTGTTTTGCATTTGAAACTCGCTGAGTATGCAGGTCTGCTGCAACAGGGGTATTTCGATTTAGTATGCAGTTGCTAATGATGTCTCAGCACACTTTTTCAAAGTTGGTGACAGTACTATTCCTTACTGAGGATTGATTCGGTAACTTTATCTTTTTCAAAATGAACAAAACACTTGAACACTTGTACACTTGGCGCATTATATCTTGACCCTTGGCCTAGTCCATTGCTGGAGCTGTCAGATATTGTTTACTGTCAATGATTTTGGACAACAAACAATGAAAAAACTAATTTCTACAAACATCAACTGTATTTGGTTTACAAATGACAATTAAGATATACACTGACAGCTGTTGGAAAATGCTAACACTTCAGGCTAGTACAACTTTACTAGCCTGTGGTCTCCTAATGAATTTCACTCAACTCCAGTTGCTTCAGGTGTAAAGGATTCCCAAGGGTCAAGATATAATGCGCCAAGTATACAGTGTTGTTATATGTGCATGTGAAGTTAAGAAAATATTGTCTTAAGGGATTTAAATAGTTATTTACTAGTAAGACTGTGCGAATATTCGACTTGGCTCGAGACTACACAATCAGCTGTTAGCCTGACACTGTGTCCTTCCCTCCCACTATTGACTTTTACTGGTTAGATTTTCATTACAAAGTTGCCTATTACACAAGATAATTTTCATGGCAAAGTTAGTCTATTAAATTATTATGCATAATTGTTTGGCCTATGTAAAAATTTACTTTCCTTGATTACATGCGCAAAGTCCTGGATTGTTCTCTACAGCAAAGTTACTCCCGCTGCACCTGTAAGAACCTAAGTACCAGTACCAACGTGTTATCCCTGCTTTTTGGTATTGATGATTTACCAAAGAACGGTGCTACTGAGAATCAACTAAAATCGGGTGTTGGTAGCGCACTCGGCCCCGGTTCTGTGGCGACAGTGTCGCAGGATCGAGTCCCAATGATGCCGCATACTTTTAGCAGTACTGTTCTTCCTTGTACTGTACCAGCTCACTCCTTGGGTTTGCTTGATAACTTCCACACACAGGCCTGAGGCCTTTATGGGGGGGGGGGGGGGGGCAAATGCAAGGTAAAAAGAGGCCGCCACCCTCTTTTTTATAAAAATAAAAAAACTTGTGAGACTGACACTCACTGGTAGTTGTTAAATACAAAATCGCTTGCTATTTTTAAGTGTGTAGGTGTCTAAGTCAATTTCTCTGTAATTAGGAGGGCAAAATTTGGCAGGGAACTGAGTAGCTGGCAAAATAAGCTCTTAAAATTTGTTTGAATAGTTGATCAAACGAATGATTATGTCCTATATACCAATACACTTAAGTCTCTGTGACTATCTAATGAACCAGTATACCAAGATTTATGTGTCAAATGACAGGGCATAGGCCTAGTGTGTAAGTTTGCCCGATGTCGTCATAATTCATGTTTTTTCCAAGTGCTATGCCCAACAGCCCTTCAAAGGTTCAGTCCTTACAATTCTTAAAGAAAAAATAAAATTTTGAGTAAAACAGTCGCAACAGTTATCTAATCTTAGAGTAAACACACACTCACACGTATAAGGCCCTGAAAATGACAAAGTTTTGATGGTTAAACAAAATAGTATATTATGTTACTAGCCCGGTAAATTTTACTTTGTGAGCTTGATAGTTCCCGCGCAAGCCGCCAGGCGAGAGCAAGATTTTCATGTGAATACGGTAAAACTTACCGGACATGTGACGTATGAAACTTTACATCATAATATTCAGAAAAAAAAACATATCTATTAAACATAACGTATTCATTGCATATTACGTTTCCAATTCTTCAAACCTAGCCTTTAATGGTCATTAATTTGCTACTACCACCAGTGCTGCCACTACATTCCTCTGAAGTAACCAATAAACATGCATTAAACATCGGTTTACTGCAATAAGCTGATTGTTCTGATTGTTGACTTCCTTTATTTCCTTTTCCTACTGCACAGTAAATTTACTGGGCAGTTACTGTGCACTGGACAGTAAATTTACCATGCAGTGATCGGCAAAGAGTAACTTTCCAGCCAAGAGTAAGGCACAGAAAACAGATGTTTCTGTGTAGTACAATGTAAAAACATTTAATTTACTATTTTCAGCTGATTTTTGACAGATAATTTGGTGGGTAATCAGATTTGCCCACACGCTGAATTTATTACTCCCAATTAAAGTACTAGATATAAATCAAGATTTATAGTAGTATACGTTTATAGATACTATAAATTTATTTCTTCTAGAAATAATAAATATTTGATATTTGATCTGCACTCACAGCATTTAAAAAATCAATATTTTCATAATTTTACAGTTGGAGTTCTTTTCTCATATTCTCAAGCATCGTAAAGTTCAACTATCTGCTGAGGGCTTCTTCACTTTGGACCTAAAAATTCTAACTAAGGTAAGAATGTGTCCAATATGTCTAACGACCGGGTGTGTATATGGCCGGGTGTATTTATATGTCTAATTAGTTTAAACTTTTATGAAATACGTACAAAAGACTCATTATTAATTGTGTTTAAAACTCTTTTACAAATATCTATTGACTGAATATTTCTATTTCCTTTGCAGATTATGTGCACACTGATGCCTCTCATATTAATCCTGGTTCAGAGGAAGAATCGAATTAAAAATGCTTCAAGTAAATTTTAGAAAACCGAATATCTTTAACCATCAGAGTGAAGCACTTCAAAGACTTTCTGGGAAACCTATACAAAATTTTAAATTACAACATTAGTTTTAAATTGCAACTTGGTTTTTATATAGCCAGAAACTTGTTTTTTAAAGAGCAAGAATGTATTAGTCGAATTTTCTTTATATTTTGTTTGCTGAATTACATGTATGGTTTCATTGTTTGCTAAATGTATGTTTTGCAGTTAAGTCCAGTTTATCCAGGACCACATCTGTATGTTAATAGACCTTTTCCAGTTTTATTTGAGGAAATATCATGTTGATATCAGAAAGCATCAATTGTGATTCAGAATAAGTTGTAGTTCAGAAAACATTTCTACAATAATTTTAGAATAGTAAATTTCATTTCAAACAGTATCAATTGAATTTCAGAGCTAGTCAAATGTATTTCAGAAATAGTTAATTGTATTTCAGAAAGAAAAAATCTATTGAAATATGAGCTTAAAGCTTTAATATGGTCAGACATTATACTACATATAAAAATCACTTAGTAAATTTAAATAACTCTTCCTGAAATACAACTGACTATTTCCTCAATTGAAATTATACTTTCTGAAATTTAAACTGTTATTCTGAAATTCAAGTAGATTACAATTAGCCTATTGATGTTTTCTGAATTAAAAGTGGAAAAGGTATATAGACCTATAGTCCATAGAAAAAAAGCATTAAGTGTAAAAGTTAATACATATGTATATACCAGTTGTCCCATAATAGTCCCCCCCCAACTTTTTCCTATACTTTTTTCAAATATCAATCTCTCAACGCCCCCAAACATTGTTGGATGGTTAATACTTCATTTTGAGTGGGTACCCAATTTTGGCCGCCATGTTGGATCCGCCATATTGGGTCCAAAATATTTTTTCAAATGTAAAAGTGGTGTTGTGACCCATCATTTTAAGCTACATTTGTTCACTGATTACAATGCCGCAATCCGGTTTTTAATATCTCGATTGATTCTCATGATATGAGTACTTTGAATATATTTATTTTTAACAAATTTCAACATTACAAATTGATAAAAATAGGCACATAACCACAAAATAATGCTAGATAGTGACGAATAACCACCATCAGTCAATCTTGGATCCACCATTTTGAAATGAGGTAAGTTATTTCAAATATGAAGATGGTATTGTGTCCCATCATTTCAAACTCAGAGCTTTTTATGCCGAATTCAATGCTGCAACCCGTTTTTAATTATCGTATTTAGTTTTTAAGATATTGACAAATTTCTAATAAAAACCTAAAAAAATATGAATTTTTCAAAATTAAATTTTATAGCTAATAAACGGTATCAGGAAACTGACACATACTTTCTCCCTTCAAGTAATTTATAACCAGAAAACATATATAGTAAAATAAAACAAATTAACAATTAATTATCACACAAACATATACCAAATTTGATCAAAATCGGTTAGTAAATACAGTAGAACCTCGATTAACCATCACTCTTGGGACCGGGAGTGTGACTGTTAAGAGAATAGACGGATAACTAGGGTTCTCAATCCCGGGATTCGGGATCTTGGGATCACGGTCGATTTTGGTTACCTGATAATCCCGGGATTAGAGGCTCACAATCCCGGGATTGACGGGATTGCAAAAGAAACTTTTTTTTAAATTTTGCTTGCTCTGAATGTTTCAACTACCGGTACTGCAAAAGTCGTCCTTTCAAACCTATAAAATAAAAATATGTTTTAGGAAATTAATATTTCAGATAGCAAATATATTAATATGTTGCTATTAATATTGCAATAGTAAATACCGATCCCAATGTTTACTTTGTCCAAAATCAATATTCAATTCAACAATAACCTGGAATGTATTAGGATGTACTCAATGGTAGGAATGTATTTATTCCTGGAATGTATTAGAACTGTACTCACCCTTATCGCTCTGAACTTTCGATGCAGTTAATTCCCACGATTCGACGTATGGTAAGGGCCACAGAGGGGACTTTATTTTGATATTTTTGATCTTACTGAATTTTCATATCTGTCTGATCACTAACACTTTCAGTTGCTATTGGGCTTTCGTGCGAACATCTGAGCGAATCGGGAAGATTTTGTGTAGTGAGTAGTGAGTTTCAGCGATCGTTTTTAGCAATAACCATGCGTGATCTGTGAATTATTTTTGAAGTGTGAAGTAATATGGGCGACCAAAATGTTCTTGTGGCCCATTAGAAGGATTGTGGTGTTTCGTCCATTTGTTATTATCTTCTTACACAAAAGGACGAGAAAACAGCACAATATATAATTCGCAAATTAGTTTAAAATCATAAGGCGGCTCCACGAAGGGTCTGTATACTCATTTGTCAAGTACACACAGCATGAAAGCCATTAAAAATCTTGAAACTACAGGTAATCAGCCGTAAACAAGCCCACATTTGACAAGTTTGTAAGGTAAAATTATAGTTAGTTTTAATAAAAAATGTCATAAGTGTTGTTCTCACACAGCATTATATTCTAGATAGGCCTATATAGAAAACGGGAATCGCGGGACTGATCCCGGGATCCCGGGATCGCCTTTTGTCAATCCCGAAATCCCGGGATCGGAATGTAGGTCCGGGATTGAGACCCCTATGGATAACAGAAATTTA
This sequence comes from Flexamia atlantica, assembly GCA_035578135.1. Taxonomy (NCBI): domain Eukaryota; kingdom Metazoa; phylum Arthropoda; class Insecta; order Hemiptera; family Cicadellidae; genus Flexamia; species Flexamia atlantica. The sequence goes on along the minus strand of JAQJVK010000005.1, from coordinate 13,301,487 downwards.
GCTATAAAACTGTTCAATACGTATATTTAAAGTATTTTGGGAGAAATTGAACCCTGTATAAGTGGGTAATACATATTTATATTTAAATTACATTCATACAATGGTAATTACAGACCTTCTAAACTGTATGTTGAGTTCATTCAGTGTTCGAAAGTGAATTACATAACCTCAAATTAAAAGATAGTCCGTCATCTTTTAAATGAGTCCGTCAACACCATACATCAGCGCGATACTTGTAGCTATTTCGCCCTTCCTCAAACGTTTAATAATTTCGATCTTTTGGTCAAGCCCTAGTACGGACTCGTTTTCGTTTTTCAGCCAACGTTAACAATCAACAGTTAATGTACCTACTGCAGTTGATTAACAGTACGTACCAACTGTAATAAGCTACACACTGTGTAACAGCAAACACTATGTAACGCTGAACTACGAGGCGTGCCATATAACCAAAACAATCAACTTGCCAATGAGTAATAAATAACTCGCTCACGCCCCCATACCACTCCTTGCGTTGGAGTGGTGATTTTCAGTGCAAACTCAAGGTCATTAGCCGCGGACAGTCGCGTTCGATCACAATGGCGCTTGCACTTTTTCTGTGCTTTGCACGATGCCAATTTACCGCGAGCTCGGAGGCAGTGACGGATAACAGAGAGTGACGGATAAAAGAGTGACGGTTAATCGAGGTTCTACTGTAGCAGAGATATCGGTTTTTAAATATTTCCCATAAGAATAACATTGGACAACGTACTGCATTTACCGCGAACTAAAATATCAATTATCTCCGCAACCAGTTTACGTAAGCTAATGATTCAAAATACTGGATTATTTAGTTTTTCAAGTCAAATTTAATGGTTGCAAGTATATTTTCTTTAGAGGTTACAAATTTTGTGAAATTTGAAAAATATCAATTTTTTAACACTTAAACCCCCATAACTTCTTAACCTGAATTTTTACAGACATGCAGGTGGTGTCATTTTGTCTGTCATCTTTAGCACTAAAAACCATGAAATTGTTATCAAAATCGTTAGAGCCGTTTTTGAGAAATTTGGATTTTTGTCATTTTTATGGGTTTTTATGGGGTAAATACCCTTAAAAATCAAAAATTAAAAAAAAGTGAAAAATACGCCTGGAGATACCATGGCTTTACACCTACATACCAAATTTCATGAAAATCGGACCCCTGGTGTCGTCTCTAGCTTTGTTTACATCCACACTTTTTTGGATTCAGGGAGCACTAAAACAAATATATCCACTAACAACTCAAATTCGAAAATTTGTACGAAAACAATATTTTCTCCGTATACTATGTATAAGGGGGAGAAAGTAAAAACGGAGTGCGGCATTGAATTTGGCGTAAAATGCTAGTTTGAAATGATGTGGTCGCAATACCATCTCCATATTTGAAATAACTTACCTCATTACAAGATGGTGGTCAAAAAATGTACATTGGTGAAAGTTAAGTGGACATAACTCAACAATGACTGATGGTGGTTATTCGTCACTATCTAGCATTATTTTGTGGTTATGGGCCTATTTTATCAATTTGTAATGCTTAAATTGGTTGAAAACAAATAAATTTAAAGTACTTATATCTTGAGAACCAATCGAGATATTAAAAAACGGATTGCTGCATTGTAATCAGTGAACAAATCTAGCTTAAAATTATGTGTCACAACACCACTTTTACATTTGAAAAAAATATTTTGGATCCAATATGGCGGATCCAAGAGGGCGGCCAAAATTGGGTACCCCCTCAAAATGAAGTATTTACTACCCAACAATGTTTGGGAGTGGTGAGGGATTGATATTTGAAAAAATATAGGACAAATTTGGAGGGGGGACTATTATGGGACACCTGGTATAGTTAATGTAATAAGTAACAGCTATAAGGGCCTGTTTGCACGACGCCCAGTACAGTGGACAGTAACACCTTTAAACAAAAGAGAACAAAAGAATTTTTTTCTACTGTCCTACTGTCTGGTCGTCGTGCAAACAAGGCCTAAGGCTAAGCAGAAAAGCGTTCCCTCCAAATATGTAATGAAACATTTACTTTCACAAAGGTTGTAATACTACACATATTCAGAAGATTGCTTGGTTCGTAAAAAATATGTGCATATAGTCTAAAAACCAAGCATTTTAAAACCTGTGCTAATAAGAAATGATTTATTTCATTTTATTAGGAAAATCAGTTGCTGTAGATTTCAAGTATTTCAGCCCACCAGGTAGATTTCAGGTGCACCAGCCCAACAAAATATAACTGACACTTAAGTAGCTAGCAATAGTATATTTCTTATACAAGGGTAGGATGTGGGTCATTGCATATTCAAAACCATATGTTTCAAGTGCAAGATTTATCAAGCACTTTATTTGGTCGAGAATATGCGAAAACCTTATTCACTTGTATTGTGAACAATACTTTTTGCTTCACAGCTGATGAAACAATAACAAGTACTTCATTCTTCAACTACTTTTTCATAACAACTTCTTCATGCTTGTTGTTTTTTTATCCGAATCACTGATATTAACTATAAAATGTATAAAATTACCTGAGTACTACCAGAGTGATTCTTTTTGTAATCCTTTATGGGTGATGTGTTTCGAGGATTAAATCCTCATCTTCAAATCCTATACAAGAACTATAAAACTATCACTTAAAAAATGTCATGATGAAATAGTGAGTCGGTGGCGCAGTTGGTAGCGCACTCGGCCCCGGTTCTGTGGCGGCAGCATCGCAAAATCGAGTCCCGATGATGCCGCATACTTTTTAGCAGTACTGTTCATCCTTGTACTGAACCGGCTCACTCCTTGTGTTTGCTTGATAACTTCCATGCACAGGCCTGAGGCCCATGTGGGGGGGGGGGGGGCAAATGCAAGGTAAAAAGAGGCCGCCACCCTCTTTTAAAAAGGAACAAAGAAGAAACAAAATAGCCTTTGAATCACTGTTATATAACCAAAGAGGTATAAAAGGTATAAAATTACCTGGTATACTGCCAAGTGATTGTTAATTGGTTTTAATGACTAATGGTTTCGGACCACATGTGTCCATTTGCAAGTTAACATCAAGTTAAAACACATTCCTCTTTAAAGCAGTGGTATGGTAGTTAAAGAGTCATCACTACACGTAAACACATGGAATCATTTAAAGAACGGACGAAAAATTAAATAATACACAAAAAAACTGGCCAAAATAAACCACACTTGTGCTGTCAACGGAAGCATGACTGTTATCATGATACACCTTCCGTTGACAGCACATGGGCGGTTTGTAAATACTGGCCAGTTTTTTGTGTATTACGTCGGCTAATTTTTCGTCCGTTCTTTAAATGTATAGACTGATACAATGTGTGTTTAAGTGTAGTGACATCACTTTAATTAACAAACGACTTTACGATTACGTTAGCACTTTACTTCAAACGACTGCTATGATGAGGAATATGTCTTAACTTGATGTTAACTTGAAAATAGACACATGTGATCCGAAACCATTGGTCGTTAAAACCAATTATCAATCACTTGGCAGTATACCAGGTAATTTTATACCTTCCTTTTGTTACACTTCAAAAAGGTCGTCAAATGTCTAAACATACAAAAAACAAACACATAACAGATGAACGGACACATTTAAACATTACAAGACGAGTAAGCCTACAAACAAATAAACAAGTTCCGACAGTGTTCGCACAGTTACAGGTGAAGGTCATGACTGCGATGCAGAAGGTACTCGGTCGGTGGACTTTTAACCTCTTGGCTCCTTATTCAACAGCTGTTCTTGGCCTTTATTAAAGTATCATACAATGCATTGGACTGGAAATTGAGTTTGTCATGTAATAATGTGTCAGGTTGAATTTTGGCTGTTTTATAAATTTCATATTCCTCTAAAGCGTTCATTACACTGCCTTTACTACATTAATGAAGGGGATCATATTTGTTTCAAAACCGCTGTAACTATGATTTCCTTTCATCAATAAGATGTACAGCATAGTAAGATTTTAAATTATTTTCACTTTAGGTAAATGTTCCTTGAATCTGGTTTGAAATATCCTGCTTGTTTGACCAATGTAAATTTTTTTGCAGTCGTTACATGACAACTTATAAATTCCAGTTCTGTCAGTTGTGTTTTCCACCCTATTTTTATCAGAACTACTGAGTAATTTTTGTGATCCTCTTAAAATAGATAATATCATTAAGAAACAGTTAGAGCAAAAGAATAACAGAAATGGAATTGAAACCACAGAGAAGAAAGTATTTGTATCATCAGAATTTTGGAATAGATTGCCTAATGTTAGAAAATGAATTAGGAAAAAATAAAATCAATATCTCTTTTAAAACCTCAAACAAGCTACAAAAATTACTCAGTAGTTCTGATATAAATAGGGTGGAAAACACAGCTGACAGAACCGGAATTTATTAGTTATCATGTAACGACTGCAACAAAATTGACATTGGTCACTTGGTCAGACAGGCACGACATTTCAAACCAGATTCAAGGAACATTTACCAAAAGCAAAAAATAATTTAACATCTAATTACGCTGCACATGTTATTATTGAAAATCATAATTATTTTCGATTTTGAAATAAATATGAACCCCAACATTACTGTGATAAAGACAGCGTAATGAAAGCTTTAGAAGAATATGAAATTCATAGAACAGCCAGAATTTAATATGACACATTATTAAATGACAAACTCAATTTCCAGTCCAATACATTGTATGATACTTTAATAAAGGCCAAGAACAGCTGTTGAATAAGGAGCCGAGAGGTAAAAAGTCCACCGACCGAGTACCTTCCGCATCGCAGTCATGACCTTCACCTGCAACTGTGAGCATGCTGTTGGAACTTATTTATTTGTTTGTAGGCCTACTCGTCTTTGTAACGTTTAAATGGTCCATTCGTCTGTTATGTGTCCATTTTCTGTATGTTTAAACAAAGGTGACCAGATTTTGGAGCAGCCAAAACGGGACGCCGACCTCCGGGGGGTGTACCCCCCACAAAGAGAGGAGGGTTCCGGGTGTACCCCAAGAAAACTTTGAAAAATTAGGAGCATTTTTGTGCGTTTTTAGACTCTTTCAGATTTAAAATATGTGCTAGACTCTAGTTCATCTTTACCATTAATTTTAAATTACTAGGAAACTACAAAAGAACCGAATAAATTTATTTAAGAGTTTTTTACTCTAAAACGTATTTCCAGACCCCTCACCAAGAGAAGGGGTCCGGGGGCCCTCCCCCGGAAAATTTTTAAAAATTAGGAGCATTTTGGTGGATTTTAGACACTTCCAGAATGAAAATATGTGCTAGACTCTAGTTCATCTGATAACCATTTTAAGTTCATAGGAAACTACATTAGAACAAAAAAAATTATTTAAAAGTTTTTTTACATTAAAATGTATTTTTTAAGTAGTTTTCTTACCAATAGCGCCAAAACGGGACAAATGGGCGTCCCAAGAGAGTTCGTCGGGAAAACGGAACACATCGCTAAAAAACGGGACTGTTCCGTTCAAAACGGGACGTCTGGTCACCTTAGTTTAAACATTTGATGACCTTTTTGAAGTGATGGTTTTATAGTTCATGTACAGGATTTGAAGAAGAGGATTTTATACTCTAAACAAGTCATCCATAAGGGATTTCAAAAAGGATCACTCTGGTAGTACCCGGGTAATTTTATACTTTTAATAGTTAATTTTTGTTTATTTATCTCAGAAAATAAAACTAGATAGTTAACATTACTTCACTATAGTAAACATTGTTTTTGCATAGTAAACACTGTTTACCACAGCAAACTATGTAATTGTGAATTTTTGCAAGTGATAAACCCAAAACAAAAAAGGTTACTTCACAGTAGTTTAGCAAAAAAATGTTTTTTTATGTTATAATTATCTAGTGAACACAAGCTGCTCATCAGCTTTACTGATTTTTAATGATGAGCTGATAAAACAATGTGTATCACAATCAGTATTCTTCAGTACTTGAAATTTGTATTCCCATATTGAATCTTAAGGACAAATACCAAATTTTAAAGACATCTAAGATTAAATTTCATCAATTTTCTAAAATTTTAGCCAAGCTCTTTCCAATACCTTGAGGACTTGATCACAAAAAACCTCTAGTGTTTTAAATAAGTATTTTTTTAATCAGGTACACAAACATGTGGTTTTTAAAGTATTTAGTTAAAAAGTGTTTGCCCACATTAAAGAATATAATTTTATGATTATTTTTCAACAGTGCACCCTAAGTAAAAACATATTATGTCAAAGAGATTGTACAGTTGAAGGGGTCCCCCGTAAAACGTTCTAAACGACAAAATTTCAAAATCGGAGATATTCAGTGAAAAAGGTTCTCTACGACACGAGCTACACCGTGGTATATTTTGTTTTGAAAATATTTGAGTTGGCAGCCCTGATTTCGCCTATCACAGTTGGCGTGCTTCGCGGGGCTGCACGGACTTTCTCGGGAATAACGTTCTACTCGCCAAAAGATAAGACTCCCCGCCGGCCGTTGCGTTGTCGCCTAGCGACCAAAATCTCATAAATAAAATTAAGAAACGTGAAGTAAATATTGGAGAGTGGAAGGATAAGACCAAGAAGGAATGTAGAAAAGCTGGATTACCCTTATTTCAAGAACTAAGAAGTCAAGGCCTGGAAAATTGCCCCCAAAAGAAGTGAGGAGAATAACGTTTTAAGCTCCACATTCGGATAACTTTTAGCAACATGATATATCACGTTATGAATCAAAATTACGTTTTTGTACTTTTATATAAATAAAATTGATCATATTAAGTTTTATTTTCGTTTACGTTGGTATTCCTACACTTTCTGACGTTTTCTTCCAAAGGCAGAAGAGCAGTCCGGCAGAGAACGTTTCAAACGCCAGTCATTTAGAATGTTTTAACCACCCAAAAAACACGTAAAATGTTTTAAAATGCATAATGGCAAGTAAAAATTTATTAAAAGACTACATTATGATGTTAGAAGTAGAGTATTAAAAATTATACATGATTGTAAATTTTAACTTTGATAAAAACCGTAAATTTTAGAGTTTAACTTTCAACGCTTGATTACTCGAAACTAGGTTTTTGTCGCTTAAAACGTTTTACGGGGGACCCCTTCAGTTATTCAATAAATATCCAATAGGTTTCTTTTGTCATAGTCCATGGTTAAAAAATCATGTACAACTGGTAATTGGTTTATAGATCAACCTGTAAACAATAAGCATTACCATATAAAATATGTGCAACTTAATGTGTGAAATAAAATAAATTTTGTTTTACGCTATTTTAAACTTAAATCTTATTCTTACTAAATGCCTTAACACCGAAGTCAGATTTAAACGAATAAGAACAAACTTAGTGACAAATAAGAACTTGCCTCATATAGACAAATCTAAATCTAATTGAATATTTTAAAATACCCCCGTTGCAGCAGACCTACATTTTCAGTGAATTTCAAATGCATAAACAAATCGTGTTTACAAATCCTCACATCAAATAAAATTAACACACATTCATGAATAAGCTTGTAAAAATATTCTCCTAAAAATAACATGGGAAATTAGCATGGAGGTTTGGGGCAACATAAATTTGAAAATGAGGGGTGTTTTAGGCTATAATCCAGTACGGTACATCTCATATAGATAGATGAAGACACAAACAAATTATATTAACATGTTGAGGGGTAAGCAATACAATTTTATTTATTTTCAATAAGTTAAAATTGGGGAAATTAGTACAAAGCTTTGATGCCTCGAGGATCTTAAGATTTGGGAATTTAGGCCATAACCAAATAGATCTCAACTAGATGAACATTTTTGCAAAGATTAATTAAAATATATCCTGAAATAGAAATAGGTAAGTGAGATAATAGTTTTTATTTATTTCCCAACTTGTATGCCATTGCATATAGGTTGTTAACATTGAGACAATCTAATATATTTATCCTTCTAAGTCTCTCAGTAACTAATGAATATAGAGCAATGATTCAAGAAACGTACTAAATGATTAGTTCTTTAAAGCTGAATTCAACAACGTAAACCGATATTAGATTCTTTCAATTCAATGTCAAAATCCAAAAACCCATGTGTGTTCATCACTTGGTGCCAGGCTGCCTAGCTGGCCCATACAATGGCCGCCAGGCAGCGTCCAAGGGACAAAGACTCAAACCGGCAGGTGGATGTGGAGCCTCATTAGGACCTGGAGCCATAGGTTTACCGCGACCACAGGGAGATAAACCTTTACCTCACCCGGTTCCTAACAGGGCATGGCTACTTCCGTCTGAACCTCCATGATGAGGTCGACTCATCCAAACGAAAGTACAACGAAGACGATTCGCACCACGCTTTCATCATGTGCCTTTGCTTTGTTTACTAACGGACTGCCTTCGCCAACTCATTCGGTGGTTATCTGGATCCCAGTCAAGATCTTAAGGTAAATGCTGCAGGGAGGAGACGGATGGAATACTGTGGCTGACTTTGTTCTGACTATACTGCGCCGAAAGAGGAGAGACAAGTGACTGAAGTGACCCTAGAATCGAGGACGGCAAGATGTTGAATCATAACTGAAGAACCCCAAGAGGTCACAAACTGTGATGTCGCAACTGCAGCTCTGGTCGATTGCATTTATTTGGGTGAGAGCAAACAAGGGGTTTTTATACACAGGTATGTCTGGGGAACGTGAGGGTATACCCAGCATAAAGTCCCTCTTGGTCGCAATGAGGCAGAAACTCAACATAACTCAAACCTGTTGGATGTCATGAGTCAGTAGACTCCTGTTTACCAAGATATTCTCTTGAGCAAAGAAATGTTGAGGGCCCGCACTGCTCACTGCCAAGATACGGTATGCGCAATTTTCTTCTCCCTTCGAATGTGGAAAAAAATATCACAACTTTTTTCTAGCTAGACTTAATACAAATATGATTAACGATATAATTTAGAATAATTTTTCGCAAAAATAGCTGGAATCAACACTACTTTATAATAAGCCTATTGTTCTGAATATAGTAATGATAAACATGCTCTATCCTCTTAAGTTTAAACAAAATCCAGGCTATAAAAAGAGGAAAATATAGCTTACCTGCCTGAACAAGCTTGGCCAAAGCCATATGGGTTTTAGTTGGTATGGCATCGTTGAAAGATATGTTTATATCAGGCTTCTCTCCTTTCGCTTCAAGAGTCCAGACTCCTTTAGGGCCTCTATAAAAATGAAAGCAAAATTTTGCATTTACTAAAATATCAATGAGCTAACTTGCAAGGAACAACTCAATAAAAAAAGAGCTAGAAATAACGCACAGTCTATAAGCCTATTAAATGCTGAGTGAATAAAATTGGTTATAATGATCTGGTAATGGGAAACACAATTAATACATAAGGACTAAAACTGTGAGAGGTAAAAATAAGAGAGTGAAAAGAAATAGTTTTATATTTTTCAGACCTTTGCTTCTAAATGAATAAAAACCCATCCCTTGAAAAAAAAAGTTTTTTAACACCTTGATGGGAAGTTTGCATATCTTAAGCTTATGTCACTGACATAATATTCATAAATAAAATGTATTTATTAGGAATGCAAAGATCCAAAGGAATCAAACATATAGCCTATTAGTTATTTTATTAAGGAGATTAGTTACTGTACCGGAATATGTTACAGTAGAGCGCCGATTATCCAAACTAATTGGGGACAAGGGGTGTTCAGATAACTGAATATTCGGATAATCGAACATGAAAAGACAACATTTCAAAATTATATATGTAATGTAATTCTTAATAGTAAAAAGGCTCAAAAATGACCAAAACAAAAATTATTAACTTAATTTTATTATGAAATCTATCAGAATACATTGATATCCCGGCGCAACAGGAGTGTCGGTTGGTGCGCGAATTTGAATTGCTTGAGTATCATGTTCAAAATATGAATTATTACGGCGTTCGGTTAACCGACGGTTCGGATGATCGACGTTCGGATAATCGGCGCTCTACTGTAATGTAAATGTACCAAATTAAAAGAAAGTTGTACATTTAAAAAATATTGATAAAAGTTTATTAGCCCAGTACGAGATTTTCTGAATGTGGGATGTCAACAAATTTGTTTTGTGAATGAGGAATAGGAAAAGGAATAAAACTTAACCTGAAGTCAGGAATGCCAGCAGAAGTACTGATCCCAGCCCCAGTGTGAACCACAACATGGTTTGACTCTGTTATCCATTTTGCAAGCTTGGAGACCTTCTCAGAAACTTCCTCTTTAGTATCAAATTTCTAAAACAAAATTGTTTTATTTTATTCCAATTACCATACAAGCTTAAACAAAAGATTGTCTATTTTTGTTTTAAAATTGTTAACATATCAATGGATACAGGCCCAGTGACAGGAATTTCGGGCCCCGGTGCAATTGAGAAACCCAGGCCCCTAACCTGACGATCTTTTATTACTAGTTTCGTGTGATTCCGGGGCCCCATTTTGACTCATCTTGTGTGGTTCCGGGCCCCCATTTTCACTCGTCTCGTGTGGATCCGGGCCCCCTTTGAGTCTGGACCCCTGGGCATTTGCCCCCCTGCCCACCCCTCTCGCCAGCCCTGAATGGATAGGACAATAAACAACTTTGATTTAAAGGGCTTATAAAGTATTACTCAGTTTCCCAAATACGTCAACTCATAAAAGCAGTCAATGACTCAGTAAAAAATCACACAATGATGTGAAGAATCAGCAGTAGAGCAATGAGAGCTTGAAAAGCGATGCACTGCAATGCAAAAAGGCACTTTGTGCCAAAGGTCAAAATACTGTAAATTCCGTCTAATCCATTAACAGGCTTTCAGTTCCTTGTCGGAATAAAGAAGTCTGGAACATTACAAATTTGGAAATTAACTTAACTTAAGAGAATAAACATTATTGTTAACTGAAGGGTGAGGTAGCTTAGTTTTTAATACTTAGAATCTAATGCTATAGGTTGTGATTTTCATTTGTAATATGGGCCAGACAGTGTGATTTCTGTCAAGTAATTACAACAGTAATCTTTTATAAGACAAATACTGTAACTTAACTCATTTCCAAGAAGCAGTATGGATCATCCTGTGTCTGAATGAGAGGGATGTCATTTAAGTAAAATGATTAATCCATAAATAAAACCTGTTTAGTGATTAAATGAAATGAACTTCTACAGTCACCCAGTAAACAACCGAATAAAAAAATGTACATAAAACATCAAAATGTTATAATTGATTATTTTATTTGCTTGTCAGTCCAGTCACAGATGAAGAACCATACAGATGAGCAACCTAATGCATTTTTTATACCCGTTTTATCTAGCTGCGTCAAGTTTGTTGGGCTGTTTTTCTACTCAAATTTCACTGGTATCAAAGTTATTATTGGCTATATATCTGTTCTTTGAGACCTAAAGACTTGCTATTTAAGAAATCGCCTTTGATACCAATGCAATATGAGTGACAAAATAGCCTAATAACAAACTTAATGCTGCCCGAAAAAACGGCACGAAAAAGTGAATTGGTTGCTAATCTGTATTTGTTCTTCATCTGTGGTCTAGTTAAGATAGCCTAAGTAAAAGCTATGATAAAAAGGAAAAATGAAAGCAATATTTTTTTCCATCTTGAGTCAAAACCCAAGTTTTTTATTTCGGGGCAGGTAAGTTAACTTTATCATCTTGGAAAACGGCAGTCGTATTTGCTTGGCAGTTTGAGTATATACTTTAATTTGTGTCCTCTTTATAGAATCTAACGCAAAAATAACTTTTTCTGTAATTGTTATGTTTTTTGCTCCAATTTCCATATCAAAAATTGAGGTTTTTAAGTAAGACCATAAATGAGGTTTATATTTAACCATATATAAATGGTCAAATTATCATGTGGTTTTTGAATGTGTCAGTGGTCATATTTGACTGACACTTTCAAAAATAACATGAAATTACAAACCTTTTTTACGTAAAAATTAGGAAAAACAAAAACCCACAACAGTGGCAAGAAAAATCTGTTTTGCCTTTCATTTTACAGTGGCCATGTACTCATACCACATTTTAATAAAATCAGACAGTATAAGGATTTCATATTTGACTGAACTTGTGGTAGGTAAAGCTTCAAAATAATAAAAATTTTTTTATATATTTAAATTAACTTGAAAATAACCTGCACTAACCAAGCAAAACCTAGCCAAACACTAAAAAATCAAGGAAAATTTACATTATTTTTTCCATTTTCTATTTAAGTATTAAAGCATTTTCACAAGGAGAACAAATAAGTTATCAATAATTTAATTGAGATTATTAGCCATTTTCTAAATCAAATACAATGTCACTGAAACAATACAAATCATAGACTGTAATAAACAAATAACCGTTGATTATAAAAAAAGACAGTCCAAGCAATATTAAATTTCAAAGCCAAAAATTAAGATTATATGTCACAAAAATTAGCACATTTCGTTGAGAATCTTGAAATTGTTAAGGAAAATGAAAATAACTTAGGCCTACCTTTTTCCTCAATTTTTCACTCCTAGTTATGACGTTTTAAAAATAAAATCCCTTTTTTAACTCTGTAAGTTGCCACATTTTAACCTGATAGAAGCAAACATGTCCCATTTCAGGGACACCAATTTTTAATTTGAAATCAAACTCCTGGCGCAATCTCTAGTGAAGAGTGCTGAACTAATTTAGCGAATGCTTAATTTCTGGCTTCAAAAGATCCGTAGTCTCCATCTAGGTTCTTTAAAGTCAATGAGGTAACTTATGTGTTTTATTAATTACAAAAGAAAACTTGTAATAACCTGTTTAGGCTAGGTTAAAAAACAAAACTTGAATCACTCACAAAGAGAACCTGAATGAGAAAACACTGCAAATTCCTGAAAGGAATATAAATGTTAAATTAACCCTAGAGAGGTGACTTGATTATTATTAAACGTTTGGTTTCTTCGGTCTATGAGACAGTTTTCAATTTTGTTAAATATTTGTTGTATTAACTACAACCATAGAATAAGATATAAACTAGACTATATGTAAAATGTTTACTTCTTATACTTTAACATGTTAGTTTGATTTATTGTAGGCCTAAAACAAAACTCATCTGTGTTGATAAAATTTATTGCAAAAATGAATTGGACCAATCACACCATAGGTGATATCGGTATAAGAGTAAAGTAAATAATTACAAACAAAACCCCTATCCTCAAACTTGTGCCCGCATAGACTATCTTGAGTTGATAGGAAGGTAGCATAAGATACAGGTCCTTCACCCTTGCAACGAGAGCAGGAACCGTTAAATATTATGCGATTGGTCTCACAGACCTTAAGTCACTAAGTTACTCTAGGGTTAATTACTCAACAGAACTCATTAATTTAACTAGCCTAACACTAAAGATATGTTAGGCCTACTGATATCAAGGAGAGGTAGGACCAACTGTATGAAAAACTGCTGTAGAATTAAATCGTTCATGCTTTTTTGGTTTACAGCGAGAGTAACTTCTCTAATCAACCTTTCAAGTAGCCTATCTGGAAAACTTTGAGATCCTAAAAATCGAGACTCTCAAATATCTCATTAGAGAAGATCTAACTTCCAGTTCCACCCCAAGAAATATCAAGTGGGATTAGGCCTAGGCTTTATTGCTATGTAGCCATATGACGAAAACAAATTTCTAGAATAGGCTAATATTTTTTCTAAAAGTAATATATTATTAGGACATTCAATTCAATTCAAAACCACTTTATTCATGTCATGAGCATAAAATACATTGAATAGTATCAAAAATTAATTCATAGTAGTATTGATTATTAAATCATTGGACAAGAATTTTAGAATACATTCCTGATTATGAAAATAAAAACAAAAATAACTCAACATAATTACTGACCTGGAGGACAATAAAAAAATTAATCCATAGCAACATCACATATTTAATTTCACAAGATATTTAATTTCATGCATACAGGCTTCTGGGCTCTCTGGAGCTGGCCGGTAGCTTACTTAAGCATAAATCCAATTAAATGCCATCTTACCTCTTCCAATCCTAATATTCCTTTGTTTTCATAGGGTGAGAGCCCATCTGCATAGTTGCAAGACATAATTATTTATACACTTCAAAGAAACTCGGGTGAAGCTAGCTCACGAATTTAACTGACGACCCTGTGGCAATAAAATAATGATTTACGACTTAATCCCTGTTTGGGTTGAGAGTACCTATTTTTCAAATACAAATAGACCTTCCTTGTGTGCAATAAAGAATTACAATAAATGATCAAAGCATCAATATTATACATTGCTATGGCAATTTACTTTATTTATTGATATTTACTGTATTTATTAATTTTTATTTCATGACGGTGTGACTTAATGGTTTTAATTATAAATAGACTATAATTCTATTATTTGCAAGGTTTTACCCATCCGTCCCAAATGTTAGTTTGAAAACAACTATAAGAAAAAGAAGGCATGACACCCCCAAGTGTTCCAAGATGAGAATGCAGGAATGCACCCGCACATTAACCCAGGAAGTGAAGGTCCAATGACCGATGGGAAATACCAGGCAGGGGAGACAAGGCGGGACAAGGTGTAAGAGATGCAACTTGGACGGTATAAGACCTTATTACTTGAGGGAAAACTAATATTTGCATGAAATTAATTAATGAGTTAACTGAAAAAACGAGTAATTAACTTCTGAAAACCCTGCTAACACTGTTTTAAGTCACTATGTAATCAATGTGTAGTGAATCGTTTGTTGATGATTTTTAATTCTTGTACCTAAAGGATCAGATTCCATTATATTATTTATCGTTTTTAATTTTTCCGACAGTCTTCGGTTTCAAAACGAAAGTCAAAAACGGGGTTTCGCATAGTGCAGAGCTTGCATATGAAATCCGCTAACCACTGTTATAATTCCCTATGTAATCGATGTGTAGTGAATAAACCTGAATTGGTTTATGATTTTTGATTATTGTATGTGAAAGATCAGATTCCATTCTATTATTTAGCATTTTCAAATTTCTCGACACTTTTGATCTTCGGTTTCAAAACCGAAGTCAAAAACGGGGTTTCGCATAGTTCAGAACTTACTTATAATCAGCCGCTACCACTGTTATAATTCTATGTAATCGATGTGTAGTGAATAAACCTGACTTGGTTTATGATTTTTGATTACTGTATGTGAAAGATCAGATTCCATTCTATTATTTAGCATCAAATTTCCCGACACTTCTGATCTTCGGTTTCAAAACCAAAGTAAAAAACGGGCTTTTGATTCTGTTGACAGAGAAATCCTAATACGTAGACTGGAAATAAGTGGAGTACGGGGAGTTGCTCTTGATTTGATTAGGAGTTACCTGTGTGAGCGTTTTCAAATAGTGTCAATTCTTGGTCAATCCAGTGCTCCTCTTCGGATTGATTACGGGGTTTTACAAGGTAGCACATTAGGGCCTCTTCTTTTCCTTCTTTATATAAATAATTTGGGTAGGGTTAATTTGGAACAAGGACGGGTTTTTCTTTATGCTGACGACTCAGCTTTACTTTTTGAGGGCGACAGCTGGGAGGAAGCGTACCGTTTGGCGGAGCGGGGCCTATCCTCTGTCAAGCGGTGGTTTCATCAAAGCCGGCTCTCTGTAAATATTTCAAAAACAAAGCATATGCCTATTTCTCTGAGAGCCGACCACGATTTAGTTAACCTGTATCTACGTTTACATACATGTGGGAGTGACAGGGTGAATGAATGTAAACATGTGAGTGTATTGAAAGAGTGACCGAATATAAATATATCGGTGTTATCTTCGATAATCGTCTGAAGGGGCTGGACATATTACATTTTTAAGAAATAAGCTGCGTAAATTTATTTTTATTTTTTCGAATATAAATAATTTCCTTGCTCCAGATCTGATTAAAATTGTATATTTTGCTTATATTCAGTCTTTGTTACAGTACGGAATTTTAGCTTGGGGCAGCTGTTTTCAAAGTATTTTAACGCCATTGGAAATTACCCAAAAATCAAACATAAAAGCGGCATTGAAACAAATTCGACGATATCCTTCAAATCTTTTATTTGATGAATTTAAAGTACTCAGTATCCGCCAACTTTTTATGAAAACATTAATTTTATACATCCGCAGAAATCTGAATTCTTTGTTTCGTCGTCTTGTTCATACATATTCTACAAGATCTGCTATCAATACCGGTATTGTTGCCCCTCGATTTAATAAAACAATAAATACTACCTCATCTTTTTATGTAGCTAATTTAGTATTCCCTCGACTTACGAATCATATTAAATATCCTCTACCCTGTAGCAACCGCACTTATAACAAAATTGTTGACAAATGGCTATTGGAGATAGGGCGAGATCAAATTAAGACTTTCTTTACTTCCCCGTATACCTAGGGTCAAGGTCACAAAGCGATTGCAACTGCGTATGGGTGTGTGAGTGTGAGTGCGTGTGTGTGTGAGTGAGGGTCCGTCCGTCCGTTGAGCCCGTGTTTCCTGTGAATGTGAGCATGACTGGACCGAGATTCTCGGTTATTGCAATGGCGTTTTTACTTTTATATTACTGTTGTGTTATCACTCCATAACTTCCGTCCTAAATGTAAACTATTGTCCCACTTGTATTTGCGTGCATATTTTGTTTTTGTTTAAATTTATCTTTGTACTTTTATGTTTAATTAAAACTTACTATATTTCATTTTTTTATTTCATTTTCATTAAAATAATTCCTCTAAAGTGGCTGATTTTTTACTCGTTCCCTACCCACAGGCTTTGACCCATATGGGGAACTAATTCCTATTGATAATTTATGTTATGTGAATAGTATCATTGTAAAGTTGTTAAAGGAATAAACGAATTTCAATTTCATTTAATTTCAAATACACTGCCGTATCCCTCTCTTTCAATTTTGCCGTGATTTAGTTTCAAGACTCAACCTCAACCACAAAAGGCAGCACGCTCTTCAGGCTTTAAACTATTGAGGTCGAATTAGTATAAACGCCTATAATTCACTTTGTAATCGATGTGTAGTGAATAAACCTGAATTGGTTTATGATTTTTGATTACTGTATGTGAAAGATCAGATTCCATTCTATTATTTAGCATTTTCAAATTTCTCGACACTTTTGATCTTCGGTTTCAAAACCAAAGTCAAAAACGGGGTTTCGCATAGTTCAGAACTTGCTTATAATCAGCCGCTACCACTGTTATAATTCCCTATGTAATCGATGTGTAGTGAATAAACCTGACTTGGTTTATGATTTTTGATTACTGTATGTGAAAGATCAGATTCCATTCTATTATTTAGCATTTTCAAATTTCTCGACACTTTTGATCTTCGGTTTCAAAACCGAAGTCAAAAACGGGGTTTCGCACAGTTCAGAACTTGCTTATAATCAGCCGCTACCACTGTTATAATTCCCTATGTAATCGATTTGTAGTGAATAAACCTGACTTGGTTTATGATTTTTGATTACTGTATGTGAAAGATCAGATTCCATTCTATTATTTAGCATTTTCAAATTTCTCGACACTTTTGATCTTCGGTTTCAAAACCGAAGTCAAAAACGGGGTTTCGCACAGTTCAGAACTTGCTTATAATCAGCCGCTACCACTGTTATAATTCCCTATGTAATCGATGTGTAGTGAATAAACCTGAATTGGTTTATGATTTTTGATTACTGTATATGAAAGATCAGATTCTATTCTATTATTTAGCATTTTCAAATTTCTCGACACTTTTGATCTTCGGTTTCAAAACCAAAGTCAAAAACGGGGTTTCGCATAGTGCAGGGTAATCCCCCTCTGCTTGACTGAATGAAATTGGAAAAGTAAACATAAGATCATCCATTACACTTATATTGGAGTATTTCAAAACTTTGAGTCCGCTAACAGACCCTTAAAAGTTCGAGATGTTTATAAATTTTCTATATAAATTGTTCAAATAATTAGATTATTACAGCACAATCTGTCGGTGACTAAATACACTATCGTATCCCTCTCTTTCAATCTTGCCGAGATTTAGTTTCAAGACTCAACCTTAACCACAAAAGGCAGCACGCTCTTCAGGCTTTAAACTATAGAGGAGGTCGAATTAGTATAAACGTTATAAATGTTTTAATAGTCTATTAAATGTAATTTTAGTGAACCTTGCATAATTCGAACCTCAAGAGACCAATGAAAATATTTGAACCATCCAATAATTTGAATTACACAAGTTTGTCGAAAACTTGTAAAATAGTTAATCTAAAATGTTCTAAAAGTTTTGGCTGTAGCGCGTGATGTATATTCAACTATGTTTATATATGTCGATCATATATTATATAGGCTTATATAATTATATATTATATAATTATAAAAGCCTATAATATAATATCAACTTACACCTTGTAAGTTAAGACAAAATCATAACTTGCGTCGTTCAAGCCCTGCCCCTCCCCCTCAGAGCCTTAAAGCACATAAAAACCGGAGGAGCTTTCTTGGAAACCACAGTCAGTTGATTATAGTGCAAATTGTATCTTCCGTTCTACCACACTTGTATCTCGATTATCTTCTTAGCTTTTCATAAGTCTCTGACTATGTTAACGTTTTATTTTGAAAATATAATAATATGTGCTTTTGTATGCGCCTTATAATTTATACTTTAATTGTATTGTTTAATTCATTGTGTTTATAATAAACAACTTTCTAATCTATATAAATAAAATTAGAGTTTTGCCTGTACATTGCTTAAAATTATGAAATAATTGGTTATTTTTGCGTTTTGAGGGTCAGAGAATCCGAATCAAGCCTTATCTCCATTTCCGTCACTCTGTTGGTAACGCTTAACATCACACATTAGACCGCTTTTCACGCAAAAACTAGAGTTCTGGTATGGCTGAAACTTATTTTCTATACTGTATGCACAAATGAGAAGGTTTAAGACGAATTAAAACTAGCTTAAGTCTTTTTGAAATTAATCAGCAAGCTTCTAAAAAGCGAATTTTATTTTATTTTGACCCTATAGGGAAGTTTATGAAGTTGTCATGGCAACCTAAACATTAAATAATGAATCCAATGAAGTTTTCCTGTATTTCCACGGGTGAAACCGTGTTGATCAGCAAGTTGCGTATTAAACTTGAAAACATAACTGTATTTATTTCATTTTCATATTTTGGTTACTTGGACCTATTTTGCATATCGTTAACCTGAGGGGAGGGTAGGGGTCATTACCTCAGGTCCTCGAAAACCAGACCCTTGCCTCACTTGTACCGCATTCTTTCTTATTGACCACGCGTTTGGAATGTTACGGACCCCGTAGCTGCTTGGCGGATTCAGAGAGGGGCAGTTTTAGTAGGTCGAGGGAAAATATTATGATTTCTAACAATATTACAAACTGTATGTTAATTCTACAAATCACTTAATCATAACCAGTGACGTATACAGGGTGAGTCCTCTAAGCCGTCAACAACAGATTATCGGCGAACGGCTTAACATACAAAGATGAAACAAAACATTTCCCCACTAAATCATACCTAAGGAACAACGTAAAAATATTTTTCAGGTTTTTGTAATACAGGGTGTTCCTAAAACCGGGGGTCATGGGTTCGAAACTCGGAATTTTTAAATGTAAACATATGCCATATTATACATCATTTTAAAGCTCTAAGCGAGATAAAGCGAGATAAACAATTTGGTGAAAACAGAACTCAATTATCTTTATTATTTTCAAAATGGCCGGCGGCCGTTTTTGTGCAAAATATTGTTATTTACGGAATACCCTGTATCTCGAGAACCATAAAACATATTTTTGTACTGTTGAAAAATTCTTAATCCTTGTAAACTCAGCTTAAAATTACGGCGAATTTTTGAATACTGTATTTTATGAAATGTTTTTTCATGCAGTGGAACTTGCATAGTTCAAACCTTAAGGGACCAATGACAATATTTGAACTATCCAAAAATTTGAATTACACAAGTTTGTCAAAAACTTGTAGAACAGTTCATCTGAAATGTTCAAAGTACATTGAAAGTCCCAATGTTAACCTTAGGGAAATAAGAAAAATTCCATATCTCGGTTATTTCTCATGAACGTATCTTGTTAAAACTTGGTAAATAGCTTCTTCTTGTTTAGATCTACTAAATATTGAATTAAATCCACCCAGTTTTAATATTCCTGTAGCAGCAAACCTGCATACTCATTCCCCATGTTATTCTTATGGAGCTTACCAAAACATGTCAAATCTTGCTATGTTGTATTGAAATATGTTGTTTTGCATTTATTTGAAATTCGCTGAGTGTGCAGGTCTGCTGCAACGGGGGGTATTTCCCTATTATAATATAGCTGTAGAACTGAAAACAATCCATTTTGAAGTTATGTGATACTTCAAGAAGAGCTTGAAGTATGTGGCGTAAAACTAAAATCTTGTTTAGCTTTGGTAAAAGTTCGTAATATTCTTTTATAACCGTAAGTAATGTGAGATGCCTCTAAATATTTAAGATAACGTTGGGTATGTTTTTTAATAAATAGCCTACATTTTAAAAAAACGGGACATTTTGACGTTCCGACAATGTTTTTCGGGACAGCGAAACGCAAGGTGAAAAAACGGGACTTATCCGTTTTTACGGGACGTCTGGTCACCCTACCCCCATACATAGTATATGGAGAAAGTATTATTTTTGTGAAAATGTTCGAATTTGAGTTTTTAGTGGATATATTCGTTTTAGTGCTTCCTGAATCCAAAAACTGGTTTTCAGAATTGCTTCAGTCCGTGTAAAACATTAAATACAACATCTTCTTACTATGTTGCTTACTTAGTTTTTCCCCGTCTTCCGAACAGTATAAAATATCCTTCACCTTGTAGCTTCAGACCGTTTAAAAAAATTGTAGATAAATGGCTATTGGAAGTTGGACGCGTGCGCATTAAAGATTTATTGTCTTCTCCGTACGTGTAGTTCCAAGAAAACTGAACGACAGCTGTACGTGTGTGTGTGTGTGTGTGTGGGCGTGAATGGATGAATGTCAGTGGGTCCGTCTGTCCGGGTGAGTGAGCTTTGTGTGCCTGCAGAATGAGTGTGCATGAATGACCCAGGACTTACAGTGAAATGGCTTATTATTTCGTTTTGAAGTCGGAGTGTTTTTAGTAGTATGTGCATGTATTTGTTTTTTATTTGCTTTTTCGATGTCCGGTATTTCTGGTTTTTCGTATTTTATAGCACTTTTAGCAAATTTCCCTAAACGAATTACTTTTTTTAAGTAATAAAGTTACTACTTTATTTGTACGTTCAAGTATAGACTACTTTAAGCTTGAAAAATGAATAATGCATTTCTTATGGGGAAAAATAAAACTTTAACAGCTTACATCTACGTAACTATTGGGTTTAGGAAAAAATGCCAAAAAGTAAAAAGTTCTTAAAATTAAGCGTAGAATCAAAATATGCCATAAAATACAGGGGTTTCCATATATTTTATGCCATATTTGGATTTTGTGCTTAATTTTAAGAACATTGTACTCTTTGACTATTTTTCTAACCCCAAAAGGAAATAAGAGCAGTTAAAGTTTGATTTTTCCCCTTTTAAAATGCGCTGTGTCCATGTAAGTTTGCCATCCCATGTATTCCTTATGGAGTAAAAGCATATTATTGATAATACATTTCCACTAGCGAAACTCAATTAGAAGTTATTTTATGATTAAATCTCTACTGAACTCACATTTCTAAGCACTTTCCGTGCCTTGAAACAGAACCATCCTTCGATGCAATCAGCGCTAACGACTTTCAATTTTTCTGTCCCCTTTGTGTAGAGTGGAAAGTAAACCATGGTCTGGTCTGATTTTTAAAATCATCTAATTTTATTTACGGTTATTTTGCAATCTTTGTGGCATTTATTTGTTGAAGCATCAGCGCGTTTATGAATGAGTGTCATGGATTTTGTAAACATAACGAGATCGAATTTGGAAACACATCAATCAATTTAAATACAACTGGTTTAAAAATTAACAAAATGCGTGCTTGACAAAAAATTTATGGAGTTACTACTACTTCTTAACTTTATTACAGTTTACACTTAACAGTACAGTTTACTATGCCGATGGCACATAGCAGAACCTGTACTGCAGCGGTCATACATCAGCATGCCCCGACGTGCTCCGTAATGTTTGACTAGTTGCTAGGCTATACAGGGACCGAGCTTTGACGGCCTTGGATAAGGCTACCAGCCGCCTGATAGTTAAAGTGCTAGTACGCTGTGTAGGGCAGGTTAGCTAGGGCCGTTGGCAATTGAGTAATTTATAGGCTATGTGTTGTATACGAGAATAATAATTTCAGGTAACCTATTAGGTAAAGTTATTTCCTTGGACCATCTCATAATGTTAATTTTAATACACGAAAAAAATAAAATACAAAAAATTGCATGGTAATTATAAGGATGTGTAATTTAAATATCATTTTCATATTTTGGTTATTGGTTTGTTTGAATATGTTGAAAATGTTATGGTAAACATAAGTTTGAAAATCAGTTTTGCTTTACAACAAATGCTTTTTACAGGGTGTTCGTCGAAATTTTCAACAACTCCCAAATAAATAAGACATATATATATGAACATTTTAATGAACATTTTGTTTCAGATTGCCAGCGCCTCTCCCCCGAGGGGCCATTTATGCATGGACAACCTTTGGTTTGTGTTTTTAGTCAGACCAGGTTGTGGTCATGCTAAATGGCTTGTATTCATGGTGTAATTATTTTACATTGTATGCATTAGGCGATTTGGCCAATGGTCTCTTTTAAAACAACAAGTAACTGTAGTGTATAAATGAGGTAGGTTGGATAATTTATATAAATTATTTTTTTAAGAAGAATATAAAAACAGATTAGTAATGCCATGTTTAAACAAAACGACTCCTTTTACCCGAGATGCCGCTTGTTAAATAGCCAGACATGATTTGTGATTTAATTAACATCAGTTGTTTACCTCTGTGAAAGTTGCTTATACCTGTAATTCATCACGTCAATCGACTCATTGTGAGAACTGATTCACATGTTATTGACGAATCTTGATGATACCTGTATTATTTTATTATTATTATTATTATTATTATTATTTTTTTTTTTTTTGATAATCAATGATATAAATGAGTTGAATTAAATCTTATTAATTGACTTATATTCTTATTTAATTTATTATTAGATTTTGTGTATTACATGAAGCGTTAATGCTTTATAGGTTTATGACTATGTTAACGATTTATGTTGAAGATATAAAAAATGTGCTTTTGTATGCGCCTTAGTTAATACTTTTATTATATTGTTAGTTAGTTTTGTTATATTGTTATATAGTTAGTGTATATACTAATCAACTTTCTAATTGCGTATTAAGCTTGAAAAAATAACTGGATTCCTTCCTTTTTATATTTTGGTTACTTGGACCTATTTTACATATCGTTATCCTGAGGAGAGGGTCATTACCTCGGGTCCTGACCCTTGCCTCGCCTGCACCGCATTCTTTTATTGAGAACGCGTCGGAATGTTACGGACCCTGCAGCTGCCTGACGGATTTGCGAGGGGTTTTGGTAAGATGACGAATTTCAGGTACACTATGAATGTATCATGATTTCTAACAATTTTACAAATTGTATCTTAATCCTGAAAATCACTTAATCATAAAATTTCTAAAGAAATCATAAACAATGAGTGGATAAAGCGCTCACCTCATAACCTGAGGGTCGCCGGTTCGATTCCTGACAGGATCGAAACTGGGTCCAGTTGTCATTTCTCATTTGGCTATGAATTAATGTTGCTATTTAACAAAAGGTCACCGTTAGATAAAACAATACCCGGGTTTGGATCGTTCTCGATCAAAACGTAAAAAAATATCACTGGCGTTGAAATACACATAACATGAAAACATCATCTAGCTATATAATTAAATGCGAAAATCCGATCAACACCCAGGCCAAACCTTGAAGCACGAAATTTTGCATGTATATTCCTTTATAGCGGAGGCAAGCAGTAAGAAAACCCGTTTTTGACTTTGACGTTTACTTTACAGTAATCAAAAATCATAAACCAAGTCTAGATTATTCACTACACATCGATTACACAGTGTATTGTAACAGTGGTAGCGGGACTTCATAAGCAAGTTCTGAATTATGCGAAACTCTGTTTTTGACTTTGGTTTTGAAACCGAAGATCAAATGTGTCGAGAAATTTGAAAATGCTAAATAATAGAATGGAATCTAATCTTTCACATACAGTAATCAAAAATCATAAACCAATTCAGGTTTATTCACTACACATCGATTACATAGGGAATTATAACAGTGGTAGCGGCTGATTAAAAGCAAGTTCTGAACTATGCGAAACCCCGTTTTTGACTTTGGTTTTGAAACCGAAGATCAAAAGTGTCGAGAAATTTGAAAATGCTAAATAATAGAATGGAATCTGATCTTTCACATACAGTAATCAAAAATCATAAACCAATTCAGGTTTATTCACTACACATCGATTACATAGGGAATTATAACAGTGGTAGCGGCTGATTATAAGTAAGTTCTGAACTATGCGAAACCCCGTTTTTGTCTTTGGTTTTGAAACCGAAGATCAAAAGTGTCGAGAAATTTGAAAATGCTAAATAATAGAATGGAATCTGATCTTTCACATACAATAATCAAAAATCATAAACTAAGTCAGGTTTATTCACTACACATCGATTACAAAGTGAATTATAGGCGTTTATACTAATTCGACCTCAATAGTTTAAAGCCTGAAGAGCGTGCTGCCTTTTGTGGTTGAGGTTGAGTCTTGAAACTAAATCTCGGCAAAATTGAAAGCGAGGGATACGGTAGTGTATTTGAAATTAAATGAAATTGATATTCGTTTATTTCTTTAACAACTTTACAATGATACTATTCACATAATATAAATTATCAATAGGAATTAGTTCCCCACATGGGTCAAAGCCTGTGGGTAGGGAACGAGTAAAAAATCAGCCACTTTAGAGGAATTATTTTAGTAAAAAAATGAAATATAGTAAGTTTTAATTAAACATAAAAGTACAAAGATAAATTTAAACAAAAACAAAATATGCACGCAAATACAACTGGGACAATAGTTTACATTTAGGACGGAAGTTATGGAGTAATAATACAACAGTAATATAAAAGTAAAAACGCCATTGCAATAACCGAGAATCTCGGTCCAGTCATGCTCACATTCACAGGAAACACGCGTTCGACGGACGGACGGACCCTCACTCACACTCACACACGCACTCACAATCACACACCCATACGCAGTTGCAATCGCTCTGTGACCTTGACCCTAGGTATACGGGGAAGTAAAGAAAGTCTTAATTTGATCTCGCCCTATCTTCAATAGCCATTTGTCAACAATTTTTTTATAAGTGCGGTTGCTACAGGGTAGAGGATATTTAATGATTCAGAAGTCGAGGGAATACTGAATTAGCTACATAAAAAGATGAGGTAGTATTTATTGTTTTATTCAATCGAGGGGCAACCATACCGGTATTGATAACATATCTTGTAGAATATCTATGAACAGGATGACGAAACAAAGAATTCAGGTTACTGCGGATGTATAAAATTAATTTTTTCATAAAAAGTTGGCGGATACTGAGAACTTTAAATTCATCATATAAAAGGTTCGAAGGATATCGTCGATTTTTTTCCATGCGGCTTTTATGATAGATTTTTGGGTAATTTCCAATGGCGTTAAAATACTTTGAAAACAGCTGCCCCAAGCTAAAATTCCGTACTGTAACAAAGACTGAATATAAGCAAAATATACAATTTTAACCAGATCTGGAGCAAGGGCATTATTTATATCCCAAAAAATAAAAATAAATTTACGCAGCTTATTTCTTAAAAATGTAATATGTCCAGCCCACTTCAGACGATTATCGAAGATAACGCCGAGATATTTATATTCGGCCACTCTTTCAATACACTCACACGATTTTACATTCATTCGCCCTGTCACTCCCACATGTATGTAAACGTAGATACAGGTTAACTGGATCGTGGTCGGCTCTCAGAGAAATAGGTATATGCTTTGTTTTTGAAATATTTACAGAGAGCCGGCTTTGATGAAACCACCGCTTGACAGAGGATAGGCCCCGCTCCGCCAAACGATACGCTTCCTCCCAGCTGTCGCCCTCAAAAAGTAAAGCTGAGTCGTCAGCATAAAGAAAAACCCGTCCTTGTTCCAAATTAACCCTACCCAAATTATTTATATAAAGAAGGAAAAGAAGAGGCCCTAATGTGCTACCTTGTAAAACCCCGTAATCAATCCGAAGAGGAGCACTGGATTTACCAAGAATTGACACTATTTGAAAACGCTCACACAGGTAACTCCTAAACCAATCAAGAGCAACTCCCCGTACTCCACTTGTTTCCAGTCACCGTATTAGGATTTCTCTGTCAACAGAATCAAAAGCCCGTTTTTTAATTTGGTTTTGAAACCGAAGATCAGAAGTGTCGGGAAATTTGATGCTAAATAATAGAATGGAATCTGATCTTTCACATACAGTAATCAAAAATCATAAACCAAGTCAGGTTTATTCACTACACATCGATTACATAGGGAATTATAACAGTGGTAGCGGCTGATTATAAGCAAGTTCTGAACTATGCGAAACCCCGTTTTTGACTTTGGTTTTGAAACCGAAGATCAAATGTGTCGAGAAATTTGAAAATGCTAAATAATAGAATGGAATCTGATCTTTCACATACAGTAATCAAAAATCATAAACCAATTCAGGTTTATTCACTACACATCGATTACATAGGGAATTATAACAGTGGTAGCGGCTGATTATAAGCAAGTTCTGAACTATGCGAAACCCCGTTTTTGACTTTGGTTTTGAAACCGAAGATCAAATGTGTCGAGAAATTTGAAAATGCTAAATAATAGAATGGAATCTGGTCTTTCACATACAGTAATCAAAAATCATAAACCAATTCAGGTTTATTCACTACACATCGATTACATAGGGAATTATAACAGTGGTAGCGGCTGATTATAAGCAAGTTCTGAACTATGCGAAACCCCGTTTTTGACTTTGGTTTTGAAACCGAAGATCAAAAGTGTCGAGAAATTTGAAAATGCTAAATAATAGAATGGAATCTGATCTTTCACATACAGTAATCAAAAATCATAAACCAAGTCAGGTTTATTCACTACAAATAGTTAATCCCGTTACATTTAAACTGTGGTAGCGGGACTTCATAAGCAGATAATTCACCGTGCGAAATAACGTTTTTTACTTTGATTTTCAATTGCGAAGGCTTAACATGTCGGGAAAAATTTGAAAACACTGATAGGTAGAAGGTAATCTGCCCCTACATATCGATAATATATAGGAACTAAACCTTGTAATGTTAATTTGGTTGTGGTCTCTTTTAATTTAATGGAGGTATACCAACTGGCTACCTGGACTCCTGTGACAGTTTTACGACCTCTGTACTCGTCAGCTGGTCGCCAGCTAACTTCACCCCATATTCAAAGAATTTACTGGAAATAAGCCGTTTTAATTAAGAGCGTGTTGTTGAATTCATATCCAAACAGACGCTTTCCAATTCCTCAAGACGAACAAATAGAAAATTATCCAGCTATATTATTTTCCTTGGAGCCAAGTTTGACAGACAAATTAATGACAGATCCCTTTATTTACATCTCAATGTTTTTATGCCGGCTTAATTCCATTGAGTAAGCTACAAAGAGGTATAAATAAGGTTCAGGTTCAGGTTCAATCTGTTCAATAAGCCTTATAATATTTTCCCATGAATTAATTAAATTCTTTGATTATGGTTTAAACATGTAATGTATTGTAACTAATTCCTACGAACTTATTTCTTCCATCATTGCAAGCAACTTTGATTTAAACCGTTTATTGAATTTTACCATAGATAAAGGGATACAAAGGAGATGTCTCACTGGATAGCGGGCAGTGAACACAGTCTGCTAGAACGTTAAGGCCGTTGGCCGACGTAGTTGACAACGCTCCCGCCGCAGCGCTGTTGAGGCTGTTCCAGTGATTTTGTACTAGTTGTTTTATCGTAACAGATATGTGAAAACTAGTTACCACCACGCATCTGTTACATTGCTTGAAGTGCGACTTAGATTCCACCGCAACGCCGCCGCGCGGCCGTTTCAATGGAGCTGTTTGAAATCGAATTGTAGACTAATTGGGGAAGTACAATGTAATTTATTGTTAGAAATTCTTTTTTCCCTTTATAATAAAATGTTGAGAACTTAAAAATGAGACTTGATTATTTTTAATCCTCAGTATGTGGCGATTAAAATAATTATGTTTCATGGCTGGCTGCATGCCATTTATTGTATTCTTAAAGAAAAACTGTAAAAATAGTGCGCTGTAAAAAGTTCAATAAATGGAAAATTAAATAAATGACTAAAAACAGTTTGATACTTCATTTCTTCCAAATTACAAAATTTGTAAATTAAAGAACCTCGTATAATTAAACGCCTTGGTGTGTGGTGTGTTGTATTGGGGATGGGGGGGAGTGAGTTTTGTTCGAGTATCCCATTTTTATTTGGGAATAATCTGGTCATCCCACTCCTAATGCCACGTATTCGTAGAAACTCGTGGCGCCTAAAACTCTTGAGCCGGTCCCGTTACTGTACTACAGCTTAAACCAGTTACAGTTTAAAATCCATCTATCGGAACATCTTCCAAATTTTGATATGGTCATATCCTGCCTCACAACGGCTCATTCTTTTTTCAGCCCAGAGCCCACTCACATACACCAGCAAGCTCAACAATGTTTAAATGTTTAAATATGTGGCCACTGCCCCGATGGCACTAATATTGTTCCTAGTTCCTAGTTCAAATGAACTTAAACCCTTTAAGCACATTATAAATTAGGCATCTCTTCATTATTTAACTAGGAAATCATATTTCTTATAAAATCGTAATAATACACTGAAAGGTCAAGGCCACAATTATTGGAAAGGCCCGTGTTGGAAAGGGAGCCTTTATACTTTTGATAAGGATTGAAAAACAGTAGCAATTTAAAATGTAATTTCTTGGCCATTATTAGTTTATGCGAAAAGTGACTAGTGAAAGTTGATGAACGCCATTCAAAGAGAGCAGTGTATGCCGAATATTTATGATTGCATATTAATATTATTGTTGAAGGGCAAAAATACATGGAAACATCAGCATAAAAATGATTGTGAAAACATATAAAGCAACGTGGCTTAAATTATGTTGTACATCCATCTATCCCAGTTAAACATTAGCAAAGAACAGTGAGGAAATTCCATAATCCCACGCCATCAACAGGGGTGGGCGACCACAGCCCACTGGCGAGGAGCGGCGGCAACGGCACTGAGGCGGCTCCTTTGAGACCGCAGCCAGAACTAAAGAACGGCAGTAGTTTTGGGTAGCGCGGCGCGGCGGCGCCGGCGGTAGCCTTGATGATGGCAGTTTCCCGCCGAAACTCAAGGCCGGGCGGTTTTCCGAATTTATCGGATCTCTTTTGACAGCTAATTATTTGGGTCATAATTGTTGACATTCTACGTATTTAAATTCTATCTAGAAACGTAAATCACACTGAATAAAATTCATAGTTTTTTCGATCAGTTCATTTAGGTTTTTAATAAACATTTTGAAATTTTTGTTCTAATATCATTTACAAATTTACTGGATTAGAATAAAAATTATAAAACCGTTTCTACTTAAAATAAAATCTATATACTTAATACAATAAGGGTTTTCTCTGTTACATCCCTTTTTCAGCCGTCATACTTAACCGATTTTTACGATTTATATCTCATTGTAAAGCTTATAATGTAGATACATTTACATTAATTTGAAATGGCGACCTGCCCAGGTGGGTATTTTCAGCCAAGTATGAATGACAGATGTGTGAAGGATGATTGTAACGCGATCTTGTAATCTTGTTACTGAGGTCGACATGTCCCTCAGCGCACCGGCGACTGATAGTTAAAATAAATGACCTTTGCTTTTACGGCTTCGACCCCCAAGCCTTTGATTTGTTTCTAGAGGGCGCTTTCAACGCTCCAGTGCTGACCAACTTGAGTTATAACGGTTTTAAAATGTGATTGTAATTTAACAGCTGATTACCTTCAGACGAATATTTAACCAGTCACATTGTAGACAGAAATAGATTGTCTGCAACTAACTGTAAACAAGATCCGATACAGCTTAAGAAAATGAATTCGGACTACTTTTATTGTCAATTTGCAGCCAAATTGAGGGAGGTAAATCATTCTTTATGGTAAAGATCCACGATCTAAAGATTGTAAACATATATAGTGAAATAATTGAACCGCGATACAGAAAGAAAAAGAGAAAGGCGTAGAGGAAAACGAGTCGATGAGATTAGGGAAAATATGCGCAACCTTCAACCTTCGGCAAGAACAGAAAACTGCTGAGAGACACAGACTAATTAAAAAATCATGCAGAAAAAATATTTAAATGCGCAATTTGCACATGTAGGCCAGTAAAATTAGATCAAAAATTTGTCATGTCTGGACAAAATTCCCGGAAAGCTGGAAATCGTCTTAATCTTTCCGTTTTACATCCAAGTATATGAATCTGAAGTTTGTCCCATTTTTCCTAGTGTGCTTTCGACCTGGGACCACAAAAACATCAGAGTTTTGGGTCATTTTTTATTCTTTTGTAAATAAGTAAAAAACCGTTTATTCTACATAAAAAGTTTAAATACAAGAATATTAGAGGACAAAACTCTGCATTTATTGAGTACCCTCTGATAAACAGGGGCGGCTCGTGAGTTTTTTAGCGCCCGTGCAAATATTAAAATTGCCGCCCCCCGCCCCCTTCCCAACCCATCATAATATGACGACGCCGACGTCACGTCCGCGCTTTGCCTCGATTTCACACTGAAGCTTGATTGCTTTTAGTTGGCACAGTTCACGCAATAGCGCTTACGCCGACTAGCGCTATGACGACTTCAATATAAACCAGTTAAAACAACTCAATTAAAATATTTTGGGTGCGGTTTTAGTTCTACAGTCAAACCGCTAGGTCTGATAGTTTCCCGAGCCCAACTACGTCACACCAGCTGACCGTGCACAAACATTTTTTTCTTTACACTATGGGCACAGTCAGTGTTAAACTGAAGTGGACCATAAAATGTCCACCGAACTGAACTGATCACCGAATGTTTAAAATGAAAAACTAGGAAATACATTCAGCTCGAAATCTTTAGTAATTAAAAAATCTTCATTTTGTATATCGTTCTGAAAATGCTGAGTTTTGACAACTTTGAAATTATTACATTACTATTCTCCGTATATATGTTCTGAAAACGTGAAATTTAAAAGAGGGCAACAAATAAGCCAACTCCATTCAAATAGGAAAGTAATTTATTGATTAATACTTTGTAAATTAATGTTCTTATTAAGTAAAATAATTTCCTAACAAATGATTTGAATTCTCGTTTTATCACTTATAAATATTAGACTATAATACACAAATTTAGTTTAGGTTACCGTATCACAAACTACGGCAACAGTAAGCTATCCTCCAAAATGAAACTTAAATATTTTGCTTGAATGGATTTTCAATTTTTAATCATAAACTGTTAAGGCTGGGGACACATGAGGCGGCGTTTTTTTAACGCCGCGGTAAAAATGCCGCTCGCCCGTAGTGTATTTCGCCGTAATGGACGCGTCCACACGGGGCGGAAGAAATACCGCGCGATAATATTGCCGCTGGCGGTCGTTTTGCTTCGCTCGAAAGTGGATTTTTTCCGCTTTGTCATCACAGTGGGGTATGCAATTAAATGGGAGCGTACACATTTGGCGGATTTTTTGCCGCGGCCATGGTCAGACGGCAAGACACTCTAAACATGATAAATCGCGATCTTCAGGCAACGTTGTCCCGTATGTATGTGTGTATGAATGAGCAACAAATGTATGTATGAATGTGAGAGTGATTGCAAAAGAAATCTTAACGTATTAACTTACAAAATTACTTAACATATTAAATTATTAACAAACTTAACACATTGTATGCAATATATATATATATTGTCGAAACAATAAAGATATTATTATTATTATTATTATTATTATAACATTGTACCATGTTGATGACGTCAGGAGCTCTGTGATCAGCATATAGCCTAATATGGTTAAAAGTATTTGGCAAACACCCACAGTCTTCTCTCAAAATCAAAATGGTACCACGATTGGCGATAATTTTCCGTGGCAATTTTTTTAACGCCTCGTGTGTATGAACGCCGATTTCGTTGGTGGCGGCCGAAAAATTATCGAGCAATAAAAAAACCCCCAGTGTGTCTCCGGCCTAACCATGGAAAAAGTTACATACAATGATGATTTAAAAAAGAACAATTTAAATACATTAGTAAAAAAGCAAAGAATGTCACCAACGTTATCTCGTTAAATACTGACTTAACCCTTTTATCGCCAATGACGTATGCGAATTAGCGCGCGAAGGCCGCCGAGCGCCAAGTCAGCTGATCAGCTGAGGGTTGCCAACTCCACAGCTGGAGCGGTGACTCGATACCGCCAATGCCAAATCAACCAAATTTGCTTACGTCTGTTAAAACGGTCATAACTCCACTTAGACAAAAGGTAGAGCTATAATTTGTTTTGTTCGTTTTTAAATTCTCTAAAATGCTATGTCAATTTTAATAAGTTTATAAAGCTTGCTAATTTTATTACTGCTAAAAATCAAAACTAATGTATTTTATTTTTTGCTGCCGCCGTTTTCTCTCTCTTCTTTTGGGTTTTCGAGCGCCCGCCTTTCTCTGGCTCCGCGCCGCCCCCCCAAAACCGGCGCGCCCTTGACGCCCTGTGCGGGCGCACGGGCCGCACGGGCCACGAGCCGCTACTGCTGATAAAGATACTTTGATTAGTAATTGATTTATGGTAAGTGAAATAAAGGGTTTTGGCGAATTTCTCTTTTAGGGAAAGAGCTATTACTGTATGTCTCATGGTAATCCCTAAGCCCGAGACAGTGATAACTTTTAGTTTTCAGGTCCTCAGAAGCCAAAAAACCCATACGTTCAAATCTATATAAATATATATGTATCAATATGGATGTATATAAATATATATACTTATGTATTTGTTTCCTCGATAACCCTCGCAAAAATGGTCCGATCTTAATAATATTTGGCACGGACGTGTAAAGTAGTAATTATTCACAAATGATCGAAAAACAGCCCGATCGGACCATTGGAAAGGGGGGGGAGGGGGGGTAAACCCAAAAAAATGGGGTTTATTGAACTTTTCATGTAGAAAAATTAAAATATTCTAATTTTGGTTTAAACAGTTGAATTCAGCTCGAAAAACAAATAATTTAGTATTTTGAATCACTGCTCTGTGTCCATTGGTTACCGAGATACTAAGAGTGGTAAACACAGTACGTTGTCCCAGCAATGTTAACCTTATGGGAAATAAATAATATTGTATATCTCCCTTATTTCTGAACATATCTCGATAAAATTTGGTAAGTGGCTTCATCTAGTTAAGATCTACTTGATATAGCGAAAAATCCACAAATTTATATATATTTTTTAGGCTGCAAACCTGCTTACTCATCTTCCCAATGTTAACCTTATGGAAAATAAATAAAATTGTACAGCTACCATATTTCTCAATATTTTGATAAAACTTTGTTTGTGCAACATCTAGTTGAGATCTATCTTACTAAGCAACATACCAAGTTTCAACGAGATAGTTGAGAAATAAGCCAGCTACACACATTTATTGTTTTCCATAAGGTCAACATTGGGGAAATGAGTGGGCAGGTTTGCTGCCTCAGAAATCTATAAACTTGAGGATTTTTGACCGTAATCAAGTCGACCTTAACTAGATAAAGCTACATAACTAGTTTTATTTAGATATATTGGGAGATAAGGAAGGTGTTCAATTTTATTGATTTCCCATAAGGTTAACATCGGGAAGGTGAGTACGCAGGTTTGCTGCCTAAAAAATATATAAATTTGTGGATTTTACGCTATATCAAGTAGATCTTAACTAGATGAAGCCACATACCAAATTTTATCGAGATATGTTCAGAAATAAGGGAGATATACAATTGTATTTATTTCCCATAAGGTTAACATTGCTGGGACAACGTACTGTGTTTACCACTCTCAGTATCTCGGTAACCAATGGACATAGAGCAATGATTCAAAATACTAAATTATTTGTTTTTTCGAGCTGAATTCAACTGTATAAACCAAAATTAGAATAATAGTACGATATCATAAATGTTTTATTCCTTACAATTATTTAGACTAGACCTCGAGATCTTCGGTGCTTCTTAGGGGAGAGGCATTTGGGGGCGTTTGGTGACCTTGGCTGCCTTGACTATGACTACTCCAAATACGGCCGTTTTCGTGGAAACTCCGCGGACACGTGGTGAACCTGACGGGGTAGCGGATTTGTACCCCCTGGATTTGTACCCCCCACAAAAAATGCTACGTCATTTTGACGTCACAGGAGGCGGGGCCTAAATCGCTCGAGAAACAGCCCGCGACTGGAAATGTACCCCCCATTACATTATTAAATCATCAACACGTAATTGGTTTGAAATTAAATTATTTTCCTTAAGACTGACCCCGGAATTGTACCCCCCGGATTTGTACCCCCCCGTGGTCAGATTCTTAAGTCTGACCCCGGATTTGTACCCCCCGGATTTGTACCCCCCGTGGTCAGATTCTTAAGTCTGACCCCGGATTTGTACCCCCCGGATTTGTACCCCCGTGCTCAAATCCATTCTGACCGACCATGGAAATATACCGGGTCAATATTTATTGATGTTGTTGACTTTTTTAATTAGCTGTCGTAAATCAACGGCTGTTCGTAAAATTATTACCTAATATTATTCTACGAATATGTCTTATTCTACGAAAATCGTACGTTGCATGGGTGACGTATGATTTTTATTCAAGTATTTTTGCAATGAATTAAACATTTAACGAAAGACAAATAAAAAACGTCGCTTTTTGGTTTCGTTTTTAGAATATTATAAATACAATTAACATTTTTAACAGATGAATTGGAAAAGAAGTTCAACCTCAGGTGTTTAACGATCAATCTGGAATGTAATTGAACTCTACGTAGAAGGGTGGAAGTACATAACAGTTTTCTTGCCGTATGAGGGTTTCCCGGGAGGCAGGAGGTCAACAAACATTTTCAAATGCCCTCGGCATGCCTCGGCATTCCTAAGTGGACCTGATGGAATGTACCGCTCCTCCCTCTTTAAGTGCAATTTATGGGTTTTGGACGTTTTTACTGGAAACAGTTTACTTCCTTTGATTGACACATGTTCTTCGTAATAGTTAACGACTTTCAACGCACATAACAGTTTTCGCGCCGTGTAGGGGTTTCCCGGGAGGCAGGTGTTCAACAAATATTTTCAAATGCCCTCAGAATTCCAGAGTTTGCTTTATTTGATTGACACGTGTTCTTCGGATTAGTAAATAACCTAACCACAATTTGTTCCTGGGTACAATGGAGTTGGAAATCCTTTGCTCGCGGAAAAGTATTTCATGCTTTTAAGTGATCTATAATAGTTCAAATTTAGACGCAAAGTTCTCATGAGACTTATGAGCTAATTTTCAGGAAGAAATAAGTCGGGAAATATATTGATAGTTATGTTCCTGAATCAATAATACAATTTAAGGGTATTGCTTTCATTCTTTACTTAATAAGCCATTAAGAGCCTGCTGTACTACCCGCCATATTGGGTTTAAGTCCCTCAAGAAAAATTTTATTTCTCTTGAACTATGCTTGGCTTTGAACTGAAATTACTCTTTTACCTGAAATTGTATGACTATTACACTTGGTTATGGTTTTCTTATTAATATTTAATAGAGAACTGCGAAGACAAAATTTTGAAATCTGTTCAATTAATAGATAAAATGTACATGTGACTCAAAAACGTGTTATCTACAGATTACTTAGCAGAGAAAATCTAATAACGTAATAAAATGTAGTAAAACGTAATAAAATTTTGAAGTTGTAAAGTTTAACATTGGCCTTACGAGTTTCCATGATGGCAACGAACTAAACAAGGAAAGTGTAAACAAATAAAGTCATCATATCAGCTATTTGCAAATTACAGTCATCTAGGAAAACTTCAGCGTGAGAGATGAAAATTACTTGGAGTAATAACAATTGCATTTATTATTCATGAATACTTTCGAATTGTTTTTATTTATAGTAATTGGATTAAATTGTAAACATAAAATAATACCGAGCAAGGCTTAGTTCACCAGGTATTAATTAAATAAGAGCATTAGTGAATTTATTTTGTAAATATTTAATTTATTTGTAAATAATATGTGCTGTGACTGATACTTCTATATAAATAACTAGCTGATCAACACGGTGTTACCCGTTGAAAAACAGAAAAACTTCCTTGGATTTCAGATTTAATTTTAAGGTTGCCATGACAACTACATGAGCTTCCCTATACGTTAACATTTAAACTTTGATGTATCATAGGGCGTAGCCCTGAGGGAATTTTTTAAAATCCGTTCTTAGTGGGTGCTTATGCCTGAGAGGAACGTTCATGCAAGGTTTCAAGGTTCTAGGTCGAGTAGTTTGGGCTGTGTGATGATAGGTCAGTGGTATTTGACAAATATACTGTAGATTACAGAAATAAAGCTGATTTTGATATTCATATTGAATGCATTCGTTAATCATTTAAATCAGTAGTCAAGACGCCAACCTCCGGTATATATATTATTTTAGAATATGTTCTAACGGACAACACTGCATTGATCTCTGATCAGTTTTTATCAAATACTCCAAGTACAGAATACCCAAAAATAAATATGTTAACGTCCAAAACCCATCAATTGTACTTACAGAGGGAGGAACGGTACATTCCATCAGGTCCACTTAGGAATGCCGAGGCATGCCCAGGGCATTTGAAAATGTTTGTTGACCTCCTGCCTCCCGGGAAACCCTCATACGGCAAGAAAACTGTAATGTATTTCCGCCCTTCTACGTAGAGTTCAATTACATTCCAGATTGATCGTTAAACACCTGAGGTTGAACTTCTTTTTTCAATTCATCTGTTAAAAACTTTAGTTTTATTTACAATACTCTAAAAACGAAACCAAAAAGCGACGTTTTTTACTTGGCTTGCGTTAAATGTTTAATTGATTGCAAAAATACTTGAATAAAAGTCATACGTCACCCATGCAACGTAAGATTTTCGTAGAATAAGACATATTCGCAGAATAATATTAGGTAATAATTTAACGAACAGCCGTTGACTTACGAGAACTAATTAAAAAAGTCAACAACATCAATGCATGAGTATACCGGGTCAATATACTCGTGAGTATTGACCCGGTATATTTCCATGGACGTCAAAATGGATTTGAGCACTGGGGCTACAGATCCGGGGTCAGACTTAAGAATCTGACCACGGGGGGTACAAATCCGGGGGGTACAAATCCGGGGCAGGACTTTAAGATTTGGCCACGGGGGGTACAAATCCGGGGGGTACAAATCCGGGGTTGGACTTAAGAAGCCATGTTTAATTGGATTTATATCAATTACGCAACTGTTCAGCCAACCGTGATATGTCAGTTGATCAAAATACATAATAATTTATCCGTCCTAAAAGTTCGCGGCCGGATTTGTACCCCCCGTCCTGTGACGTCAAAATGACGTAGGCGTTTTTTGTGGGGGGTACAAATCCGGGGGGTACAATTCCGGCGACCCAACCTGACACCCCGCTCCAAATTTACCCCCTTCACCACCCCTCATTGGTTCTCACATCCACACACCTGTGCCTGTGATTCGCCATTTTCAGAGCATAGTTTAACAGATACAGTCAGAGCTCTTACTCTCGCTCCGCTATTCAGATACTGATACTGTGGTGTTATCTATTGTTATTTTTAATGGATATTTATTATTTCAGTTAACTGTAAATATTGTGCAGTTATAGTGTTAGTTGTCATAAAGTTAGTTGTTTTTTACAAACTTTGTTCACCTCTCTCAAGACAACACACTTGTTCTTTAGTATCAGGTAACATTTTACACTACTACAATTTTTACGATTCTATATTTACGAGAATACAATTTAGCTAAAAACCTAATCTCCAGACCTTATTGAATATTGAATTTTCATTTTAAAACTGAATAAAAAATTTCAAGAGACAAAAAAGTTGCAAAATTTAACCGTAGCGTTTAACCGTTCTTTTATAAAATGTAGAGTACTACACGTTTAATAAGACGATTCAATTGCAAATAACGAAGATAATTGAAATTGTAATGCATATCTCAAAAATTTACTGGACAATTGACACAAACATAAATTTACAACGAACACCGAAGCTTAAACCATAATCAATATGGTTCCTAAAGCGCGCATAAATTTAAGCGTTTATTGAGTGACATTTTGGCGCGCGCAATACTTACTTTGCCCGGTATGTTAGGTTTTCTTTTTAGCTAATAATGTGGCATAAACTATTAATAATTTTAATAATATCTGTACATTAATAATATTATTTTCATTCAACCAAAATTATGACTTAATTTTTAGTGAAGATAAAAAATTATTTTTTTAAAGGAAGGCCTAGAGCGGCTGCTATACTCGCTCCACCCTAAGATCTATATAATTAATACGCCAACACGAAATTTGTCTTATGAACTCCTCCGTCATTTCTTAACCGATTTTGATCATTGACGGCTCATTGGAAAGAGCGTGTCGCGTAGATTTGCAAACTGGCCTTACATTTTTGAAAAGTCCCTTGGGCTCTGCCCCATTGGCTTTTAAAGTTCCCATGTTATCCTTATGAAGAACATAATTGTTTACATTTTGATCAGCTGGATAATTTAATTGCTGTTATTTTTTAATTTGTGTAAACATAACCCTCAAGACGGATCGTGTTAGCATGATTGTGTTTTAAATTTGTCGCCATTTGAATTATCGCTCTGCTAGAGTAGCACACGATTCCGTGCGCTCGGATCCACTAGTCTTCTATATAATTAATACGCCAACACGAAATTTGTCTTATGAACTCCTCCGTCATTTCTTAACCGATTTTGATCATTGACGGCTCATTGGAAAGAGCGTGTCGCGTAGATTTGCAAACTGGCCTTATATTTTTGAAAAAGTCCCTTGGGCTCTGCCCCATTGGCTTTTAAAGTTCCCATGTTATCCTTATGAAGAACATAATTGTTTACATTTTGATCAGCTGGATAATTTAATTGCTGTTATTTTTTAATTTGTGTAAACATAACCCTCAAGACGGATCGTGTTAGCATGATTGTGTTTTAAATTTGTCGCCATTTGAATTATCGCTCTGCTAGAGTAGCGCACGATTCCGTGCGCTCGGATCCACTAGTTCTTAATAAAAACGTATTAAGTGGTTGACTTGGGAATACAGACGGTACTTGTTAGCTTTTCAATAAGATACAAATTGACTGGATAGCCGAGTGGATAAAGCGCTCACCTCATAACCTGAGGGTCGCCGGATCGAAACTGGGTCCAGTTGCCATTTGTCATTGGGCTGTGAATTAATGATGCTATCTAACAAAAGGTCGCCGTTTGATAGTGACAAGACCCGTGTTTGGACCGTTCCCGAACAAAACGTTAAAAAATGCCACTGGCGTAAAAATACACAAAATACAAAAAAATACTTCAAAAATTGTGTGTTTAAAATTACTTCATTTTATTAAATATATTTATTCTTTAAGCAAAATAACGCAATTTTGCTGTCCTTTTTAAAAATTTACCGCAATATATCTTAAGAATGTGTTCAAATAAACGCTTTCGTAATCGCAATAAACACTATAAACTCTTAATCTTTATATAAAATTAAATTAATTTTTTTCTTTTTTTACCTGACACTGCGCAGCGTGTGTTTCAATTATGTTCTCGTAGGTAGTAACCCTCTTGAGAATTTCACGCCTAAAAGTTATTTTTATTTTTAGGCTTTTGTGGAAGTTCGGGAATCGTTTCTACAAGAAGCTACACTACAGGCCATCATTATTTAAACATATTTTAAACTATTAGCAGCTTATTAAAAAATATATACTTAAATAGGCATAAATTACACTTGTATCGGCACGAATAACAATGGTTTATAGGAGTGTAGGCGCGCGCGAAAAAGCGCGCGCGAGTAGTTCAGTATCAATTTACGATTAATACTATCCCATTCAAAGAAGAATTCCCAATTTCCCCCCTCATTTCTTCAAGTACCATCCCATATTCCATATTTGGGATAAAAATCCCCGAAAAGAAAAATACGTGAGCAGTCCTCGAGTTTCGACGCGCTCGCCCGGGTTTTTAGCGCGCTCCAGTACACCAGGTCTGTTCAACCTGAGTAAGTGGAAAAACTAGACGCGCTAGAGAAAAGGTTTTAATAAAAAGTGTAAAGTTCACTTCATTAGCTACATCTTTCGTGCAGACGAAACTTACAAAAAAATAATAAAAGTAGTAGCCGACTAACTTTTTCAAATCTCAATAATGAAAATACGTTGTTTTTCGTTGTAAAAATTATCCATAAGTCTTATCTAGAACATAATTACATTGTTATATTCGTCAATTTATGCAGATTATAAATATATATGGTTCGACCAAAATATCTCACTTGTGGAAAGATAAACAGTGATAGAAAAGCCCCGCGTATCAGTCAGACAAGTATAGCGGCCGCCAATAGCTGTGTACCGTCGCCATGTCACTAAGGGGCAGGGCCGCCCCAAGGGCGGGGCGACCGGGGCAGTCGCCCCGGGCGCCGCGGCCAAAGGGGGCGCCGTGGCCGGAGGGGCCCGCGGTTGTTTGAGAGAAAAAAATATTGTCGCTGACGCGTTATAAGGCACAAATCCACGGAAAAGAATCGTAAAAATTTAATCAAGCGGCTATTAAAAATAAAATGTTTCTATTTGTAATAAGTTATAACTGAAACTCCATAAAATAAGTCGCAGATAAGTACCTATATCGACTTGTTCATGGTGACTTAAAAAAAAATTTATCCTAGTAGCCTACATAAGCACGTAAATCATAATAATATTAAGCTTTGCTAAATATGCAGGCTAACGTCCTCTTGATACAAAATGAGATTTTTTAAATATAGTAGGCCTATTCATAAAGTGCTTTTGGCGTAGAAGTTGTGATAATTATGATAGCAAATGTGAGCCTGAACGTTAGATCAGGCCCCGTTCCAAAACGGGCTTCACAAGAAAACCTAGCAGCAACTAAAGTAAACACTATATTATGGAAAATTAGTGTCTGCCCCTTTTTTAAAAATCAGTCAAAATTTTTAATCTACCAGTATTCTTTGAAACGGGGGCTTGAGCCTGATTATACTGGCATTATAATTAGTAAAATTTGGCGATCGTAAATATTTTCCATAGAGTTACTTTAAAACCCCTATGAGTGATTTGGAACTTGTGATCCCGTTTCGAAATAAAGCCCATATGATTGCTTGACAGATGGATCTGTCTGACAAAAGAATTAAGACTTACGTACTGTAAGTTTCCTATGTTTTGTTGGATGAATTTTATTATGTAATCAAGTTGTAAAAAATATACAAAGGACTCTTAATAGAGAGGTTTTTTCATCAATGATAGTCTTCAAGTTTATTGATGATTTTTATAACAAAACGAATATAAACTAGTAGCAATGAAAATTAATTATCCATTTGCCTGATCCATTATTGCTACCAACAAAATAGTATAAGAATATTAAATCATTGAGAGCTTTAAGTCCATTCATTGTATTATTTATTTTTTATAAATATAGTATTTAGGCCAATTAGTTTTGAGGGGGCGCATATAAAAATCTCGCCCCGGGCGCCTACTAGCTTCGGGGCGGCCCTGCTAAGGGGAGTTAAGGCATTGTCAGCTTTTGGCTGAGATCAAAGAATTGACGCAGCCCTTCTATTCTGTAGTCCTGGGTGAACCCTCCCGCTGCCTATAAGATACAATCAAAGAATGCCGCCGCCACAGCCGCGCCGCGCCATTTACCGCTTTCCCTGCTGTTTTGTAACTTTTATCTATGTCCCCGTCATCATGGGCGTAATTTCAGCATTTCGATTGGGGGGCAAGATCTTCTAGGTCATTGTCTCATCCTGATTTATTGCATACACCATATA
This sequence comes from Flexamia atlantica, assembly GCA_035578135.1. Classification (NCBI taxonomy): domain Eukaryota; kingdom Metazoa; phylum Arthropoda; class Insecta; order Hemiptera; family Cicadellidae; genus Flexamia; species Flexamia atlantica. The sequence continues at coordinate 13,259,441 of JAQJVK010000005.1, read as the reverse complement.
ACCCCCTCCCCTTTGCACTAGCAGTTCGTACTGAAGAATATGGCTTGGTACTTTGGTACTATACGGAGGCCACCCTTATACAGCGCGCTGCGGCGGTTATGTTAGGTCAGTTTATCATAAATATGTTAATAGTACTTTCCTCGTTTCGTTACGAATCGAACGATACAAGGTGAGTCATACTTTTGCCCGCCAAATATCCTTGAAATAGGCCAAGGTCACGTCGTTGATCGGAGCGCTCGCATCACCTGTCAAGGGATTTAGCAGGCGAAAGTATGACTCGTCTGCTATCGTTCGTTTCATAACGAAACAAGGAAAGTCCTACTAACATATTTATGATAACCTAACTCAACATAACCGCCGCAGCGCGCTGAATATTATGGCGATCGGGTAAAGTTGCTAGTGGCGGCGGCGACTCGATCAACTCAATCCTCACCAACATCGCTGTCTTCTGGGAAGCAGAAACAAAGACCGCTTATCATAATTATGTCCAATTTGGAAAGTAAGTCAATTAAAGCATGTTCTTTCCAATTACAAAGTTATTTTTGGTAATCAATAAAAAATTCTCTAAAAATATTGGCCTTCGTATAATACCAAAGTATCTATGGGGTATATACACTGCCAATGCATATTCCCAGTCAGCACACATTGTAAAAATAACGTTATTTTCACGTGAAAAAAGTAAAAAAACGTAAAAGTAAAAAGCAAAACATATTTTTTACGTGAATATGATGAAAAAATTTAAAGTGAAAAATGTAGTGAAATTAAAAACGTTATTTTCACGGGAAAAATATGAATCAAAAGTATAATCAAATGAAATAACAAATATAACTTTTTTATATTTTTTTATTTTCTTGTTTCTTCATTTCGATTTTTATACGTTTTGATTAATCTTGTGCGCTTATAAAAAACTATCATCCTCGTAAAATACACAAATTCTACAGTAATCGTTTATTTAGTCCAAACTAAAATTCAAAAATATAACAAAATAATTTTTAAAAATTTAATGGATTTATAAATAATTATGTTATGAATTATTTATATAAAATTATTATACTATTTGTTAAATTGTTATTCGTTATACTTATTATGTTTTAAAATAGTTTACTATTTAAAAAAGTGCCTGACACAATAAAAGCTATTTATTTCAAATTATAAAAAAAATTAAATCACCCTGCCAAAATAATATGGGCCATAAATCGTGAATTGTGTCAAGACAAACCTCCCCTCAGACGACGCCGCGGCACAAACCGGTGCGGTGCGGTGGACTGAACTGGAGCCTGAGTGTGGAGTGAGGAGTGAGACGCCGTTGGCCTCAGTTTCAGTTAAAGTCATAACAACGGCTTTTAAGGTTTTAAAGTGGAAGTTTAGACTTAATTGCGGTCTTCAAGTAACTGCGAACAATGAGTTAACCCTACTACGGGCTTTCATCGTTCTTGGTAAGTTTATACTTTGGATATTTATTTAGTCATCTATTGTGAAATCAAGATAACCTAACCTCAACTTTCAGCATTCCATTATAGTTTTTCTGATTAGTTGATACAAATTTGGTAATTATGCATATCATAACAACTCTCCTAGCCTTTTCCAAAACACTCCCATGTGATAATTCAGTACGAGTTTCATATCTGATCTTCTAGGTTTATGTTGATTGTCGATTGTTTACCTTAAATGCTTATTATAGGTTTGATAACTGAACTTCTCAATTGGATTTAACATGGGCAAAGATCAGTTCTGTTTTGGGTACTCAGTTCAGATTTCGGTTATCCGATATTAACTATCAACCTATCATGTTTAACTCAACTAACTGATGTACTGTTTTAACAAACAACCATCAGTGGGCTAGTGAAGAAACTTCAATAACAAACAAATACCGAAACCATTGTCAATTATATCTAGGCCTATATCATTCGATTCTCTCACAAACAACAAGTCATACCAAACGTAAATATAATAAAACTAAAATTATATTAAACATACGCCTAATAATATAATAACTAAATTAAAACGCTACTAGGCCTATAATTAACTAACTAAACACAACTTACTACCTTATTTCTCATCATCTGCCATCTTGTACTAAAATACTGTCGATAAACATATTTTCGTAAAGTAACAAATCAATCGATATCAAAGACAGGTGTTAAGTTCTGACCAACAGACAGTACATTGAACTTCGACTATTGGTAGAGCGTTCGATATTGTTTCTTAGAAAATCAGATGTTGAATCGTCTGCCATAGGAACAAACGGCAGAAGATCAGATAGGCTATGAAACTCGTACCCCCTAACTCCTAAGCCTCAGCTTTATTACTAAATTTTGAACTTCTTGTTGGATACAGTTTGGGCGTTTTATCTTGAGCTATGGGAACCGTTTAGGCCTACACCTGAAGCGGTTGGAGTGGAGTGAATATGTTCAGAACACTATAGCTGATACCTAAAGTTAACCTGATATGTTAACATTTTTTAATAGCTGTCTATATACCTATTTACTGTAATTTGTATTTAATCACATTTAATATTTGTTGAGATTAACTTTTTCATTATTTAGTGCCCCAGATCATTAAGAATAAATAAATAATGTTTGACAGCTTCGGCAACGGAATAGGCCTAAGCTCAAGATGAAACGCACCAACTGCATAACCTCTGATTATATTTCGTTCTGCTAAAGCATATTACCTATTTTACTTCTACTGTTTATTTTTGCCCGTCACTAGCACTTATCAAAGGCCTAACTTAAATATAGGTAGGCTACTCTGATTGAGTAGGCCCATCTGGTGAGACCTTATCAGACTCCACCTTAATGCTTTTGATTACATTATTTTGTTTATTTAGGTTAGATATTGATGTTTTTTAGAGCATTTTGATTTGTTCTCGATGAAATTGAATAATCTTAATTTCGGTTACAGACGTATAAAAGTTTCAGATTGATAGCCTATTTCCAATAAAATTTAGACAGCTTGGAAAACTGCACCCGCCTATTCGGAAACGTTGGTAATGAGTACCTTAGCCAACTTAACTTTTTAAATATTGAAGTAGCCTTCAAGCAATTTACATTTGTTTATCTGCAATTTAATATTGTTTGATTATTTTGTAATTTTATGTTTTTTTGTGTTTCTTTTAGGAAGGAGCTTGCTGTTACATTTTTAACACCAAGAAAAGATTACAAGTTTCTAGGCTTTTTGGAGAAATTGTGAGAATCGATCCAGTCTATGAATTGGCTTCAAAACACAACTTACTTAAGGAGAAAAAATTCAGGTAGGTTTTTAGTATTGCTTTCTGTGGGTGTCTTAGGATTCCTTTTTGTCTTATATTTTTTATGATGTTTTATGATCAGCGCACGGAAAACTCCATAACATTCTTCAGATTACTTATTGGCTCTAATTTTTTAATCGATGTTACACTAAAGATTATTTTCATTTGGATGTTTCATCAATCTGCAGAAATTCTCATGTGGTGTGTAAGGAATTTAAAAAAACTATGGTATAATGATACAAAGGTTTGTTTTCTCTTGGACGATATGATGTTCCGAGGTTGACAAATAATGTTAGGTAGCAAATATTCTTGGTATTTAGACATTTTTGCTAATTTTTAACTAATTTGCATTTAGGCCTAATGTAGGTAAGCAAGCATGTATTGTAACTACAAGCTTTCTTCCTGGAGTGAAAAACTATAAATGTGAATTGGATATAAATAGGCCACGATAAATTGCAAACCCAGTGTTAACTAACACAGATAACCTGCCAGGAAGTCTACTTACTAAAACAGCAATTCAAAATAAATTTAGGTGAAACTTTAAGTTCCTTATTATAGCATTACCATATATTTGATTGCAATAAAACAGTTTAAACTTATTTAACGTTTTTATGACCTCAGAAAGCATTTTTCATCACTCTGTATACAAAGATTGCCCGTTACCGTACAGCTGAAATCTACGAAAACCCTCGACTTCCTTACATCAAAACAAATAATGATCAGCGGATTTTTGTTACCCAAACTTTGCATTTCCGTACCCAAACAAACGAAGTTCCGGTTTTGACAGTTCAACCAGCTGGCTCTAAAGTAAAATAGACAGTTCAGCCCTATTGTGTTTTCTTATAGAGAAATGACTAAATTATGAAATTTTGGATGATTTTTTATAAGTTTGGTTACTTATTTGCATCATAATGAAATGTATTGTTCACAACTCATCACTAAAGTACCATTTCACATCAAGACTAATAGTGAAATATACTATTATTTCTCTATTTCCTGCCTTTATTCCCCATAAAACAGTAATTATTAATTCACTGACCCAGTAACCTCCTGCCTGCTATACCGAGTTTGCATGGCTTTTCTTGATAGACCAAAGTAAAAATATTTTTACAGTGTAGTCTCCCAGTAAATTTTGATTATGATATTAGTTTGCTTTATAATATTAATTGGATTTGTTTTGATTTACAGGAAGCAAGATTTTGTGGAAGATGGGGTTGAAAATGGAACATGAGGAAGCGTACAAACTAATGTTGTGTTGGCCTATTAAGGTTTAATAAAAAAAACTTAGCCTATACTGTATTGAGTATATGTTAATTTTTTAACAATTTTCATGTCAATACATAAATTTATTCAATCATCGTTCTATTTATTTCACAAGGCCTTAATTAGTCAAGAATAAGTTAAAATAACTGCTCACTTTGAAATTATATATATATTGCAGACAGATTCACTGATAAGGGATATTATGGTTTGAAATTATATATATTTTTCAGACAGATTCACTGATAAGGGATATTATGGTTATTACAAAAAGTAGAACAAAATCCCCTTTTTCCGTGGTTTTATTCGTGCTTAGCATTAAATTAAACCATGATTAATGGGTATTTAGTTCTACTTTTTGAAATAATATATAGTAATAATAACGATAATAATTGATAATATTTATATACAATCTCTTTAAAACAACAGTGTTTGGTGTAATACTTTTTCAGTATTATTCCTTGGTTATAAGGCCTAGTAGTAATTTGTAAATTTTACAACATTTTTATTGTTAAATATCACAGAATTCAAATATGTTGACTTTTAAGTTTTTTTAATGAGTTTGAATAAAAATATGCTATTCATGCTAACATTTTTTTGAAGTAGTTATTTGAACATAAAATTAACAAAAATGTTTTTATGTAAAAAGTGTTAAAGATGGTGAAGGTATAAGGTGTATAAAACGTAATTTTAACCAAAAAATTTCAAATATGTGAAAAACATAACGAAATTAAAACGTAATTTTTACATAAAAATGTACACTATGTGAAAATAAAACAAAATTAAAATGTAATTTTTACGTGAAAATGTTAAAAATGATAAAATAAAGTGAAATAGAAACGTGATTTTTGCGTGAAAAATGTACAATATATACAAATAACGTGAAATGAAAACGTAATTTTCACGTATTTTTTTCACGTGAAAAACACGGCCAAAGTTGTGACATTTTCACTATATTTTCACGCGAAATAAACGTGATATTTACTTTTTTTCACGTGAAAATCACGTTAAAAATGTTCAAAGAAAACGTTATTTTCACGTGATTTTTACATTGTTGTGCTATCTGGGATTATTTTCTTTATATCTAACTAGCTAAAGTTAATATTCAACCACGATATCACAACACAATGTGAACTTGTAATCACCATTCACTTCACTCAAAGCCGTAACCAGAAAAAAAATTGTGGGGTTTGGGCTCCGCGGTTACAAGAAGTGAAAAAAAATAACTTTCTAACCTTTCATTTAAGTGCAATTTCAACATTGGCTATGGCCTTTCAACATTGGCTATGGCCTTAACTTCAGTCAGTAATTGTACTATTTATTTGTAAAAAACTGACTCACTGCAGTCAAAGCAGGCACACCAACTGTGCTTCATACGACTGGCGATTGACTGTTGCTATACTCTTATCTCTAACTTCCAGTGTTGCATTACACAGGATTTGGCACTTATTATTTACCCGCCAACTCCATTGATAATCCTCACTTTTACCCGGTTTTTCGGCACTAATCCCTGCAAAATCCCCCCCAAGGACCAAAATCCGGGTAGTTAGCCGAAAAACCACCTAATGACTTTAAAAACACCAAATACCGGACTTTTTCTCACCTTACATGGACATTGAATATTTGCAAAGCAAATCACAATTCGAAAATCCCCGGCTTTACCCGTTTTTTTATGTATTTAGGATGCCGAGTAAATCCCCGCAGCTCAAGTCTAAAATCCCCGATTTTACTCGATTTTCTAATTAAGTCCCCGAACGGCCAACAAAAAACCCACTAACCGGGCTATTACCCAGTTTCTGGTTACACTGCAACGAAATTACCAATACAACCAAACCAAATGTATAACACCAACTTTCGTTTGAAAAATAAAATGTCTAGAGTTCCAAAAAATCCTTGTACCTCGATCGTAAAAAATCCCCGATTTCACTCATTGTTTCATAGCCAGGTTGATGAGTAATTTCCTCAACCCAAGTCTTAAATCCCCGGTTATACCCGGTTTTTCTTAATCACTGCCAAAACTCCGCACGGCCTCCAAAATAACCACAGGGTTGCCAGGCCAGTCGACCCATTGTCAACCGCCCTTCAAAATAACTTAACACATGGATTGACTTGGAGATTCAATGGATGGTTTACACAGCAAACTTGAATATATGACGAGTTCAGTGATAGTGATCCTGATGAAATGGTTACATAAATAAACAGTACTTTTAACTGTTGCGCATGGTTATGATAGTTTATTTTTTTGTAATTTTCCCTTATTCGCTGGTTCAAAATTCCTCACAAAACCTATATCCCGCCCAAAAAATCATGCCCCCCCAACAATTTTGATGGCGAAAATTGCGCCATTCCCCCCCTTCTGGGCACCCCTGGTGAACAGTGTCTTATGACAAGCAACTAACTTACACTGGCTCTGAGCAGCACTACAGAGTTTAGAGGTTGGCCATCGTGGAGCGTTAGTTCATTGGTGGACGTGTCATTTGGCGTGAGAGTGGGTTCTCGTCGACCGGCACGCCATAGTGGATAGCGTGTATGTCTGTATTCGTTCGCTAAACGTATCCTTGCAAATTTGCAATCGGACTTCAAACAAAACTACGCCACCAGCGTACTTTTACGGCATATCGAAGAGACTCATATTAATGAAAAATTTATGTCAACAATAATATAATTTTAGAACTTGAAAAAACATGATTAAAAACCATGTCGCTTTTCGTTATTTATATATAAAAATTAATTTTAATTTTCAAATTTTTGGGGGGGCAACTGCCCCCCTTGCCCCCCCCCCCGAATTACGCCTATGCCCGTCATGTCTCCTGGGCAACGTGAAGTTTAAATTTAATATAATTTGATCAGTTATAATCAGTTTATCAAACAACTCTATCAAATCTGATTATATAGAATATGAGATGTAAAGTAGCCTCAATATTTACATTACTTCACGGCAGAAGATACACGTCATTTAGGCCTACACGCATTCATTATAATTTTCTAAGTGTACGTGTATAAAGTTAAAACCATTCAGAAAATTAAGGATGTTGTGCAGAATTAAATTTAACTAATTTCAAATTGTATTAATAAGAAGTGGCTATGTAAAAAAATTAGTAAAAAAGATTTCCACTTCTCCCATTGATTAAAATGACAAACTTAGTGATTATGAAACTCAGTGTTACGTATGATTAATATAATTTGATAGAATAATATATATAATGTAAGGTGTATATAATAGAACTACTTAATAAAAATATGAAATAGTGTTCGATAAAAGGAAAAAATGAACTTAATTCAATCTCCATATGAGTAAGCGAGTCGGGTAAGGACGGAGCAGTTGCAAGGAACGGTTCCACGACGAAATGGTTTCCCTCTCCCTCGCGCCGAGTACCCTCTCTCTTCCTCCTATTGAAGTAGCCGATGGATTTCTCGTGCACCTCAGCCACATTGTCCAAGCTTTCTAGTTCTGCCACATGAGCGCCACCGGCCCGCGTCAAAAATGACTCACCAGAGCGAAGTTCTGCTGATATCCGATGGAGCGCAGCACTGTCGTTCCATCGACATCGGAAAGCACTGTGTGAGACATCTCCTTAGTATCCCTTTATCTATGATTTTACCAACCACAGAAAAAAATGTGTGCGTTTAGCCGCATTCACGGTCAGTCACCCGTTATCGTCCGTAAAGGCTTAGACTAGTGCCCCTGGTCAAAGGTAAAATCAAATCCACCGCATCTTGACAATCAACAATGTATGGTTAATAAACGAAAACGAACCCACCGTAATTTTTTTAGCTGTGAACAGAATCTTTGCTCGCTGGGCACAACAATAGCCGGTAGGTGGTAAATCCACCACTACTACTGTTCACTTCTAGTCTAAGTTAGTAGAAGGTAGATTACTCACCGATGAGTGCGGCGATGTACAAAATAATGATAATTATAAATAAATTAATAAAAATGCCTTTATTTACAAGCGTTCCTCAATCACAGACTGCTTTTCAGGACTACTCAAGACAAACATACAGAGAACATACATAAAAAATGAACAAACAAAAACTCATACACTATCATTTTAATACAAAACTTTCAATTTTTTCCTAAAAACAGGAACGGAGCATGACTTGAGGGTCCCAGGGAGGTAATTAAAAACCTTGGGACAAAATAAGAAAAACTTTTACGTCCCAGCTCCAGTTTCACTCTGGGGAAGTGAAGCTTCCAGTCTTCCAGTCTCGGCCGGCACGCTGTGAAACCTCTCCTCTGTCTTGCAGTTTCACACTCAGGTATTGGGGCTCCCTGAGTTTGAGGATTTTGTGGGTCATGCAATTGGTCATCAGTCTGCATAAGTCACCCATAACGGAGCATGTCAACAGCATCACGATACACCGACACACGGTCATATCGCCTCAAAGAGAAAAAAAACGCACAGCTGTGTTTTGTAGTTTCTGAATTCTGAATAATCTGACTGGGACGGTGACGCAGCCTGTAATCCAGCTACCTGGAGGTCACGAATGGTGGATATGCGATGGCTTTTGGCTGCGGTGTTCCGTAGTGGGGACTAACGTCCGCCCTAGGGAATACTATGTTCATATGTAAGACCATCCTCATAATTAGCCCAGTTCGTATATAATGAAGTTGGCGAAATGTAGTTCGGTCGGATCCCATGTTTAACTGTTCTAGTTTTAATTAGCAGTTGGGCTCACGAGCTTGGCGGTTAATACCTGCCTTAATTAAATGACAAGTTTCTCAAATTGAAGCCATTATATCACTGAGTGTTTCAAGACTAAAATGGACTTAATTTTTCAAAAACAAACTTCGGCTTTGCAATCAGCGTGAAAATCTACTCTGTATTGATGTCACAACTCTCACATTACGTTTACATTTGAAAATATTTATTACATTCAATACGGAGATTATCTACCATTTATAACAGATAGTTATTTGTGTATTAAGAGCGCAAAGTGTGTCATTGCCGCTCGAGAATTGTAGATTTCTACTCAGCTAAAACTTTGTGCGGCCAAACATTTCACGAGTGGCAATGCCACCACTCGTAAACACACACAAGAGTGCTCGTGCTCGTAATACACACAATATTTTTCCTACCACCATTATTTAAACAGTTTAACTTATTAATTAAACTAACCTGTACACAAAAGTTCATTGAGGTTATGTTTGCTCATTCTATTGGAACGAACCGGAAGTTGAGATAGAAACAGCAACGGTAGAAGAAGGCTAGAATTTAAGAACTAGAATTTAAAATACGTGAGTGTCATGGGATTTCTAACCAATTGAAACTGGTCTGTGGTGTTTCATGTCACAGTTATCTCTCTTGTGTGCCAACTTAAATTCTACATTTCAAGTTACCCTGATTTAGCGAGCGGGAATGAAACTAAAGCTGAAATGAACCGTTTTACTGTTTAAGGTGTGGCAATGTGATATTTCCATGCAGTGGTACGAAAAATTAATTTTGTTCCAATTACTTCTACCTCCACCTACTTTCTCTCTCATTTCTACCATACTAACACACAAACAGCTGACTTGATCTTTCTGCATTGTCAACATGGCTGATAGTCAAAAATACAAATTTCAATGTCCACACATTTTCTAAAAGATGCCATTACAACAAATTTCAAATTTAAGATGCCATTACAACAGTTTTGCCGTAATAAGGAATGGTGATTTCAATTATACCTTGTGTCATAAAACTGGGTTCATGTGTATATTTGAAATAAGGCTTGAAAATCACCAAAATTTCTTGCAGACTTTAAAACAGCAAAACTTATGTAAATTGCTCTTATTTAAATTAGAAGCAGTTTATCGGTCCTGCAGTTGGATGTAGATTAAAACTATTTACAAAACCTGAATTTGACAATTTTGTAGGTAAAAAGTAAAAAAAAATGAAGTAACCATTTATTACACTTTTAGAATGCATTTATATGGGATTTTTAAAGGGCCGCTTAAGACCAGTGACCAAAAATGAATGGATGTCGACCAACCAGTGACCAAAAAGGAATGGATGTCGACCAACCAGTGGTGTCAACGTGCACAATTATAGCAGAACTAATTTTAAAAAACTTCAAGTCCCCAAATAAGAACTTAAAATAGTTGGGAGGATCTAAAGAAGAACTATTGAAGAACTCTTTCATCTTCGTTTACTTTTTCAATGAGAACCTTTTCTATAACAGGAAAAACATTACCACTGTCACACTTAATACCTTTTTATGCAAAGGGAGTAGATGGAGAATAAATTATAGCTGTTAAGGAAAGAATAGTAAAGGTGCTTAAAAACTATGTGCATGGTATTTGAATGACTTTTCTTCCTTGCTACCTCAGTTTGTGAAAGAATGATTTTGTATGATTTCTTGATTAAATTTTAGGTCTATCTGTGTAAATGATGTGGAGTAAACTCACAAACTCGACTATTTGTAAACCCAGAGGTTGTCGAGCTTCAGGGTTGTCAAGTTATCAAGAACATTAGAATTTTAGGGTAAATGTTCTGTGTTTAGCGCCAATCAAAATAATCCATTATGTCCGTAAAACCAGTTGAAATAGACGAAAATGAAAAAAGTCTTAAGATATCAAAGTTTAATCAATTCAAAAATGTCATCATTGTTGTTCTCAATTTCATCTATAGTTCCGGTTTTACCCACACATTCACATGGATGTACAGACATCAATCTGCACTCTGGAAACCACTTCTTGGGTTTCAGAGAGCACCAAAACAAATAATATCATTAACAACTCAAATTTGAAAATTTTACAAAAACTATAACTCCATATATGATGTATAGGGAAGAGAAAGTAAAAATTGACAACTAAGTTATTAGGTTTTATAACATTTTATTAAGATATAAAACATTTGGATTACTTGAGGGGAATAAACCTGGAACTGTGGGTGGCACCAATACCAGGCCGACCGTGCTTGACAGGTTTGTACGTTACGCTGAACTCTCCGAGGTAGTGTCCAATCATCTCGGGCTGCAACAACAAATAATATAAACTAAAATCAAATAGGTTTATAACTCAAAAAGAAAGGAGCAATTGATTATAAGCAATTTCACAGAAATAGCTTCCTGTACCTGCCCTCAGCACAGTTTATGGGTTAGCAGGTTTGAAACATTGACCTTAAGATGCTGAAGCTGAATGAGACATTCCACCCCCTGGACCAGACGAGTCCATTTTAGTCCAAAGCATATTTTGACTGTGCCACTGACAAGATGGACCCCTTATTTTGTTAGGAAACTATACCAAAAAAGTGAAAGTATATGCTCTCCTGGTAGAACTGATCCACTCCTACATTTGTGAGCTTGCTAAAAAAATTAAAATGATGTAAAATGTAACTATGGCTGACATCACTTTATTTTTAGATGATTCCCTATTTCAAACCCGAAGAAATAATAAGCACAGGCTAACTATGTAGGTAAAATTATTTTGAAATTTATAGGGTATAAAAAACCCTAGGGTGAACTAGGGATAACATATAAGTGTGAAATTTAAAAATTTTTAGTAGTTTCATGTTAAGTATATTGATATTTACAAGATTTTTTTAAGATTGTTAAAATTGTTTAAGGACAGTGGGCTTTAAGACTTACCTGAATTAAGTAGACTATAGGCCTACTCATGGTGACAGAACACACAAATATAGATAGACATAAGAGGAATATACTCTGGTTGGGAACGGTGACATAAGGCACTGAAATATTCCACTATTTGTCTATTTATCTGCGTGTTCCATCCAGGGTTGGATTTATGAATAGGCTTCTATGAATGTACTTCGTTCAGTTAAGCCTGCTAGCCTATGACATATATGCCGGCTAGCCTGAAGCCTATTTTTAACATCTGTTGACAACTTCAACCTTGGAAGGAATCCAAGCTGCCAGTCTTGGGTTCTTTTAGCGATCGGGCACTTCAACCTGAATTCTAAGCTAATTGGTAATTTTTAACCATTGGAATTTTTTTACCCTTTATAATTGAGTTACAGATGGTGACTTCTAAGCTGGCACTTGGCCGATCGATACTCGCCTAGTTCAAAAACATTATGTTCCGTCAAGCGGGTTGCGGCAACGTCCTCGAGACCCGCGTGAAGGTGTTCCTCAGCGGAAATGTTTGCAGACTGGACCTTTTCTAATACCTCCACCACTCTCCACTCACCCCCGCAACTATACTGCCCGCGTGAGGCCCAAGTGCCAGCTTAAAAGACACCAGCTGTACATATTTTATTGTTACAGTATTGTTCCAGAACCATTTCTCATGTATGGATTGTAAATCTGTAAAATGGATTGAAATCTGTAAACGATTTTCTTACTTACATCAGGTGAAAATCTATAAAACTTTTAAAGACTAAATTTTGGTAGGGTTGCTGACAAGATAATGCCAACGCTAAATCCAAAAGAAAGCCCGAGTTAGGCCATTGATATTCCGTAAACAACACAATGTTTTAGATATTAACTATCAATGGTTTTTGTACCTAATTTTCAACCATGTGTTGTTAAGAGAAAATTTATTTATTTTGGTTTTGTATGCTAATGCATTTTTAGTCATTATTCTGTGCTGTTATTTACTTGAAAATTGTTTTTTCATAAGAGCTTGTGTTAAACGAAGATGTTGTGGTCCGTGCGCCGATTACACGTGACGTAGTTGAAACGTGGTCCGTCGGGCTGCACTTATTTGCGGTGTCGCAGCAAGAGCTTGTGCTACAATGGTAGGTACTCTCAGTACACTGGTGCCACCGCATCTATGCAAGGCAGTGTCTGAAGAGTTGACGTTTAAAGCACCTAGAGCACATTTAATGAGCGGATTATTAAACATTCCTAGCCTACATTTTAATAAATATTTGGATTTCACTTGGACAACAAGGTCAAACGTGTATTCACAATTTCATATGTAAAATTAGCCACATTCCTCATTTAGAGGCACCCTTGGCTAGGTTGAAACTCTTAGGTCTGAAAGCGTCAATCACAAACAATCCTACCTTAATTTCAACTTGGTTGAATGTCTTGCCGTTGTATACACCGACAATGCTGCCAACCATCTCAGGAACAATGATCATGTTTCTCAAATGGGTTTTGACAACTTCCGGCTTCTCATTTGGTGGCGCTTCTTTCTTGGCCTTTCGTAGTTTCTTCACGAGAGCCATTGGTTTCCTCTTCAGTCCCCGGGAGAAGCGTCGACGGGCCCGAGCATGCATCAGTTCCATTAGCTGTTCCCTGATGGGAATTTTAGCTTGTGAATATCATATATTTAAAAGACAATTTGTAATAAATATTAAGTTGTGTAAGAGGTACGGTATTACCAGCTCACCCAAGAAATACTAATAGACCAAGGGCTGCCAATATGAAACCCCCCCCCCCTCCACGGTGGGGATTTTCGACACACATTTTTTTGTCGCGACTGACATGTACTTTAAAGTATTGCTTGTTTACCGCTTGAAAATTATCTTATAGCATATCCCGGAAAACAAAAAAATACTCACAATATATACTTAAAAAATATCATGGGAGTATTTTTGAAAAAAAGTTACTTTGCTGCATTTTGTACAAACATTTTTTAAGAAATTGACTCGGGACCAACACCTATCATTGTTGGGTGATTAATCCTTTAATACCTGGTAGACCAAGCCTTGCTCGGGTTTTTCATGTTTCAGTTCAATTACCTACTATCAAATATTTCAGCGTCGTTATATTTATAAATAAAAATCTTTTTTATTACTCTATGCAATATTTATGCCACACGCTGTATTCTCCCTAGAGATGGCTGTAGTTTGCAAACGGATGTTATGATTTCTTAATTTGTTTTCACTTTCCTTGTTTATTTCGTTGCTATTACGGCAACTCATAAGGCCAATGTTAAAATTTCACAAATTTAAAATTAGTTTCATTACGTTATTAGATTTTATCCGGCCGAGTTATCCGCATGGAACACATTTTTTAGTCATAAATTACTTATTTCCAGACTTTGAAGGAAATCCTTGGAGCTGTTTTTGAGATCGTTGTGCAAGCAAGCATACAAGAATGGACGATAACATTGCTCATATCAGAGTATAGGATTTTCACATGATAATAATTTTTGTCCACCATTTTGGATAAAAACTTAATTTTTTTAAATGTAAAAATGGTGTTGTGACACATCATTATGTACTAGATTTTTACACTGATTACAATGCTGAAGCCCGTTTCTGAAAATATGCATTCATTAAAAAGATACATTCCTTAAAAAGATATACTCCAATGAAAATTCATCCCTATTCATTTCTTAGGGGTCTGAAACTCGGGGCCCACGCTCCGAAGGGCCGCTTCTGCCTGGGATGAGCAATTTTTTTTACTGCGGAAATATTGGTATTGACTTCTTGGATATAAAATTAGGCTTACATGTTAAAAAATGAAATGTCTAGCTTTATCACGCATATTACTTTAAGTATTAAGTTAAGGCAAAAACGATTGTTTTGTCTGTATTTGCTGTACTGACTGTACAATACTGCGGTGGCAGCCAGTGAGTAGTGAGCGTGAGTGACTCATACCACCCTCTCCCCAAGGGACCCGGGGGAGTGGCAAGCCCTCCCCCCGATCACCTGCAAACACACCCTATGATTCAACACCACCCATGCCAGCTGGCCGCTAAGCTTACTGACAGTTTGTTGTCACTGGTGTATACGTCAATTGCGATGGTAAACAACAAGAATACACAACGTATGTTGCAATTAACGCACATGGCCATAAAAATAATCATGTGCATTGATCCTGAAAAAACTGAAGAGTAACCTTGTGAGTGGAATGAACGCAGAAGTTATGGAAAAGAAACGAATGACTGAAAAATCCAAAAGTGTGGGATCACTGAGTGGTAATTTTTAATCAGAGTAGACTATTTTCTAAATCTGACACATAATTTTAGCACGGCACTTTTATGGTCTTTGAGGTTGTAGGAGCAACGTATTTAAATCGAAAAAGGGAAGTAACATCACAATAGGAAATAGTGTAACCCTTCTGCAGAAGTTTAAGTTTTTCTACATTTTGAAAAAAAAATTTAGAGAGGTACCTTGAGAAGGTAACAATTACCATAAGCGAAACAAAACAGTAATGTCTGCCGATACTATATTTGACTGTCAATGTTTTCCATTCAAAACATCGATATTAGTAGTTCGATGTTTTCTACATATTGGTGGTAATGTCAGATGTTAACATTGATGTTTTCCCTTCGATGCTCATCCCTACTTTTTATCACCTAACATTGTAAAAGCCTAATTTAACCCTCTAAGTGCCCCATTAAAAAACCTGAAATGCCACGCGATTTTTTGCACTTTTGCAGACTTTTATATTAAATGCTATAACAAATTAATATGTTGACTTAATGGCATAAAAGTATACATTTTCTTAAAGTACAGAAAATGGGCTATCTTTTAATATAGAGTTTCTTGGCCTTAATATATGTTATAACAGTGTGGCTATGGGTTCAAATCCAGAAGATACAAGATTAAAATTCATTTTTATGTTACGAGACCTGTAAAATATATTTAGACGTCAATAATCAAAAATCTAAGATATACATTTTGTTCAGAATTTAATAACGAACAAGAAAATATATAATGTTATGGTGTTTGTATAAAAAATTGAAATAAATGCAGGAAAAACGAGAAAAATGTACCCGAGAAAAATCCCTAAGCCTATGTATTCTAATGAGGATAAGGCACTTTTGCAATTTGGGCCTAAGTCAATATTACTTTCAACACTATCTTCATCAAGGTCACTAAATGTATTCTTTATTAATAATTCTCTAGTCACTGGATCGTTAATCACTCATAATGATTAAAAGCAATCCACAACACTAAAACAACAAACGACATCATTCACAGTGTAAACAAACATAAACATCTGGAAAAAGAAGAAAGCTGTAAAAGAATTAGTTTGCCAAGTGGCGAACATTTATAGTTGCCATGAAGCCCAGAAACCCCCGATCATTTTCGTATGCTCGATGGCCCGAAACGATCAATCGTAAGCTAAATATGTGCGCTTAACGCGACGTACGTGCAAAGTCGTCCAAGAATGGACGATTGGCAGTCGAACGTCAAAAAAAGTCGTCCAAAAATGGACGATTGGCACTTAGAGGGTTAAGGCCTGTTATTGTTAGTAATAAGTTTTTTAACAACTTTGAGTCAACAGACATAAGTTTTAAGCAATTTCTTCAGTTCATTAGTTTCCGTTTGTATGAATCTACCCCGATGAAGTATGAAACTACAGTAGAACCTCGCTAGTCCGACCTCCGATAGTCCGACTCCTCAGTTAATCCGACCATGCCGCCGGGGAAAATAGGCCTCCGCTAGTTCGCCCTCAGCGGGGTTTTCTCATCGGTTCGGTTAGTCCGACCATGCAATTGGAAATTGATGTTTGTTTACATTTCCGGTGCATTCCTCCTTTCCGGTTGGCTCCTGTCGATGACGTATTACTCATTGGGAGTGTGTATATCGTTCAGTAGAGCAAAAACATTTGGTGCGGTTAGTTTATTTTTGTCCTAATGTAGTTTTTTACAGTATAGTAGCTTGTTAAACACTCTTAATGCAATTTTTTTCTAATAGAAATACAGTTTTTGTATGTTTTCATGTCAATAAAATGAGTTTATCCGATAATCCGACCTTTTTGCTGTTCCGACCATGCCCCCGGTCCTGTAGGTGACGGATTAGCGAGGTTCTACTGTACCCCATTTTGGGGTAGAAAGTTTCATACAAAATGCAGTGTTTTGGTAAAAAAATATTTTCGTTATTTATATGAGAGATAAAATTAATTTAAAACCTCTCATAATAATAGTTAGGGACCTAGATACTATGCAATATCAAAATAAAATTTCAATAAAATTCGTCTGCAAATGAGGGAGCTAAAACTACTTAAACTTGAGCGATTCAATGTTGTATGAACCTGCCCCACTCTCCCCTACATTTTTGAGGTTTAGCAGTTATGTAACGCTGTGTCTAACCCCCCCCCCCCAACCTCCCCTGTAACGGTTCATAACACTGCCGAATCCCCCCTCCCCCCTAGGGGCATTATACAATTTATGGATGGCCCCTTAATTAAAAGCCACCACAATCAATAATAGGCCTATAAGTGTTCGAAGATGTTTTCTCTTACAGTGTCAAGTTAGTTGGGCTATTCTGTTGCCCATGTTTTATTAGTAGGCTATTAAAGGAAGGTTTGCCAATACAAATCTTAAAGTAGCCTAACTTACTATCTTCATTATGCGTTCCAAAATACCAGACAAAATCAATACATTGATGCCAAGCTAGAGCAAATTGAGAGGCAATACAATCCAACAACTTGACGCCTCAATAAAACACCTGGCATCATTGAAAAAAAAATGTATAAATCGGTTTATATACCTTGTCTGCTTCTCATAATCCAAGTGTTGTAGAAGCAGGTAGAGTTCATTATCCAGGTTCATTATCAGGTAGAGTTCATTATCCCAGCAGGTCGGAGAAGCAGATATTTAAACCGATTTATATATTCTAAGTAATCCGGAGGCTTGACCACAAGAAAAAATGAAAAACAAATGTACTACGGATACCGGTCAGTAAATGTAGTTTATGGTACTATATCACTGTACAGTTTACTGTAGGATTATAAGTTTAAAAAAAACTTACGCCGGCATGTCCAAAAGTTGATCCAAGTCAACTCCACGGAAGGTAAACTTCCTGAAGGTCCTCTTCTTCTTCTGAGTTTCTTCCTAAATTGAAAAGAATATGACAATAGATAATAGGACCAAGTTAGTTCAAGTTAGGCCCCTAAAATAGAACCAAATTATAAACTACAAAAAACTTAAAAACCTTGGTAAGATGACAATCAATGACACTACCGGTACTTTTTTCTTCTTTTATGATCTCCTTTAAATTAACTTAACAATCATTGTTCAATTAATCTACAAGACAGTTTCCCAAACAACACTGGTAGGCCTAGACTAGCCTATAACATTTTTATTTAAATGCACCTCGTCGCTCTGAACCTGGCTGCAGTTCCATAAGCGGTCTACATTTTAACGATTGAAAATATCGAATAGTTACCAATAGGCCCCCTATATCGATTAAAAAGTGTATCAAACTTATAATCTCTTTTCATATTTTATTGGATCAGCTTACTTGTTAGCTTTAGTTTCAGTACGGTATATTCACAGATGATATGTTCGATTTGATTAAGATAGCTTGTCATTAACATATATAACGTAACGTAACTGTAAACTAATCAAATAATAAATTAATACAGTAATAATTTAACTTCCAATAGGGCTACTAACTTAACCACAACCAATCTACTCAGAGCTTGCCATTTTCTATCAGTGCGATGTCAACCTAATCATCGAAAACAAAAAAAAAAACTACTTCAAAATGGCGGATGATGTGAAATGAGATGTGTGTTGTTGAGTTATGTTGGTAATGTTTTAACAGTTTTAGCGTTCATTGGTTATTATTAAGGTGACCAGACGTCCCGTTTTTTAGCGACGTGTCCCGTTGTTCCGACAAACTCTCTCGGGAAGCCCATTTGCCCCGTTTTAGCGTTATTGGTAAGAAAAATACTTTTCACCACACTACGACGAAATCACCTGTTTTACAAACGTCAAACGCGGACCGAGACATACCGTTTGCCTCCACAGGACCGAAAACGTTTTGGGCCCTAGGGCCGAAAGTCAGCTGATCGTTAACTTCCTTGAAACAACGTCAGAACTTCACATAATTATATGGCATTCAATATGTTCCAAAGACAGGATGGTTGCGATCATATGATTTTCATAGCTGTGTTTGTTTAGATCATGATAAATAAGTTGTAGTATTGTCGCTCATAACCTTAAAGGTTTGTTTTCAAGTAAGTTAAATAATAATAGGTTTTTTAATTTCTTTATTTAAAGCATAATGTCATTGAGTAGTGTGGTGAATAATAGCGTTCGCACCTCGGCTGAAAGGGTTTTGCAGCTCTCGATCGTTTCAAATTCTCTACTCCGTCTCGAATTTATTGAAACACGACCTCAAGCCTGCAAAACCTCATTTTTGGCCATGGTTGCGAAATATACTATTAAGAAATAAGTTTTCAGTTAATGTAAAAAAATATTTTTTTCAGTTCTTTTGTGGTTTTATAAGAACTAATCCGTGGTTAAGATGAACTTGACTCTAGCACATATTTTCGATCTGGAAGTGTCTAAAAAACCCAACAAAATGCTCCTGATTTTTACAAATTTACCCCGGACCCCCCTCTCTTAGTGTGGGGGTATGAAAATACATTTTAGTATAAAACACTCTTTAAAAATGGATTTTTTCGGTTCTTTTGTAGTTTCCTGGTAACTTAAAATTAATGGTAAAGACGAACTAGAGTATAGCACATATTTTCAATCTGAAAGTCTAAAAACGCACCACAATGCTCCTAATTTTTCAAAATTTTCCCTGGACCCCCCTCTTTTTGTGGGGGGTAAACCCCCCAAGAGGACGGCGTCCCGTTTTGCCTGCTCCAAAATTTGGTCACCTTAGTTATTATTACAGTAGTGTTATCGTAAGGTATAGCTTTTTTATTTGATTTAGTTAATGGTATAGGCCTACAGTTTAATCATATTTAGATGATATTTCTCGATTTTTTGTTAAGATTCAAGATTCAAGATCCTTTATTGTCATAAAACACAATATACAGTGCATGGACAATCGTCAAAATTTATATAAAAATTATTTAGCCTAATTTATTAACAAATAGATTACTAAAATTGTATATATAAAAACAGCTTACAATAACTATATTTACAAACAGATTACAATAAATCAATATTTACAAACAGATTACAACATTAAAACTAATTATAGCATTCCCATCTAATTTTGAAAAAATCATCAGTTGTATATAGACATTCATCAACAAGTATATTTTTAATTTTATCCTTAAATTGGTAAATGTTCACTTTACGGTACTACCTCCGAAATTGAAAATTTTTTTTTCAAAATGTAGGAAATCACGCCCTGATTCCAGAAATGATAGTAGTTTTCCGCGGAAAACGTCGGAAAATGCCGGAAAATCGGAAAAACGGGAAAATATTTTTTGGCTCGGAAGTAGGTCATGTGGGTACTCAAATTAATCGGGAGAATGAGCTGAACAAGAATATGCAAGAATTTTCAAAATCAGATAGATAATAACGGAGTTATGGTCGGAAAAGTACCGGAAAAGTCATAGATTTGCACAAAATGGGTTAGTTTTAGGTGTTACGCTAAACTGTGGGATCTAAGGTTAGGTTTGGTTAGGTTAGGTTAGTTTAAGTTAGGCTAGACTATGTTAGGTCTAGTTAGGTTATGTTAGACTATGTTTTAGGTTTGGTTTGATTAGGTTAGTTTAGGTTTGGTTAGGTTTTATTGGATTTGGTTATGTTTTATTAGGTTTGGTTAAGTTAAATTAGGGTTGGTATTGTTAGATTAGGATTATAATATCACATTCTTACTTTACCAACCTTATCCATACGGGTCATTCCATGTCAAGTGATCAAAATAAAAAATAAATTTTTCCCTCATTTTTTTTTTGATAGTTTTTGGTTTAATGAATTATCACATAAAACACAATCAAAATATGGCAAAAACTTTTTTCTAACCCTTTCGGTTTTTCCAAAATTTTATGTCAAAGTTTTAAAAAAAGAGCGTTTTTGAGCAAATCTTGATTTACGTTTTATTTGATAACTCAGGCTAGAATCAAGATAGAAAGATAAAATAAAAACCATTCTTTTCAGAATTAAAATAGCTTTATTTTGATATACAACATGACAGTATTTGAAGTACATCAATTTTTCATCCCCCAACTCAAAATTTTTAAAAGTGAATTTTAAAAAACCCATATATTTGAAAATTTTCATAAAAGTATCATGAATTCCTAATCTCAATACTAAGTTGTGTACAACATTTCAACCTGGGATCTCCAAGGGATCAAATAAAAAAAATTATATATTTAAGGTTGCAATAGAATGGGACATTTCAAATATGCTATAACAAAAACATTAATTTAGTCAAAAGTGTTTTAATTATTTAATGATCAATAAAAAGGTAAGTCTAACAGATTATAAAATATACATTATTCAAATTTCATATTAAGATATAAAGTTGATATACGTTCAGTAACTATAGGCCTAATGTGTACCTTTTCGTGAGTGACGACTGAATTTTTTAAACCGATTAGGTGAATCGAAGTCTTGAAGTTAAGCTCTTTGTTGCTGCAATCGTTTCATTTTGGGAAATTACATACGTTCTTCCTGTAGCTGTGCTGGGATTGACTCGAGTTAAAATTTGTTTTATATTCACTTTTAAAACATCTGCTTTGCGTGGGAAAACAAATGAGGGAGCGGGCCCAGAAGGATGTAAAAATGTTAATTCTACTTCTTCTTTTTCATTGTCTTTTGATAGGACGCTTGCCAGCCACCAACGCCGATCATATTCACAGGTAACGTATCCTGAAATTTCACTCATCGGCAATATTTTGCCTCCTTCCACAATTTCTTGTATGCTGAATTTGTCACAAGAGGAAAAAATCTTACACTTCAATTCTGTCGAACTATAAGGAATGAAAGTGTGAAACTGTTGAGTACCTTTAATGGTCTCAGCTTCTTGCAGACGATATTTCAAAAAAGATTCTTCTTCTGAATAATCCAAGTTCGTGCAATATTCAAATTTGATCTTCGGTATGTTGTCTGCACTCCAATGAAACAGTTTTAAAGGCGTCATTATCTGTTCCATCATACGGTCTTTGCAAGCTTGCTTTTGCTGCAAGCCGTTTGATGGTCCCTCCCAGGCCGTCACAAGTTCCTTTGCCATGAGCCGTGGCAAAAAAATGCCACTCTGTCTCGATACCGAAATCATTTTTATGATTGCAGACATTGATAAAGTTTTTTCGATTCTTATATTGTGCCGCAGAACCATCCGAGAAATAATAAACCTTTTTCAAACTGGGCAGAACATCATTTTTCAGAAAAGATACTAATTTCCTTTGAAATAAATGGACCGCCACTGAGTCATGAATTAAGCATTCTGATATAATTACAAAGCTCGTGTACTTAATTTCTCCTTTCTCATTGTAATAAACAGCAAAAGGGTGCACAGTAGCTTGGTCATTGTTCCAGTGGAAGGACTGTGCTTCGTCTTGGACAACAAACGAGTAGTTTTCTGAAAAGTCCAAGCTCACAACTGCTTCATCTTCTTGGATGTGTTCTTTTAAATCTTTGTAAAACTTGGATTGCTGTCTGGATATAAATGAATGTTTCTTTAGTCCAACAAGTTGTTCGCAAAAACTCTCCACAAATTCTTCCACAGTCTTGCAAAATGTCTCAAAAGTGCATCTGTCCACAGAAACCCATTGTTTGTATGTGATGGTTTCTACCATTCCCTCTTCAAAGTGGTTCAGAAGAGTTTCTTTTAGTTTTGAAACTCCTGGACATTTTTCACATTTGTTAAGGTAGCAGTCAGTGGTCTTTTCTTGACACATTATTCGTGACATACATTGTTTGTAATCACCAAGATCAGTAGCTTCATCAATCTTCACATCTTTCAGCTTTCCGCCAGCAATCATTAATTTTACATTTTGATGCGTTGTGCATACGCATACGGAATGGGTTCCATTTCCCCCAGCTAAAATACAATTCTTCGGTCTCAATTCAGCGAACTTTAAAAACCCAATTTTTGCAGCTGATTCCGTTTTTTTGAATAGTTCGTAACATTCTTTTAAGTTCATTAAAACCAGTCTTTTTTGTACATGTTCCTTCTTTCCATTTATTTTCATAGCAACAAAATCTTTCTTACCTGGCATAATTCGGCTCACATCATCAGAGTTGTAAAAATCTTTGACTTTATCTACAATGTTCTGATCTAATGTTTTTCCTGGCTTAGGATCTGGACATGACATTATTGCCTTTTCTTTAACTAGTGATTTTGCTTTTCTAGCCATCCTGTTACTGACACCGAACTCAATTTCAATTTTTTTTAATGTCCAACTTTTAGGTAATGTTGTGAGGATCAACAACTTTTCACTCTTTTTTGTAGTGTTTTGAAATTTTTCTTTCAATTGCATAATCATTTCCGAATCTGGGTTAACTTGCTCTTCATTCTCAGAGAAGCTTGTATCTCCGACCAACTCGTTAGTGAGCTTTTAAGTGACTTTTTCCAATTTACTTCTACAGTAACCAGGTGAATGCAACCTTTTCTTTGTAATAGGTGATTCTTCAATTGTTGAAAGTGATTTGTTTAAATACTCTAAAGATAAATTAGGGTCAGTAAAGTTTGTGTCTCTTTGGGAAGATGATGGTTCATCCAACTCAACAGAATCTAAATTATTTTTTTCTCTTGCTAGGTTCTTACGACAACTGTCACAAATTTTCATCCCCGGCCTTACTGCACTATTTATTTCAAACATCCATCCTTGTACTGGTCTTAGACTTTTTATAACCTTGTGATTAGTTTTTTCAAATGGGTTACAACAATAAATTGTTGTAAACCCTGTACCAGTTTTGTGTGTGCTTTTTTCCATCTCAAGTATGACATTAACTTAACTACCTACTAATTAATTTATAACTCACAGTAAAAAATGTATAACTGTAAAATGTATATTTCACTTTCAGAATAACAAATCACTTAAAATAATTACAAACATAAAATCAGTTCAAATATCAAACTTTAAGATGAAATGAATCACTTCTCATTTTATAAAAATGTATCTATCACCACCACAACACTCAACTTTTATTAAATACATCTTACTTCCACCAAATCAACAGTGCAACTGAGCTCACCTTTCTCATAAAAATGAGAGATATTGAGTTTTAAATAAAAATACTGTGGGAAAGGAAGAACAACAGGAAGTTCACTGAAGGATATTCTAAAAATACTATTTCCTGCCCTCATAACTGCAGGCCCTCAAATCACCAATAATTTTTCTAGAGGGAAAGAAAGCTTTTTTTGGTTTTGGTCAGTATAACCAAGTTAATTAACTTAGTTTAGCTAAAAAAAATATTAATCTCATCCCTTAATACATGCGTTAGCCCATAGCAGCATAATATGGAATGTCATATCCATTACAAGCTTATATATATTAATTTATTTTAATATGATACCACAGAGATCCAAACTTGAAATTTTGTACACAACTTGGTAACAACATTAGGAATTCAAGGTATTTTTTGGAAAAATTTAAATCATATGGGGTTTTTGTAATTTACGTTTAAAATTTTGAGTTTGGGGGATGAAAAATTTAAGTATTTTAAATACTGTCATGTTGTATATCAAATTAAAGCTATGTTAATTCTGAGAAAAATGGTTTTTATTTCACTTTTCTATCTTAATTCTAGCCTGAAATATTGAATAAAACGTGAATTCATGTGAGCGCGAAAACACTTTTTTTTCAAAACTTTGAAATAAGATTTTTTTTTAACGAGAAGAGATAAAAAAGTTTTTTTTTTACATTTAAGTTTCTTTTGCATAGATGTATCTAATGTAAACAAATCAACCCTATATAAAATGGTGAGGTTGTTGGGATTTGATCACTTGATATGGATTGACCCATACCTAACTTTAACATTTTAAACCAATCATAATGTAACATAAAATAATGCAACTTATCACAACCTAACATAACCTAACCTAACCAAACCAAATACAATCTAAACTAACATAACCAATCCCTATCTAATTTATTCCAGCTAAATCCATCTTCATATAACTTAAACAAAAGTTGGTTTATCAATTTTTATGTTTTTGGGCTTTATCTCGACTATTGTATGTCAGATCATGAAAATTATTGCAGAATGTTGTTCAGCGTGTAATTTCCTTTAATTTGAGTACCCACATGATATGTTTTGGACAATGTTTGTTTTCAGCTTTTCCGACGCTTTTCCGGCCGTATCTCCCTTAATATCCAACGTATCTTTAAAATTCTTACATATTCTTGTTCAGCTCGTTCTCCCGATTAATTTGATTACCCACATGACCCATTTTTGGGGTGAAAACTTTTTTCCGGTTTTTCCGATTTTCCGACGTTTTCCGCGGAAAAAACTATCGTTTTCAGAATCAGCGCGTTATTTCCTACATTTTGAAAAAATAATTTTCAATTTCGGAG
Organism: Flexamia atlantica; assembly: GCA_035578135.1. NCBI lineage: Eukaryota > Metazoa > Arthropoda > Insecta > Hemiptera > Cicadellidae > Flexamia > Flexamia atlantica. The sequence goes on along the minus strand of JAQJVK010000005.1, from coordinate 13,233,868 downwards.
GTAGTACCGTAAAGTGAACATTTACCCTTAAATTTAGAGTGAGAAAGTGATTATATTTCTGAAGGCAAAGTATTATAAAGTTTAATAGAATTATAAGCCCAATTTTTTTGTGAACTACTATACTTGTACTGTTGAACACGTACAAGCAATCTTTTTGTCTGGTATTATAAGAGTTAACACTAGCATTAGTACTGAAAAATTCCAAATTTCTATGAACAAAACAAAGCAAATGGATTATATAGAGAGAGTGAAGAGTTAGCACACGTAGCTGAACAAACAATGGTTTACAAGATGTTCGTCTAGTTACATTACAAATCAATCTAATGGCCCTTCTTTGCAAGATAAAAAGTTCCCTTACGATTTGTTTTGTTCTCGATTCAACTGAATAATATTGATCTTGGTTTATTCATGTATTAGAGTTTTAGTTCGATACTTTCAATTGTTAAAAAGTAGACCGCATACGGAACTGCAGCCCTGAACCTCTAAAACAAGGTATTTTTGGGAAACAACCTCAATTAAGTGATTACAAACTTCAAAGGCATCCTCCACAGTTTTCAAGCTTGAGGGCAATGGTTTTCACAGTGGGTAGTAATCAATCACATGACAGATCTTATGGGGTAGGCTAAATATTATACGTTCGTCCTGACACATATCCCAACTTGGAAACCCCACACCCCCTTCCCAATTAAGACTACAAGCACAATTAGAGAATTGGTTTGGGCCTAGCTGGTAAAACTTGAAAGAAGTAATGAAAGTGCAGGTCTTTCCCGTGGGGAAGTCGTCTCACAACAATAATAAGAAAAATTTCATTACCTGCAGAAAATTCAAAAATAAGTTACTGTAATTTATGAACAAAATTCATAATTCAACAGCTTTTAGAACGGTCACACTGTTTACTTTGAGGTTATAACCTTAAAACTTATCGGAACATTCGATTGGGGCCCGTTTAACTTACATCATATAACATAATGAAAAGTTATTAAAAAGGAATTCTAAAAATATCAACGAAATCAAGGATGGCAAGGGATAAAAATTAGTAATAATCGTACCTCGGCCATTTCCTTGTAGTAATCCGAACGAGAGACGTCAAGCAATGAAAGACGGAAGAAAAAGAAATAAACAGGAAGAAGAGGGATACGCAAAATTGTTTGTGAGCAGACTAAGGGAAAATGAAATATCCCGGTTTCAGTAGACCTGCGTGCTCAACGAATTTTAGATGCTTAAATAATTAATTTAGATGATGCCTCGCCTCACATCATGTCAAAATAACATAAGCATGCACATATTTTCTCAGGAACTAAAGCATGGGAAATTTTAGGGTTTCAAAACGTCCACTATAATAGCCGAATTCACAAAGAACGGGCGTGAGCAACACCTCCTGAGGTGTTGGCGAGAGCCGAGGCGCGGAAATTTGCCCAATGCACTTTCCAGAGCCCTTGAAGATGTATGGGCGTAATTGTGGCGAGAGGACGATGACGATCTCCGCGCCACATCACACCGCTTCTGTGTGCATTGGGTGATTCTACATGAGAACAAATGGGAAAGGAAAATAACCGTGCCGCGCCTGCGCCGTGCCTCCGTATCACGCCTGTTCTGTCTGAATTTGGCCTTATACAATGGAAAAAGTAAATGGAATTGTATTGTACTAGGGGCCCCATGCGCAAATTGCGCATTTTAATATTATTTCCGTTTGTGAGAAATTCACCTACGATTTGAAGAAATTTTATAACTTTTTAAACTCGCCGTTATTAATCAAGTAAACATTTCAAGTGAAATTTAAAGGTCTCACCTAAATAAATAAAAGCTTAGCTGAACAAAACACACATATATTGTTCATCACACTATGTACTTTAATTTGTCTTCTGGCACAACAGTAGTTTCGGAAGTTTTTCTTCGCGTATTCATAACCTAACATCATCGCAAGTCGCTGCAAGTAGATAAGTATCCCTCGTCTCTCGGCAGTTCTCGGTTCTCGTCGAAGGTAAATATGTTTTTCCCTAATCTAATTGACTCGGTTTTCTCTTTGCCTCTCTCTCCTCAATTAGATAAAAACTAATGTTGATTCAAGAATTATTTTTCATAAAATGTATCAAAATCTTTTTTTTTGACCAACATTTATTTACAATCTGTTACATACGTTTAATAATGAACAATAAGTAAATATTCTGAAAAATTTTTTTACACCATAATAAGTCCTGTTGTCCTGCGGCACAAACAGACTGCGATGACAATGCACGATTATAATTTAATCAAACCTTGAAGGTAAGTCCAGGACGTTATTCCTTGAAAGTCTGTAGACATTCTCGCTATTGTCCAACAAGTTCACCGCAAGGAAGTTCTTCTAATTTATTTAAATATTTCGAACTAAATTTGGATATTTCATCTTTTACTTTTGGGATTCTGGTATCATTATGAATCACTTCATTTGTGACATACCAGGGAGCACTGAGAATTTTGCGAAGGGCTTTAGATTGGCAATATTTCAATGTTGGAGTTGGATGCAGATCCCCAAAGCTGTATCCCATATAAGTCCACACTGGTTTCAAGATAGTTTTATATATTAATAATTTGTTTTCAGTAGACAGATGAGATTTTGAAGATAGTAGCCAAAACATTTTGTTGAATTTTAAATTAAGGTGTTGTCGTTTCATCCATATGTGCGTGTGCCAAGTCAAACGGCTGTCCAGATACATACCAAGATACTTAACGTGTTGGGATTGTGGAATTTGGATATTGTTTAAAACAACAGGAGGGCAAGAAGATTTGTTGAGAGTAAAGGTTACGTGGGCTGATTTTGATTCATTTACTTTAACTTTGTTTCTATTTAACCAGCCTGAAAGTTCGTTCAAGTTAGTTTGAACGAGGCTAGACGCAGTCACTGGATCTTCGTGTGACGCTAACAGAGCCGTGTCATCTGCAAAAGTTGCGACAGATACACCAGGGCTTATTGGAAGGTCTGATGTAAACAAAACATAAAGCAGAGGTCCTAAAACACTCCCTTGGGGAACTCCAGATTCGATTTTATGGTAATCAGTATATGAACCACGAAGTTTGACTTGCAAGTAACTGCCAGACAAGTAAGATTTCAATATATTATAAAAAGTATGGGGAAGAGACGATTTAAGTTTATAGAATAAACCGGGGTACCAGACTTTGTCAAAGGCCTGACTAATGTCTAAAAACACTGCCGAAAAATATTTTTTGGTTTGAAGAGTTTGTTCTATTTTGTTTACAAGCCGATGCACTTGCTCAATAGTTGAGTGTTTTTGTCTGAAGCCAAACTGATGGGGAGGAATTAACTCATTTTCATTTACAATAGGCATCAATCTTAAGAGGAGGAGCTTTTCAAAAACTTTTGAAGGTACTGGAAGAAGACTAATAGGTCTATAAGAGGAAGCTTCGTGAGGAGGTTTCCCCGGCTTAGGCACCACTACAATTTGTGAAATTTTCCATTGGGTCGGAAAATACTGTAGACGTAGAATGGCATTAAATATGAACGTCAATAGGATGAACCCTTTTCTTGACAGCTCTTTTAACAATTTGCCTGTAATTAAATCATAGCCAGGTGCTTTATCTGAATTCAGTTGTGATGTTATAACTTTCCTCACCTCTGATGGTCCGAATGGAGTGATTGGTAATGTTAATTGATCAGGAGATTCAAGAAATTCTATTATATATCAAAATCTTGTTAAAAGGTAGTTGCAGACTATTTATTTTTGTTTACAATCTGACTTTGTAGGTTAAAAATCCATCTGAAGGTAATCAGCTGTTAATTACAATCACATTTTAACCCCGTTATAACGCAAGTTGGTCAGCACTGGAGCGTTGAAAGGGCCCTATAGAAATAAATCAAAGCCTTGGGGGTCGAAGCCGTAAAAGATATGCCCATTTTAATTATCAGTCGCAGGTGCGCTACACGTTATAAAGTAAGCTTTAAAGTGACAAATTAAAAAAAAAAATTTTAATTTTAAAAATCAAATTAAATTTTAAAATTTTAAATTTTAAAAATCGGTTCAGTAGGACGGCTGAAAAAGGGATCTAACAGATAAAAACCTTATTGTATTAAGTATATAGATTTTACAAGGAGATTAGAGCATTTTCAGTGGGGCCTTGGTTAGAGTCCAACCAAAGCCGACTGCCCAGCTCTTCTACAGACCGGAGTGCTCAGATCGTGACGTCACAGAAAGGATGCTACTCTGACGGCTGCTTCCAAAATAAATACTTCGGGAACCTCGACATTCATCGCTTTTAACTGATGCTCTATAGCCGAAACTGTTTCCCCTGTTCAAATCAAACTCTGACCATATATTATATTAAGAAATCAATTTTTATACATTTTGAAAATTTTAGGCTCACAACTACATGTTATTTTTATCAAATGTAAAACAACACACCAATTGAGAATTAGTAGTTATTTTAACACTAGCTGACCCGTCGAACTTTGTACCGCTTAAAGTCACGACTGTCAAGTTAACTATTTTAGATGGACTTATTTTGGATTCTAATAATACATTTGAAAGCTGATATTTTACCGAGTCTTTTAAAAACATTCAGGACTCCAGGCGTTTCCTGGAACTGGAGATATCGGTCTTTATATAAGCGAAAATGTCAATTTTATGTGGGTTTTAGAACTAAAACTCACCTGAAAGTGAAATCTATTAAAATACTTTATGACTCAAATTAAAGCCAATAATCTACTAAGTCAATTAAGACCTTTATTATTTATTAGTCTTCTTTGGAACTACAGAAATCCTTCAAGAAACCTAACAAAATGCAAGTAAAACGAATTTCTGTCGAGCGAAAGCTAATAAGTCACAGTTAAACTTTAGCCTGATCTTATTTAGAGTCAGCTTACTTGAAAGCAGATGGTTTACTGAGTGTTTTAAGACCAAAATGAATTTAATACCTTATTTAGAACAGGAGATATTAATAATCAAACAATTAATATAGGCCAATAAAATGAAGATTGTGCCTGGACAAAATTCCCGGAAAGCTGGAAATCGTTTTAATCTTTCCGTTTTACATCCAAGTATATGAATTCGAAGTTTGTCCCATTTTTCCTAGTGTGCTTCCGACCTGGGACCACAAAAATATCAGAGTTTTGGGCCATTTTTTATTCTTTTGCAAATAAGTAAAAAAACCGTTTATTCTACATAAAAAGTTTAAATACAAGAATTGTAGAGGACGAAATTCTGCGTTTATTGAGTACCTTCTGATAAAGATACTTTGAATAGTAATTGATTTATGGTAAGTTAAATAAAGGGTTTTGGCGAATTCCTCTTTTAGGGAAAGAGCTATTACTGTAGGTCTCATGGTAAGACCTAAGCCCGAGACCATGATAACTTTTAGTTTTGGGGCCCTCAGAAGCTAAAAACACCATTCGTTCGAATTTCCATAGATATATATATACCTATATATACGTATATAAATATATATATCTATATATTTGTTAGCTCGATAACTCTCGTAAAAATGGTCCAATCTTCTTGAAATTCGGCACAGACTTGTAAAATAGTAATTATTTTGACGAGTTAAAAATTCAGCCGGATCGGACCATCGGAAGGGGGGGGGTTATGGGTAATAAATCCCTAAAAATGGAGTTTTTCGGATTTTTCATATAGAAAAATCGAAATAATCTGATTTTGGTTTACACCATTGGACTCAGCTCGAAAAAACAAATAAATTAGTATTTTGAATCATTGCTCTATGTCCGTTGGTTCCCGATATACTGAAAATGGTAAACACAGTACGTTGTCCCAATGTTAACCTTATGGGGAATAAATAAAATTGTACATCTGCTTATTCCTCAACATATCCTAACAAAACTTGGTATATGGCTTCATGTAGTTAAGGTCTAATTGATTATGGCATAAAATCTACAAATTTATATAATCCTGAGGCAGCAAACCTACGTACTCACTTTCCTAATGTTAACCTTATGGGAAATCAATAAAATTGTATAGTCTGCTTATTTCCAATATATCTTAATAAAACTAGTTATGTGACTTTATCTAGTTAAGGTCCACTTGATTATAGTCCAAAATCCCCAATTTTATAGATTCCTGAGGCAGCAAACCTGCGTACTCATCTCCACAATGTTGACCTTTGGGAGAAAAAATAAACGTGTGTAGCTTGCTTGTTTCTCAGCATATCTCGTTGAAACTCAGTACCATGTGGCTCAATATAGTTTGGATATTTTGGATTATACTCTAAAATCTGATCTTTTTACATTTTCCTTCTCAGGAAACCTGCATACTCACTTATACCATGTTATTCTTATGGAGAATATGTTTGCATGCTTATTTACGGACATAATTTGATTTTATTTGGTACGAGGCTTTATCTAAAACACTTATGTGAGCATTTTGAATCCGTTGAGTGTGCAGGTCTGCTGCAACAGGGGTATTTTTCATGTTTTATCATCAATTGTGAAAACTTGTAAGATTTTTATGTTTTAATTTCGTTTTCTGGTATTATTGGCATCACTGTATTCAACAATGTAAAAATAGCAGATTTTAGAGTATAATCCAAAATATCCAAACTATATTGAGCCACATGGTACTCGAGTTTCAACGAGATATGCTGAGAAACAAGCAAGCTACACACGTTTATTTTTCTCCCCAAAGGTCAACATTGTGGAGATGAGTACGCAGGTTTGCTGCCTCAGGAATCTATAAAATTGGGGATTTTGGACTATAATCAAGTGGACCTTAACTAGATAAAGTCACATAACTAGTCATAACTAGTTTTATTAAGATATATTGGAAATAAGCAGACTATACAATTTTATTGATTTCCCATAAGGTTAACATTAGGAAAGTGAGTACGTAGGTTTGCTGCCTCAGGATTATATAAATTTGTAGATTTTATGCCATAATCAATTAGACCTTAACTACATGAAGCCATATACCAAGTTTTATTAGGATATGTTGAGGAATAAGCAGATGTACAATTTTATTTATTCCCCATAAGGTTAACATTGGGACAACGTACTGTGTTTACCATTTTCAGTATATCGGGAACCAACGGACATAGAGCAATGATTCAAAATACTAATTTATTTGTTTTTTCGAGCTGAGTCCAATGGTGTAAACCAAAATCAGATTATTTCGATTTTTCTATATGAAAAATCCGAAAAACTCCATTTTTAGGGATTTATTACCCATAACCCCCCCCCCTTCCGATGGTCCGATCCGGCTGAATTTTTAACTCGTCAAAATAATTACTATTCTACAAGTCTGTGCCGAATTTCAAGAAGATTGGACCATTTTTACGAGAGTTATCGAGCTAACAAATATATAGATATATATATTTATATACGTATATATAGGTATATATATATCTATGGAAATTCGAACGAATGGTGTTTTTAGCTTCTGAGGGCCCCAAAACTAAAAGTTATCATGGTCTCGGGCTTAGGTCTTACCATGAGACCTACAGTAATAGCTCTTTCCCTAAAAGAGGAATTCGCCAAAACCCTTTATTTAACTTACCATAAATCAATTACTATTCAAAGTATCTTTATCAGAAGGTACTCAATAAACGCAGAATTTCGTCCTCTACAATTCTTGTATTTAAACTTTTTATGTAGAATAAACGGTTTTTTTACTTATTTGCAAAAGAATAAAAAATGGCCCAAAACTCCGATATTTTTGTGGTCCCAGGTCGGAAGCACACTAGGAAAAATGGGACAAACTTCGAATTCATATACTTGGATGTAAAACGGAAAGATTAAAACGATTTCCAGCTTTCCGGGATTTTTGTCCAGGCATGACCAATTTTTGATCTAATTTTACTGGCCTAATACCACATATACTTAAAATAAATAAGTTTATATCCAATGTGGCGGCAGAAAACTATTACCTTGTCAAAATAAAGGATTAGCCACCCAACAATGATAGGCGTTGGTCCAGAGTCAATATCTAAAAAAATGCAGTGAGGAGACTTTTAAAATAATACTCCCGTTGCAGCAGACCTGCATACTCAGCGAATTTCAGATGCAACACAACAAATGGTATTTCAATCCAAACTTAGCGAGATTTTACATGTTTTGTAATCTCCATTAGAATAACATGGGGAATGATTATGCAGGTTTGCTGCAACAGGTATGTTAAAACTGGTTGGTTTTAATTCATTATTTAGTAGATCTTAACTAGAAGAAGCCATATACCAAGTTTTGTCAAGAAATGTTAAAAAATAAGTAAGATATAGAATTTTTTTATTTCCCATAAGGATAACATGGGGAATGATTATGCAGGTTTGCTGCCACTAAAAATTGAAATTTCGGGGATTTTAGTCTAAAATACATTAGATCTCATCTAGATGAAGCCACAAACCAAGTTTTATCCAGATATGTTGAGAAATAAGCGAGATATAGAATTTTACTTATTCCTCATAAGGTTAACATTGGGACAACGTACTGTGTTTACCACTTTCAATATCTCGGTAACCAATGGACATAGAGCAATGATTCAAAACACTAAATTGTTTGTTTTTTTGAGCTGAATTCAATGGTGCCAACAAAGATTCGATAAATTTTATTTTTATATGTAAAAAACCCAAAAAAAACCCATTTTTGGGGGTGTTTATCCCCCCTTACCCCCCTTCCGGTGGTCCGATCGGGCTGGTTCACGAACTCGTCCATTCGATTACCACTTTACATGTCTGTTCCAAATTTTATTAAGATCGGATCATATTTACGGCCGCTATCGTGCTGACAGACACATATATATATATATATAGATAGATAGATAGATATATAAATACCCCCGTTGCAGCAGACCTGCATACTCAGCGAATTTCAGATGCAACACAACAAACGGTATTTCAATCCAACTTAGCGAGATTTTACATGTTTTGTAATCTCCATAAGAATAACATGGGGAATGATTATGCAGGTTTGCTGCAACAGGTATGTTAAAACTGGTTGGTTTTAATTCATTATTTAGTAGATCTTAACTAGAGGAAGCCATATACCAAGTTTTGTCAAGAAATTTTAAAAAATAAGTAAGATATAGAATTTTTTTATTTCCCATAAGGATAACATGGGGAATGATTATGCAGGTTTGCTGCCACAAAAATTGAAATTTCGGGGATTTTAGACTAAAATACATCAGATCTCATCTAGATGAAGCCAAAAACCAAGTTTTATCCAGATATGTTGAGAAATAAGCGAGATATAGAATTTTACTTATTCCCCATAAGGTTAACATTGGGACAACGTACTGTGTTTACCACTTTCAATTTCTCGGTAACCAATGAACATAGAGCAATGATTCAAAACACTAAATTGTTTGTTTTTTTGAGCTGAATTCAATGGTGACAACAAAGATTCGATAAATTTTATCTTTATATGTAAAAAACTCAAAAAACCCATTTTTGGGGGTGTTTATCCCCCTTTACCCCCCTTCCGGTGGTCCGATCGGGCTGGTTCACGAACTCGTTCATTCGATTACCACTTTACATGTCTGTTCCAAATTTCATTAAGATCGGACCATATTTACGGCCGCTATCGTGCTGACAGACACACACACACACACACACACACAGACACACACATATATATATATATATATATATATAGATAGATAGATATATAAAAATTCGAACGAATGGTGTTTTTTGCTTCTGGTGGCCCTAAAACGAAAAGTTATCATGGTCTCAGGCTTTGGTCTTACCATGAGACCTACGGTAATAGCTTCTTCCCTATAGGGGAAATTCGCTAAAATTCGAACGAATGGTGTTTTTTGCTTCTGGTGGCCCTAAAACGAAAAGTTATCATGGTCTCGGGCTTAGGTCTTACCATGAGACCTACGGTAATAGCTTCTTCCCTATAGGGGAAATTCGCTAAAATTCGAACGAATGGTGTTTTTTGCTTCTGGTGGCCCTAAAACGAAAAGTTATCATGGTCTCGGGCTTAGGTCTTACCATGAGACCTACGGTAATAGCTTCTTCCCTATAGGGGAAATTCGCTAAAATCATCCGTTTTTATATTTTTTTCTGAATTATGCTGTAATTTAAAAGTCGCAAACAAGCAAAACCTTATAATACCCCGTTGCAGCAGACCTGCATACTCAGCGAATTTCAAATGCAAAACAATATATTTTAACCTGACTTAGCGAGATTTGACATGTTTTTGTAAGCTCCCTAAGATTAACATGGAGAATGAGTATGCAGGTTTGCTGCTACAGGTATGTTTAAACTGGTTGGTTTTAATTCAATATTTAGTAGATCTGAACTAGAAGAAGCCATTTACCAAGTTTTATCAAGATATGTTGAGAAATAAACGATATATAGAATTTTACTTATTTCCCATAAGGTTAACATTGGGACAACGGACTGTGTTTACCACTTTCAATATCTCGGTAACCAATGGACATAGAGCAGTGATTCAAGATACTAAATTGTTAGTTTTTTTAGCTGAATTCAACGGTGCTAACAAAAATTTGATAAATTCTATTTTTCTATATAAAAAGCTAAAAAACCCCATTTTTGAGGGGGTTTATCCCCCTCTACCCCCCCCTTCCGGTGCGGTGGTCCGATTGGGCTGGTTCACGAACTCGTCCAATCGATTACCACTTTACATGCCTGTACCAAATTTCATCAAGATCGGACCATTTTTACGGCCGCTATCGTGCTAACAGACACATATTTTTAAAGATATATTTGTATCATCAAAAATAACTGTAAAATTCAATAATCTGTACTATATTTCGCTTATTCATGTACAATATAAAGTTGTATAAATATAAAAAATTAAGTATAAAAAATCTTTAACACAAACTATAACATTTTAAAAATAGAATAATATAAAGTGTAAACAAAAAGTTGATGTTGTATAAAGTTATATGGTATAAAATATTAATTCTTTTTGGCTCTCATGGTGAAGTCTTATCTTAAATTTAATCCATGAGGATGTTTAGATTTTAATACCATTTGATGTGCTTGTTCTATAGTCCGCAGTTGTTGTATACCAGAATCATTTTTTAATTGGCGGATAGGTATAACTTCATACAGTTCTTCAAACGTTTAATTATGGATAGTTCCATGTTTGGCTAAAGGCTGTTCAACTTTTTGTGTTTAAGTGCAAATCTATGTCCTGTTGTTCTTGTGCGTAAGGTATTTATTGAGGAGCCAATGTAGTCTTTTGCACATTCTTTACATTTTATTTGGTAGACTATATTTTTAGATTCGCATGTGAGATTCGAGTTAATTTTATAGGTTTTGCCTGTTACCGAACTGGTAAATGAGGACGTTGTTGGTAGCATTTCACATACCTTGCATCGGGGTTTATTACATGGATGAGATTCATTTTTTCTACCTGTATTAATTTCATTGTTTCTTTTGATGGTAGTTTGGGTTTAGATAAACTTTCTTTCAACACTGGTGGTCTCCTAAATATTATCCTTGGTGGTTTTTTGAAAATATTGATAATTAAAGATGAGTTCTGTAAAATATTGATATATATATATATATATAAATTCAAACAAATGGTGTTTTTTGCTTCTGGGGGTAGCAAAACGAAAAGTTATCATGGTCTGGGGCTTAGGTCTTACCATGAGACCCACGGTAATAGCTTCTTCCCTATAGGGGAAATTCGCTAAAAAAATGTGTCAAAAACTCCCACAAGGGGGAGGGTTTCATATTTGGCGGCCCATGGCCTAAATATTTTAAATTTTTCCTCTTGCGACAATTTTCAGCCGTCAGTTTGAAAATAAGATATCTAAATTTTGGGGGTGAATTTAGTTCCAAAAATGCATTATAATATATTATGCAATATTTTATGGTGGTAGCCAGAAACCTAATAGTCTGCAAAAAAATAGCTATCCTACTTCAATATTCTATCCCCCTCCGTTTCAGGCAATTAGTGGAAGATACAAACAAAACCCTAGGAGAAAAAACTAAGATGTCAAAAAACTGAGAAAAAATAACTCATCAGTTCATAAGTCCTCAGATAGAAAAAAAAAACCATCGGTAATGAATGTTAATATCAGTACTTTAATATATTTTATTTACTAAAAATTTAATTTTACCAATTTCTTCTCCAAACATGCATTTACTTCGGTATTAAGGGTTTAAGTGATATCTAAAAAAAAGCGAAGTGTGCCTGTCACCAGACTTCAAAATAATGATGACTTTAATCACAACAAAAAGGTATTATAACGAATTCCTTTTCAGGAAATTCTAGGTTATAACTACGGGTAGATATACATTTTTTAATCACACTAAATGAAGCTATAACTCCAAAATACTGGAGTCAAGCAATAACTACAATCACTCCACTCAGAGTTGAATCTTTAAAAATCAAAGATTCATCTGGTTTTGCTTATACACCCCAGCTTCATCATGTCCCTGACTACCTGTAGCAAAGTTAACATGTCACTAAAATTTATGTTTTATGGCAGTACATTTGAAACATTAAGGCCTTGGGTGCGATACAAGCGACAAGCGGCAACGCTCGGTTTTCCGGTAGCGTTGATTTGTCAGCTGATAATTTTGAAGGCATTATGGCTACAATTTTCTTAAGTCCAAGTGAAAAATCTGGAACTGGACACTGTCCTTGTCTAGGACCTAGACTGTCTGATTCAGTGGTGCCATTCAGTGTCGTTTATGTCACCAGTCAGGTTCAAAAATGTTTTTGGTATCGCTTGTTGCTCACCATCTGCATCGTTACATTATTTGATGTTAGAATCTATTCTGGAGATACTGAGACAATTCTATTTTATCAAAAAGCGGATTTCATTTTGTCAAGTTAAAAATGTGAAGGAATAAAGCTGAAATTTTGTAACTAGGTACAGTTTTTTTGGCAGCAGTTTAAAACGATTCAAATATTGGCCGGAGGTGAGTTTTCGCCCGCCGCCTGTATAGTACCCAAGGCCTAAAATAGTCTAATAAAAGTAATAGGTCAAAATTTGTAATAGACTGAAAACATTGGAGGACTGGTAGATACTCTAATGTTATTTATTGGCCTGTGAGCAGTTTTCTATTTAGCTTTGCTTGCTGCAAGACTGCATAATTTTACTTATTTATACTTTCTCCCCCCTATACATACTAAATGGAGAAAGAATTGTTCTCATCAAAATTTTCGAATATGAGTTAGCAAATACATCGCTGGTTTTTGGAGTGGTGTCTGTTGTCTGTCCGTCCGTGTGGATGGATGTATGTAAACAAAGCTAGAGACGACACCAATGGTCCAATTTTCATGAAACTTGGCATGTAGGTATGAAACCATAATATCTCCATTTTTCAAATTTACTTAAAATCATAATAATTAATTAAAATATACTTGCAACCATTAAATTTTACTTGAAAAAGTAAATAATCCAATATTCTGCATTATTAATCTTTGTCAACTGGTTGCAGAGATAATTGATATTTTAGTTTGACAGTAAATGGAGTACGCTGTCCAATGTTTATCCTGTGGCAAATATTTAAAAACCGATATCTCCGTTAAATTAAAAACCAATTTGATCAAAACTTTGTATGTATTTGTGACATAATTGTTAATTTGTTCTGTTATATTATAAAAGTTGTCTTGTTTTGAATGACTGAGGGAGAAAGTTGTGTCAATTTTCTGATAACATAAATCGCGAACATTTAAAAAAAATTTGAATCAAAAAACGGTTACTTAATTTAAGCATTGACGAAGCGGACCGAATTATCACGGCAGTTTACCGGCATGCCAGACCCGACCCATGACTTGACGTGAACTTTGACCACCCTCCGGCCAATCGGCGGCGCTCCATTCGTCCCAGCCACTAGATTTTCCTGTTAATTTTTCTTCAACCTGGTACAAACTGAAAACTATTTTTTCCAAAACAAATCATGCTCCATTATTTATTCATTTTTTTCCCTTCACTTATTGAAAAAAATTAAATATCTAAAGCTTTAAATACTTTTTGTATACATAAATTAACTATTATTTTCCAAATTAAGAGGTCACGAATTATTATTTTTGTAAATGCAATGCAGCAAACGTCCAGGCTTCAGCCTGCCTGCTGATTCTTTATAGTCCGGTCAAAACAGGGTTTGACCTGGAAAAAATTCCGTTAATTTTGAAACTTTGCACACTTATTTAGAAGTACCTAAGGATGAAAATACCAAAAGTCCTGGAAAATATGTGGTGAGCTCTAGTGGCAATTGATGGAAACAGAGTACTTTTTTTGGTTTTTCGTAAACTTCTCGAGAACCGTTGGTCGGAGGTGAAAACTTTAAATGTACAAAATAAAGCTTATTAAATTTGCTACAAAATTATGTGGTACAATTTCTTTGTACTCCTAACAGTTACCGAGTTATAAGGCCAAAAATAAGGATCTTTTCACGATTTTCCCCCAAAAATGAGCAAAATGTTGTTTTTGTAGTTTTTAACGTTTGAAAATAAAAATTATCTAATTTTGGTGGGCACCATTAAATTCACCTTAAAAAACCAAACAATTTAGTATCCTGAATCATTGTTTATGTCCGTTGGTTACCGAGATAATGGAGGCGGTAAACATCCCTTACATTGTACCTATGTAATCCTTATGGGAAATAAAAAAAGTTCTATATCTCGCTTTCGCAACATATCATAGTAAAACTTGATTCGTGGCTTAATATAGTTGATATAAATCGTATTAGAGCCTAAAATCCTCAATTTTCACATTTACGTGTCAGTAAACCTGCATACTCCATTGTTCGAATTATTCTTATGCAAGTGAGTATGCAGGTTTGCTGACACGTAAATGTGAAAATTGGGGATTATAGTCCCTAGTACATTATATCTCAACAATATCAAGCCACAAATCAAGTTTTACTGAGATAAGTTGCGAAATAAGCGAGATATAGAACTTTTTTTATTTCCCATAAGGATTACATAGGTACAATGTAAGGGGTGTTTACCGCCTCCATTATCTCGGTGATCAACGGACATAAAGCAATGATTCAGGATATGAAATTGTTTGGTTTTGTAAGGTGAATTTAATGATGGCCACCAAAATTAGATAATTTTTTATTTTCATTTGTTAAAAACTAAAAAAAACAAAATTTTGCTCATTTTTAGGGGAAAATCGTGAAAAGATCCTTATTTTTGGCGCCCTAAAACTCGACAACCATTAGGAGTACAAAAAAAATGTACCACATCATTTTGTAGCAAATTTAATAAGCTTTATTTTGTAACATTTAAAGTTATCACCTCCGACCAACGGTTCTCGAGATTTTTAAGAAAAACCAAAAAAAGTACCCTGTTTCCGTCAATTGCCACTAGAGCTCGCCACATATTTTCCAGGACTTTTGGTATTTTCATCCTTAGGTACTTCTAAATAAGTGTGCAAAGTTTCAAAATTAACGGAATTTTTTCCAGGTTGGGCCATTTTTTAAATTTTTTGACCGGACTATTAGACCAATTCCTTTTTTCTTTTAACAGCATTTACTTATGTAATT
This sequence comes from Flexamia atlantica, assembly GCA_035578135.1. Classification (NCBI taxonomy): domain Eukaryota; kingdom Metazoa; phylum Arthropoda; class Insecta; order Hemiptera; family Cicadellidae; genus Flexamia; species Flexamia atlantica. Next base: position 13,218,451 of record JAQJVK010000005.1, on the reverse strand, counting down.
CTATAATTTATTTTTATTTATGAAGTATTATAGTTTTATTTCATTTAAGTTCTCAATATAAGAAGCTGTACTATTTATTGGAATAAACAAATCATTCATTCATTCATTCAGTTTGTGAAGGTAAACTCAACAGCTTTCAGCCAAAGACTTACCTAGCCATATTTTACTTATTTTATTCATAGTTGTTTTTTAGTACTCAAATAAATCCATCTTTTGAATCAGTTGCAAGCATCAATGTAAATAAGTACACTGGATTGGTAACTCAAGCCCCACAACGCGAGCCGCTGGCAGTGGTTGCGTTTAAGATTTAGCAAGGGCGATGGGGGAACAGATCTTTTGTCGGTCAACTTGTACTGACCGTCTAGTTAAATATTAACTGTAATTGCTTAATAGTTATAGCAATGCATCTATTATGACAAGATTTACCCGTAAAACTGCTCCCAAATCCGTGCGGTTTTAATACGGTTAACAATTCAGTCTCACGCTTTTTCCCCCAACGCCCCTTCAATTCGGCCCTGCTGCAACCCCAACGCACAGCTGTGTTGGCTCGGAAATCACTACACGAGACTTACGGGGAGCGAGCTATCCAGTTGTATTTATTTACATCGATGGTTGCAAGAGACCCTTTTATGTAAAACATCAATACATATTTCTGACTTCTGTACCAATGGAATAAATTATCTAGAATTATACTTCTAACACTGGCAACACAACAGCCTCAACTAGGACCTAGTAGTGGTGCATATTATCCGTTTGTTATCAGAGGTCAGGCACCGTGGATCTGCAGTGAAGTTGAAGCATGTTGGATTGAAGAGAGCAGCAGGAGCGAACGTATTAAAAACGTTTACCGAGGCATAAGTTAAAATTGCTAAGATTAAAATACATCACAGGGAATGCTACATACATGGTTTGTCTTTGTAAAAAATACTAAATAATTTAGTTAAAATAAAAATCAAATTATTTCCTAGGTACTTATAATTCTCTGTTAAGTCTGACTTTACTTAATGGACTATACATAAATTTTAAAAATAGCTTAAAGAATACAGCTTTGTTAAAACAACTGTAAGAGATATAGTTATGTAAGGATCATATAAAGTAAATTGAATATTAGCAGTCTTCGCATCCAAAAACAAATAAAACATTAAGAAGGAGTTTATTAAAAAATTTGTCCTAATCAAAATTTTAGGGCAACCCTGAATTTGATCATCGTAATTAGTGATTCTTGGATAGGTTCAAACCAATAATTCACAGTTAATTAAAATTTATTTTTGTATCTTCTAATTAACAATCAAGACCATTTCTATCTCATGTCATAAGTACTATTATTAGTCTGGTACAGAGAAATGAAGTTAAACCGCATTTTACTAACATGATTGTGTAAATATTTAGAGGGATCTAAATCAAGCTCTACTCATGTGACATCCATTCGGTTCACTCCAACAAGTCCTATCCAACTGGAATACAATAAATTTATGAGCCACCTCTAATTCCTTTATTTCTGCAGGAACGCATCATTACAATTGAAAAATACGAAATATAGAAAATTAAAAGTGTTTAAAATCAAACAGCCACAATCTTAGTTATGTCAAAAAACCACTTTAACCAATGTCTCTCGTTATTTGGAAAACCGGCCCTTTGAACGAGCTTATAAAAATAATAAAACAAAAGGTGTGTATGCCTAAATAATTACAATGAGTACATGTTTTTTCTTTAAAATACACTAACATATATTGTGAGGTTGTAATGTACATTTTTAGTGTTCTTTTTTTGGAGATTTCTGTCGGCATGCTACACATTACTCATCTTCCCCTTCGTCGCCCTCCTCCCCTTCATCTCCCTCTTCTCCTTCCACCTCCTCCTCGTCTCCGATGTCCTCATCGTCTCCCTCACTGTCCCCTTCATCGTCGAGCCCGTTCTCCTCTCCGTCGACATCAGGTACCAGATAGTATTGGAGCGGGTTCGGCCAAATGTCATCCTTGATGATATCTGCGATGTCGTCCCCTTGAGGATCCTCATTGTCACAGAACCAGTCAAAGAACTTCTTTTCATCCTGGAATGCTCTCTTCCGGCTGTTACTCGCTTTAGTGTTTTTCTTTTTCTTTTCACACAAGTTCTGGTCCTTCTTCCATCTGATTGGCGTACTTGTGGATTTGTGTTCTCCATTTGCACCCATCGAGAATTCCTTTGTGAGGACCTGAGGAACAAAAAAAATTGTCTTCATAATTTGTAAAAGCACTATTTATCTTCAAAAAGTATAGTCTAAGTTTATCCTCCCTGGTGGTTGGAGTCAGCCATCATAAAACAGGATTTAAACTTTTTTTGGCTGTACAATTGTTGGCAAACAAAACTTTCTGTACTGGAACAATAAGGGAAGATAGGAAATTTATTCCTGAAGTAATATAGGATGCCAAACTCAAGAAAAGTGTAGCAACACTCACAGGTTTATGCTGAGGGAGTATGCTTGGCGAAATGGAAGGATAAGAGGAATGTCCCATATCTGTACAGGACATGAAAACACCATGGCTGTTAGCAATAATCGATATGATCAACGGCGAAGGAAGCCCTTGCTCATTGTGCAATACAATGTGTATATGAAAGGAGTAGATAGAGTAGATCAAGTGTGGGCCAACTGTCCCTCAGAGAGAAAAATAGAAAGATGGTACAAAAAGGTATTTGTTCATTACATCCAAGCTTTCAGAGTCAACGGGTTGGCTTTGTACAATGCCATGAACTTCGACAAGAAAGAACAGCTGTAAACTACCAGATGATGGTAATTTGAGAATTACTCCCACCAACTGTAAAGAACCAAGTAGTAAGTACCAAGAAAAGACCCAACCATGTGCTGTCAAAAAAAGAGGATAGGCTTGCAGATGGCCGAAGAGAGAAGAGGAAGTGTAGGCAGTGCACTAAAGAAAATAAAAGAAAAGAAGTGAGACAGAGCACTACTGCCCTAATTGCCCTCAACAACCTCCCTTGTGTGCAATCAGGTGCTTTGACCTGTACCACGAGAGCTTGTAGATTGAAAAACAATGTGGCTGGGGGTTGGGGATGTAAATATTGTAAATAAAATGAGTGAATTTTGAGTTTTTGTGTGTGCTGTAAACTGTAAGACGTCTAAAGATGTCTTCTTTTTTTCACAATTTTATGGGGTACATAGTAACATAGTCGAACTTAGGTAGAAAAACGGAACCTAAAGTATTAAATATAAACCACATGAAAAACATTTTTTTAAATTTTTAATCCAAGCTGTGAGATTGAAGACAACTTAAGACGACCTTATCTTTGACGAAATCCTATAAACCGGAAGTGGCCTGAAAAACAACTTCACAGCATGTCTGACCTTTCATAACCTTAGGCCCTGTTTGCACGACGACCAGACAGTAGGACAGTAGAAAAAAATTCTTTTGTTCTCTTTTGTTTAAAGGTGTCACTGTCCACTGTACTGGGCGTCGTGCAAACAGGGCCTTATGGTATGTGAATTAGCATAAACCTTAACAGCTATGTGGCAGTACATAAAAAAAAATTTAGCAGTCGATGTGTTAAAAACTTGTGAAAATACGACAAACTGTTTGACTAAATCGTTCAAACAGTGTAACTCTCAATTAGTTACATAGATCAGTGGTCCCTTATTAATTTTGATGAAGGTCCATTTTTAATCTTAATGAGCCTCTTGCGGGCAATAACACAGAAGATCTAGAGAGAGGGGTTCGCAAAAACCGAAGGCCTGGGGTAAAAACTCTAATGTCTAGTCTGCTTAAAAAAACATAATTCTTAGCTGTGTAAAGATTTTAAGTTAACACATGGCAAAAGCAATGGCTAAAGTAAAAATTCAATGTGGATCAAGACAATTTTTTAACTCATTTTCAATAACAAAAAGATATGGAATTTTCATTAATCCAAATTACATGCTCCAGTTTGATTAATGAATGCTAATCTGTAGTTCAGTTAAATTTTACATTAAAATGTATTTAATTTAGTTATTACTGAGCTAAGGCCTTAAAAATAACAAATAATTTCTGATAACGTTAATTGCTATCACCTTCACAATTTTAAAAGACTGTGATAAAAAAGACCAATAAAAAACATAAACACCTTTTATTGTCATGTTGGTAAAAAAATGAATAACAAATTAAAATATATTAAACTGACTTACATCATTTTCTATGTAGGGATTTCCCTCCTCGAAGTAGAAGTTTATCTTAAACCCAAACTTGATGTTTTCAAAATCTTCCACCTCTATTTTAGTAACATACTGTAGGCAATCAACTTCTTCATCATCAATCAGAGGGCTCAATTGTGGGTGGTTGACAAATGTCGTCACCCAGAAATTTGGGATCTTCTTAATGATGTCATTTCTTTTCTCAAAGTGAGGTTTCTTTAGCCTGTTGTAATTTCTCTCGATTCCCAGAATCTCTTCACTGGCCTTTTCATTGAGGGCGTCAATTTCATTTTGGCATTTGTCAATTTCCTCAAGGATCTTCTGAGTTTCTGGGTCTTCTTCACCTGTAGTTTCCCCATTCCCAAGCTCGACCTTCTTGATTTTTTTAGCTGGTGATCCAGAACCATTTGTCGCCATCTTTAGCGCAATTTAGCAAATTCAAAATCAGTGATTATGAATCAACCACCTGAAAAAATGACAAGTAAATAATTTGATCAATCATGTCTAAATCTCGTTACTTAACTGAAACGAGCAAACCATATTATATTATTGATATTATTTTGACAGTTAGTTATCTGTTTTTACCTTTCCACCCCAATACATAGTATAAGGAAAAAGTGTTGTTTTCGTCAAAACTTTTTGAGTTGTTAGTGGTAGTTGTAATTAAATAATATTCCAGTTCTGAGAAAACCAACCACTCTTAGCCCTCCAGAGATCGCTTAAAATTATAAACGTCGTCTCTCGCTCAAGGAGGTTTCGTCCGGGTTTTAAATAATGCACAAAATGTAATATAAATACTTAAATTGTTTGAAATAAAAATAGAATATGAGAAAAAATAACCCGGAGGATTCCTCCACTTAGCGTCCCCTCGAGGGTTAAAGATTACGATAATAGAAAAGGAAAGTTTATAATGACAATGGATAAGGACAGAAGCTAGGACTGCAGGTAGGAGTTAAACTGAAAAAGAGCTAGGTATTATTGTCTTGATTTGGTTTTTTGTTTACTCTGAATCTCTGCACAGGAAACCTTATCTAAAGTGCATCAGTCATTATCACGATTCCTTGCAGTGTGGAGTGGGTGTCATGATTCCTTGAAGTGTGGAGTGAATTTTCTAATACTAACATATATTTTGGGATGACTGATTTAATCTGTTTTTAAGCATATTTTAAATGAATCAACTTCGTTCTATTGGTGAAATTGTTGGTGAGGAGTGCCACAAAACAGTTTATGGCATCGAAAGATCTGAAGGAATTGAAATTGTTTAGTGAAACCAGGAATAAACAAGTAAAAATTAGGTGTAAATTTTTTTTTGGAAATTTTCAAGATTTTTGGCCATTTTTAGTAGAGACTCACGTTAACGTCTGCAAACTCAAAAATCGCTGTGCGCTGCAAGACAAAAATGGCCGCTACCTAAAGGGAAGGGTAAATACCCCCGTCGCAGCAGGCCTAAATACACAGCGAATTTCAAATGCAAAAGAACAACAATAGCGAGATTTGACATGATTTTGTAAGCTCCATAAGAATAACATGGGGAATGAGTAAGCAGGTTTGCTGCCACGAAAATGGAAATATCGGGGATTTTAGACTAATTAACATTAGATCCCATCTAGATGAAACCACAAACCAAGTTTTATTGAGATATGTTGAGAAATAAGGAAGATATAGAATTTTACTTATTTTCCATAAGGTTAACATCGGGACAACGTACTATGTTTTACCACTTTCAAAATCTCGGTAACCATTGAATATATATCAATAACTTGATATCAAATTGTTTGTTTTTTTTTAGCTGAATTTAATGGTGCTACCGAAAATTGGATTGTTTTTATTTTTCTAAGTAAAATCTCAAAAAACCCCATTTTTGGGGGTTTAACCCCCCTTTCAGTGATCCAATCGTGCTGGTTAACAAACTCGTCCGAGTGATTACTACTTTACACGCCTGGACCAAATTTTATTCAGATCGGACCATATTTACAGCTATTAAGAGCATGTTAACAGACATATTATACTAGCAGTTGCCCGTGGCTTTGTTCACGATAAAAATTACAACTGATCTTACTTCAGCTCCTTAATCTGTCAAATTTGAGTATTCACAGCTAGCTGTTTACAATTCAGTATTTGAAAGTTGCATCCTTATAATGTAAACATTGAAGCTAAGACTAAGGATGTTCACGGGGCGTATCCTGAGGGGATTTCAAGGAAGTGAATAGGCCTATGTCCTTTCTGATATAGTGGCTCTATTCCTGCAAAATTTCAGCTCAGTTGGTCCAGTATTTTTCTAGTTGAAAGACAGATATTCACACAAACATCCATACTTTCACATTTAGCCTACAGCCTAATATTAGTGAGGATATTATAAATAGGCCTATATAATATATTCAAAGAGATATATAATATATTCTCAGACTTAGGTCTTACCATGAGTACTACGGTAATAGCTTAGGCCTATTCCTTAAGAAAAATCGCTAAAATTTAATAAAATCATATTAGTACTTCCAACACATGGGGAAACAATGAATACAAATACATAAAAAATACCTAAATTCAAAATGTTCAAGCAGCGTATTATTTTTTATTGGGTCACTTCTTATGGATTGACCCGTAACAAAACATAACGTAACACACCATAACCTAACCAGAAACTAACATAACCATTCATAATCCAACCTATTCCAGCCACTCAAATCCATATACATAGGCCTAAGTTTAACCAAAATTAGTAAAACCGGTAATTAGTTTTCCACGCGTGACTACGTTGATATCTATACCTAATATCTTGGAGAATTTGTATATTCTCATTCAGCTCGCTCTTTCAATTGACTCGCATGACCATTTTTGAAAAAATAATTTTTCCGTTTTTCCAGAACAGCTCCAACACTTTCCACCCAAAACTATAATTTCCAGAATCATCACAAAACTTACTAGATTTTGAAAAAAACCTCAATTTCAGGGGAGTACCTACTGGAAAACGCATGATTAGGCCTACCAAGTAAATAATCATTGGAGTGGATAAATTAGGCACTATTCATCTCAGGGGCCTAAAAAAATCCCAATACTGTAATAATTTCCAGTTCAAGAATCATGGTTTAAGGTATTATTTAACTACTTAGGCCTACTAACAAAAAAAAGTACTTTACAAAGCTAACAGTATTCCTATTAATGGGTTGACACTTGAAATTGGCCTTCAATTTGACATTAACCTTACTAACCAATTTACTGAGAAACTTCAATCGTATACAGCTTCACGTTATCAGTGGTAGGCCTAAGCTTAATAATAAAATGTAACCAACCACTGGAGTTTGTCCCAAATTTAAAATTATTTCAGAGTTTAATAACAGATGTCGGTTGAGGTTCAGAGGCATCTTACTTAAGATACCCTAACTCAAAATGGCATATATAAGGCCATTTAGGCCTACTTAGTTATTTGATTTTAGTTACTCGGTTTATATCTTTGTTTTTACTTCAGTTAGCCTACTTAAATTATTTGACATAATTATAATGATTATTGTTATTATTATAAAATATTAACTTATTAGGCTAATATTAGGCTACTCAATGATCATGATATGATCACTTATCATTAAGTTAAGTAAATTGCAAACAAAATGAAATGACTGTAAACCTGAACTAGCATCCGTTGAAAATGCTGAATTAATTTTTAACTAGTGGATCCGAGCGCACGGAATCGTGCGCTATACTCTAGCAGAGCGATAATTCAAATGGCGACAAATTTAAAACACAATCATGCTAACACGATCCGTCTTGAGGGTTATATTTACACAAATTAAAAAATAACAGCAATTAAATTATCCAGCTGATCAAAATGTAAACAATTATGTTCTTCATAAGGATAACATGGGAACTTTAAAAGCCAATGGGGCAGAGCCCAAGGGACTTTTTCAAAAATGTAAGGCCAGTTTGCAAATCTACGCGACACGCTCTTTCCAATGAGCCGTCAATGATCGAAATCGGTTAAGAAATGACGGAGGAGTTCATATGACAAATTTCGTGTTGGCGTATTAATTATATAGACTAGTGGATCCGAGCGCACGGAATCGTGCGCTACTCTAGCAGAGCGATAATTCAAATGGCGACAAATTTAAAACACAATCATGCTAACACGATCCGTCTTGAGGGTTATGTTTACACAAATTAAAAAATAACAGCAATTAAATTATCCAGCTGATCAAAATGTAAACAATTATGTTCTTCATAAGGATAACATGGGAACTTTAAAAGCCAATGGGGAAGAGCCCAAGGGACTTTTTCAAAAATGTAAGGCCAGTTTGCAAATCTACGCGACACGCTCTATTCAATGAGCCGTCAATGATCAAAATCGGTTAAGAAATGACGGAGGAGTTTATAAGACAAATTTCGTGTTGGCGTATTAATTATATAGATTTGGGACAATTTAACTCTATTAATTACATTTAATTCGATACTACTGATAATAGCTGATTACCATCAAAGTTTCTTAGTGTTCTAAAGGTGTACGAGTTTCAAATCTCATCTTCTGCCGTTTGTTCCTATAGCAGACGATTTAACATCTGATTTCTAAGAAAACAATATCGAACGATCAACCGAAAGTCGAAGTTTGATGTATTGTTAGTTGGATAGAACTTGATATCCGATTCCATTGTATTTCATATCGATTGTTCACTTAAGCTACTCCATGAAATATATATTTAGAGATGGGATTTTAGTACAAGGTGGCGGATGATGAGAGATAAGGTACAGTAGGCCTACACCTCGGATTATCCGGATCCCGGATTATCCGGATTGGTCCATCCGAAAAATTAAAAAATTGTATCACAGCAAAAAAAGATTTTAGCGAGTTTATGGGTGAAATGTGCCTTAAAAAAGTAAAAATACAAATGTATACACTATTGTTCGCGTTTGGAATCACAATGATTTAATTACTGTAAGGAACCGCATTGCCTAAACAGTACATTACAGAACTTTCAAGAACGTAGTTTTCTGGACAGCTACTTGGGGTGCTTGCAATAATCAACAAAGGCGTAGTCTACGGCAATTTTTTGAGTTTGCTTATTACTGTCATTTGATGTGTTACATTATTTTCTAAGAGGAATTATTGTAATAAGTTTTAAGTCGCTTTAATTTTGATCATGAGTATTTCAAGTTTGAACTATTTTGAGTTTTGATTATTTAATTTTAAAAATTAAATATTTTAATCTGGCATTTTATTCCAAAACTAAACCTTACGTATGGTAAAAGTTAATGTTATATTAGTATGATTAATAATAAAGTTTAGTTCTTGTTTCAAAATTAAATCTCCGTCAAATCTGAAAGTCTAACATGTTGTACAGTCTTAACATGCCGTTTACAGCATCAATTTAGCAGAGACAAGGTACGTGATCACTCGTAAAATAAGGACAAAAATAAAGAGGCTAAGAATCAAAGCCCCGCGAGCTTTTATTAGGTGACATTGCAATGATCTTGGATTATCCGGATTTTTTGTTATCCGGATCGGTGTTCCGCCACATTAATACGGATAATCCGAGTTTTACTGTAAGTATAATTTTCTTAGTTAGGCCTAGTTAGTTAATTATAATAGCATTTTAGCTTAGTTTTTGGCCAGCTTTATTAGGTTTAATTTTTTAGTTTTATTATATAGGCTACGTTTGGAATGTTTTAATGTTCATAAGAGAATCAAGTAATATTAATTGACAGTGATTTCGGTTAATGTTTGTTATCGGTGTTTCTTCATTACTGATGGTTGTTGAAACTGCAAGTTACATCGGTTCAGTTAAATCACGATAGGTTGATATCAGATTACCAAAACCTAAAACTGAGTACAGTACCGAAAACAAAACTTATCTTCACCCATGTTTAATCATATAGGGAAGTTCACTTACTAAACCCGGGCAAAACTTATAAACAATAAGTAGTATAAAGATAACCCGTAAGTAAAGGCAGAAAATCAGATATGAAAGTCATAACGTTCTTGCCTAAATGGATTCAGTTTGAATAAGTCAAGCCTATTGTTTACTAAATTAATAGGTTTCATAGGGTGGATATCAATATTCTTCTGATATTAGTTAGGCCTAGGCCTACCTCATTTCTGGAACACCTTATTAACCATGGGAGAGAGCGCAGACCAAATTTTGGGTGAGGAAAACTACCCATATAGGGAAATATAATGTACAATTATTATGCTTGTTATTATAAAATGATTTTTTATCAAAATATTCCCATTCGTTTGAGTTGGCTGTAATAGCCTAAGAGATCTAGGAAGTGAAAAACAGGCAAATTTAGGCCTTTGGCACGGAGGATCTATAACCGAAGCATAATGCAGGCTTATTATCCAATTTCTCAAATAACTTAGGCATACTTTGTCCAGAACACTTTATTACTTGGCTTACTCCATAAAATAAAGTGAACAGCAATAACATAAGCCAAAAAGCTCTCTTCCTTGTTTACCTTTGCTTCAAGTGTTATATTTGAATGGGTTACCTGCAGTAAGCTACCTCTACTTCTTTGTTTTTCATAACTGTAATAATGGGAAACTGTAAAACTAAATCTATTCCTTCCTCAAATCTAAGATTTTTAATCATAATAAATCACCTTCTACTGGAGGCAATTATTAGAGAACCCAATGTTCAGATTAGGCCTTGATCAGTAATTAAGCGGCTTGTCACGTCTGGAGGGAAAATAACATGGCTACATAACTAAATAAATAAGTTCACAGAAGGTACTAGAAACAACACTTACTAAGAAATTAGATCACTTTGAAGATACAAATAACGGAAATAACGAATCCTAAGCAAAACGAATTTTACCAGTTCGATGATATAACGAAAGGAATCATCCCATTAGGCATACGTCGAGTAGTAATGAACCAACAACGCCCGGGAATGCTGCCAATGCCGAGTGGGGTTATGTGTTTGTTAGGAGATAAACAATGTTAACGGTTAATAATACTATATACATAAGCAACTTACCAAAGGGTGGTTAAAAAAATAAGGTATAATAAAATTTAGTTATGGTAATTACACTGCAAAATCACTCTTAATTTAGGATAGACAATGGACGCCTCACTATACTAAAATGGACAACAATTTAAAAGATGGCTTCCAAACTTGCTGGGAAAAACAACGAGAACGTAGCGGAAGTAGTTACGAGTTACCAAATCCTAAGATATCTGGATAAAATAGGCCAATATTTCAACATACTATGTTAAATAGGAAAACTTCAACATCGAAAAATAAACGTTGAATGAAGAAAATAAGGTTTACATATGACATTTCAAAGCGCGTGATATTATTATATTAAATTTCAAATACCTCTCATGGTGCCTAAATCTAAAACAACATTAATATTCAACCTTAATGGCCGTCAATATAAAGTACGTCCATTACGTCATCGTTTTTTCCATTAGCAGACCCCTCTTCAAAGTCATCCTACCTTCATGATTTGGCTGACCTGGCTGACCCCCTCTTACCAGCAAAAATAATATTCTATTGTACAAACCACCATTTCAAGTGAAATTATTTAGTTTTTTTAGAAAACGATTTGTAAGGTTTCTTATAATGGTTGAAAGTACACAAAATGACTTTTGAATAACGTTTTTGAGGTAATTCAACAGGAGGTGTTGGGTAATTTGTCGTTGACACTATTCAAACAAGAAATTTAGAATTGAAACTACAAAGATTTTGGTTGATTTGTTGCCCAGCTTTATGAAATACTTTTACCGCAGTTAGTGCCGGATTAACGGCCGCTGCGGCCCTAAGCCCAGATTTCTGTGCGGCTCCCTGAGGCACCCAACGGCATAAATAAACACGTTTTAGCGAATTTCCCCTATAGGAAAGAAGCTGTTACCGTAGTACTCATGGTAAGACCTAAGCCCGAGACCATGATAACTTTTCGTTTTGGGGTCCCTAGAAGCAAAAAACACTATTCGTTCATTTTCATATATTATATATATGTGTGTGTCTTTAAGCACGATAGCGGCCGTAAAAATGGTCCAATCTGAATGAAATTTGGCACAGACGTGTAAAGTAGTAATTATTCGGACGAGTTCGAAAACCAGCCCGATCGGACTACCAAAAGGGGGGGTAAAGGGGGGTAAACCAACAAAAATGGGGTTTTAGTTTTTTACATAGAAAAATAAAAATAATTGAATTTTTGTTGGCACCATTGAATTCAGCTCAAAAAAATAAACAATTTACAATTTTGAATCACTTCTCTATGTCCATTTGCTACCGAGATATTGAAAGTGGTAAACACAGTACGTTGTACCAATGTTAACCTTATGGGGAATAAGAAAAATTCTATATCTCGCTTATTTCTCAACATATCTTGATAAAACTTGGTAAATGGCTTCTTCTAGTTCAGATCTACTAAATATTGCATTAAAACCACCCAGTTTTAATATACCCGTAGCAGCAAACCTGCATACTCATTTCCCACGTTATTTTTATGGAGCTTTCAAAAACATGTAAAATCTCGCTATTTTGGATTGAAATATGTTGTTTTGCATTTGAAATTCGCTGAGTATGCAGGTCTACTGCAACGGGGGTATTTATATATGCCAACGACTTCGTTAAAAGTGGAGACTGAAAATAATGGCGTATCGGAAGTTAATTATTATTTTCTTTTCTTCAATAAAAATTCTATATTTTAGATCGTTTGCGGCCCCCTATCAGCGTGCAGCCCAGAGACAGCCTTATGGAACGCAATGGACGGCTTTTGTAGTTCGTGGCCTAGTAGTAAGATGTCGTTGTTCAAGAGAGCTCTTCTTCTTCTTCAGAGCGACAACCAATCAGAGCAACGACAGCAAAATGCCAACTTCCTTTTCCGTTCCCTCTACTTCTGTATGAGAATAAACAAAAACAAGTCGAGTTTTGATTTCCTTTGTATAATTAAGATGCCTCAGCAACTCAAATCTTGTGCCGTATTTGGCTGTAAATCAAAAGAGATTAATGTTGATCATAGTTATTATTTAAACTGTGTACCTAATTTTTTCGTCTTTCCACTAAATATTGACAGGTAGGCTAAGCATTGTTTTAAAAATGTTACCTTTATATTATCAAGCTGAAAGGTCTTACAGCCTAGCCTGACTGACTTTTCGGTTTTGTAATGTCCATTACAAACAAACGATGTTTTGAATAAAAAAAAAAAAATAATGCAGAGCAGGATTTGTCGATCATGAAAAAGTGGTTCGATCAAAATAAACTTTCATTAAATGTCTCAAAAACAAAATTTATGCCAATTTCTTTATCTTCAAGATCTGACCCACATTTTAACCACATCTCAATTCATTCATGCGGAAATAATTTGAACTACCGATGTGATTGTGGCAAAATTGAAAGTGTGGATTCTTACAAATACTTGGGTGTTATGTTTGATAAACGCATGAAATGGTCAGACCATGTAGATTATTTAGAAGTCAAGATAAGAAGGCTCATATATGGTTTTAGGCGACTTAGCGAGGTTTTGAACATCTTTGAACTAAAACAAGCATACTATGCATATTGTCAATCATTATTTTTATCCGGAATAATTGCATGGGGTGGGGGATCGAAGACTATTTTAGAACCGTTACAAATTGTCCAAAAATCAATTCTTAAAGCTGCTCTGGGCCAAGGAAGGCGGTTCCCAACCAACGAACTATTTAATATTTTTAACGTTTTAAATATCAGACAGTTGTATATAAAAACCCTTTTAATTTTTATTCGGAAAAATTCACAGTTTATTTTTAATCCAACTACACATGAACATTTTACACGTCATTCAAGAAATATAGGAATACAAACAATCCAGCTCCATAAATCTTTTTCAACAACCAATTCTTTTTATATAGCTCATATTTTATTCAGAAATATTCCTGCACCAATACAAAATTTTGAAGGCTCGATTAGCATGTACAAAGCACACTTAAATCAATGGTTATCTGAAATCGGAAGGGAAGGTGCTGAACTCATAATCTCCTCTGGCTACAGGACTGCCCGACCTTGACCCTAACAATACTGAACTTGACAATAATGGACTTATCAGCCAGCCAGCCAGCCTTTCTCCAAGTCTAAAAGTAATTCTACATTATTTTCTGTAAATTGAATGTTTTTTTTCTATCTCCGAATACTTGAATAAAATTTTATATATTTTTAAATAGCAATACTTTTTTTTCCTATTGCAAATTTTTTATTTTTTTATTTTTTTAATCAAAAACAATGCATAACGACTCGTACCCACTCACAGGCTTTGGCCCATGTGGGTACATTTCCCTAGGAAAATGAACAAATAAAATATACTTGTTACTGTACCATTTTATTTTTATTTTTAAGTTTATTACGCTTCATGTTTGTAACAAGCTGTATATGTATCGGAAATAAAATGATTTTGAATTTGAAAAAAAAAAATTTGAATTTGAATTTGAATAGCCTAATTGAATTAAAGTAGCCTTATCTTATTTAGCATTTCCTACTGGAACAATTTAGAGTGATTACAGCCTTGTCAATGAATGGTGAAATCATTCGTTGGCTTGTACCTTTAGGCCTTACAAACCAAATCATATTTCCAATCCAAGTTTATGTAATGAAGAGAGATCTGCTTTTTCTAATACTCAATTAATTTTATATCTGCTTCCGTTACAATATATAATTTAAGGTTGGATTTGATTTTTTACAAAACATATTCCTTTTATTGTAGGAAAGAAGCTACCAGTAAGCTTACTTACCTACTAAATGCTATTACGTTATGGAAGTCTTTGATGTGCTGTGTACCTCAAAACTATCAACTACGTCATCTGATATAGATTATTTTAACTTTAAAGTTGTAATACCAGCCACAACCTCTTGAGGAGTTGACTTGACTGTCAATCAAAAATAGGTATTTGAGGAAAGTACCTCACTGAAAAAATTGGGTAGTTAAATTGTTGAGAAAATAAATAATGCCGTTATTGATATTGGTAAACGTACAAAATAGGCCATGATGTTGTCCAATGTTATCTCATAAATACTTGAATAATATTTCTTTGCTAACCTTTTTATAAATGATAAACTAAGGCCTGCTCTCACCCCTGAGCAGGCCTGTGTTAAGGCCTAGCCGATATTAGGCCTAGCTGTTAACACATTTGAAATTACTACCATAATTTATGTACCAGTAACTTTTTCTTTTGTTGCATTGAAAAAGTATTTTATTTGAACAAGTATAACTTATATGTATGTTACTTTTTTTCATTGATAAGTTATTTGAGGCTCTTATTGATACCGATAAAAATTTTTGGATTTTTATGAATGGAAGGAAAATGACATTTATTGGCTCATGGCTAGCTTAGTGAAAAAAATGGTAATATTATTTCTATGAGAATAACGCAAGTAACTTGAAATGTTTCGAAGACAAAGCTGATTACACAAAAAGATCTAAGATCAATTTAAGAAATCATTTGTTTGGTATATCAATTGTTAGATGATCAATTAAGAGGCCATTGGGATCTGAGAACATTTATAATCAGCCTTAAATATTAATAATATTGAAAATCAGCCTGTTTTCTGTAATAATCAGCCTTCTGTAACAAAACCTGGTCCATGATAAAGTCCTTAAAGTAGTTTTAGCCGTTCAAATAACATAAAACATCAGGTTATATGGGTAGTTAAACTAATTTATAGGCTATTATTATCATTACTCAGAATTTTGATATTGTTTCTTGAGCTTCCTATGGCCCTTGTTCCTTGAACAAGGAACAAGGGCCAATGTTTTCTATGGCCCAATGTTTTTCTTGGATTATTTCAAACTAAACTGTAAACAGTAGAACCTTGATAGGAAGACATTTATAACACAAAAACCTAATGAACAAGAGTATTTTTCAAATCCCCTTGAAATTGTCATGACATTATTTGTCTTGATAACATGAAGCTCAATAAGAAGAGTTCCTTTCAAAACCATACTGTTTTTAATATTTCTTTATATTGAAGCTCTATTGATAAGAACTCTACATTGATAAAACAATCTGCTTACTCAACAAATTAAAAATAATTTTATAAACATTTCAACACAGCACTAGCGAAAAAAGCTCTGACTCCATAGCCTGTAGGCTAACTTTGTGCTTAAACGTGATAGCTTCTTTTTCTCTGTAAGGAAATTTAATCAAAAAATTTAAAAGAAAAGTAATTTTAAAATTTTGTTGGTGTTATGATGTTACCTACTTTAAACTCAAAAGCCCCTAAAATTGGTGCCCCCCTAAAATGGAGGTAGAATGTTCCGAATTATTCCTCAAATTAACCTACCAATCAGATAATGTAAGAAAATCACCGTAAAATTTAAAGGAAATTGGATTATAATTGTGGCCTCTAAGAGTGTAAAATCCCCTTATGATGATTTATTTAAGATTTATCAATCCAGTGACAAGACCTAACAGTAACTCTTGACGGTATGATGTTTTTGTGATGGTTTTATTAATTTTAGAATAAGACTGATGATGGTCTTTGAAACAAGACCGAAATATATCGTTCTAAAAACTATTTGTTTTTTTGTATATTTAGTGATGAGTAGCGAAAAATCAAATAATAAGACTTAACAGTTTATTTAACCTACCTTGGTTTGACTACAGGTCTTATGAAGACAATTTTTATTCTGTTCAGTAAATTCACATTTTTGTTGATAAATCTATTATTTTTTAGCTGAAATTCTGGAAGGGTCCTTAAAAATGTTTTATGTTCATTTTCAATACTAAAAAAAATAAATTTAATAAAATAGCATGTGGGGTTCATATGAACTTTTTGGGTCTGAAAACCCCAAATTTGGTCCTATCTTAGAAAAGTCCTATATTAAAATTATCGTACAATTCTCATAGTGTAATGTTAGGTGTTGAGCTCGTGTCCTTATCACTGATAGCTATCAGATACCACACTCACTGATACCACGGATCGTACCTCACATTACACTAGTCTTTAGTTGTTTTTCCCCTCCTCGAGGAATTAAAATTTTTTCCCCCTATTTGAAAATTAGGTAAATTTTTTATGATTTTTTAATGATTTTTGAGTTTACAACATACAAGGGATTATTTTCAATAAAATTTGTATACATTAATAAAATTAACCTAAAATGTTGGAATAACCCAGCTAAAATATAGTGTGAATGTAGCCAGCCAGCCACGCCGCGCGGCACAGCCACAGACAGTCAATGTCGTGAACACTAATATAATGGGGCCTATGATAACTTAGTAAAAAATGTATTGAGTATCAAAGGGCTTGTCATTACCATACCGAGGGTGTAAATTTAAGGTGTATGCGGCCTAAAATAGTCGAGTTAAGTTTGATTATAGTGAAAGCTTGCGATTAGTAGGGGTATTCTCGACGCTGTAGACATTAGGGTTCATACCGCAGGGATAAGAGTAAATGTATCTTAAAGTTCATGTAAAGGTGCAACTTTTAAGCCCAAATTTATTAGATTCGGTCGGTAAGTACCTAAGTTATTAGAAATTTAAAATTTATCAACCAAGTTTCCTCAGAATCATATAAATGTATACATTTTGGCTAACAGTAAACGTATTAAGGTAAAACCTTAGTATATTTTAATATATAATCCTTTGGTTCGACTAGTTAAAGGGTAATATACAAGTTTAAACCTTTAATAACATATAATTTTACTTTAACAAGGGCTAATAACGGCGCGAAAACTCATTCCAACAGAATATGCCACAAGGAAAAATTTGTGAAATCCATGTAAAGTGTGTAATTAGGTTATGAATGTAATTTTTCTAAATTAAACACTATTTAAGACTAGAATAATAAAAATTTGAATCTTACAGCAATCATAATGGAGGAAAAATTCCCTTAATAGCTCATTTTTAAACATTTCTGACACGTATACTAACCATATGGTATTAGTTTACATATGATACTATCGAAGGTAATCAATTGAAAAAAGTGATAGTTACTGACGATTTATACTCATTCAGACTATTTAATAAGAGTTTTACTAGATTAGGGATAGTATTTTCGGTCCAACAAATAATTTTAAAAAAAATTTTAATTCTCGGATTTTTTAAAGGTTTTAACATACCTGTTGTAGCAAATCTGCATACTCATTCTCCATGTTATTTAATGGAATTTAATTTCTTTACTTTCACATTTTTAACATTGTTTTATAACATTATTAACCCCCAACCCAAAGGCTGCTTAGCAAGTACAATTATTTAAAACCCCTCCCCTCCATTTTTCAATGACACAATTTCAGTGATAATCAACCCTTTATGGCTCCCTGAAATAAAGTGAATCTTCACTGATAAAGAATGCTTAAAGTTAAATTGAAGTAAAAAACGACCTATAACTTAAGCCCTTCAAAAGTTTAGGCCTGATCAACGCCGACTCTACTACTGCGTTACTATAGCATAGATAGTAGTAGTAGGAAGCAGTAGCAGTAGAGGCAGCCTACTACAAATTTGTTTTTTTTCCAGCAACCTAACAAGAACCATTCTTCATCATGCCCTGTAAAACCTTTTCCGAAATACCACAATAATGGATTTTTTTAACACGCAACTATACCACAATAAATCTATAATATAGAGGAATTATTGCTTGAATTCTGCTCTCCATTTCTCATGATGACTATAACTTTGACACCAACAATGCATGTGAAGGTAAGCTCATAATTATTTACACCTTAATAATAAACCAATTCTCTGTTATAACTGATCATTATGCAAGGCAAGGATTGTTAGAAAATGTTTTCATAATTATCATGAATCGTCACGTAACACTGGTACTTTCCCAATGTGTAGAGATAAGATACTGCAGTGCATATTCCCAACTTACTTTTAAATACCTTATTTTTAAATAAATAAAAAATTATAAACTGTTTTAAATTTAAAATACAGGGTTTGGCAAAAGTCTGGAATATATTAAGTAACTTTCATTTGATTTTGCAGAAAGTAATGAAACTTAACAGTTGTGTATCTATTACAAATACAAATATTTTGGCCTATTTTCTTAGTTTTTCCCACGATGAGGGGACGGTCCACGCTGGAAGTTTTGAAATTCTTAAATGTAAGCATACCTCTAGCTATACCTCATTTTAAAGGTCTTAATCAGTAGATCATGACAGCGCAAGCCACGCATCAAAAGGTTAATCCAATCAGAAGTTACAGCTCCTCAACGATTTTAATGTTGCCCACTCAACTGTATGCGATAGTTAAGAAAAAAAGTCTATTAAGCACTCGGAACTATATAGGTGAGTTTTAGATACAGGTATTTTTCATTAAAAAGGATACTTTGACGTATTATAAAATCTACAATTAAATTAGGCTACATTGTTTCGAGTGCTTTATTAGTAATTAGACTGTTCTCCTTACTTTTTGCTTAGAGTTTAATGGCCAGAACATTAAAATCATTGAGGAGCTGAAACTTATGAATGGATTGACTTTTTGAGACACGGTGTGCGCTGTTATGAATTTTGAAGACTTCCAGCATGGGACGTTATTTGGTCTTGCGAAAAAATAATAAAATACGTGAAAATATTTCTATTTATGACTAATAATGCACAACTGCAAAGTTTCATTACATGGACCAAAATAATTTAGAAGCTATTTCATATATTCCAGACATTTGCTGAACCCTGTATAATTAAGTTAGATTAATGATATAAAAGATTTTAATTGTTTTTTGAGTAGTTTTTTTCAAGTGAATTTGTGAAATTGTATCGATATCCTCGTCCAAGATTAGTAAGTGTGAGCAAGAATGAGAAACGATTACGGTGATACCGTACATTAAACCATCTGTGTGGCACACTTATTACCATAGTTTTGGTTTAGCTTAAACTGACAAGAGTACCATATTTTCGGTTTAGCTTAAACTGACAAGAGACCAAATATTTCCTATAACACATAAAACATACTACAAGTGGCAGAAAATGAATGGTAATGCTTATAGCAGGTCTACACTCTTGTCGAAAAAAGGTGAGATCAAACGAGGGTGTTCATGATATTTGAAAATCAGCATGATGCACTTGGCAAGCCTCGTTCTACCTTACTCTCATAAGGCCACATACTTCAAACCCACATATTCCTATGTCAATTAACAATTTATACAGTACTTAGTACAGTTATTGTCATTTCATAAATCATGGTAATTATAATCAATATAAAATTGTTATGTGAGAAAAAATTTATATTTAAAAAAATGTGTTTTTTACAGTAAACAACAACCACTTTCCTGGAAACATGATCAAAACTTTGAAGACGTTAGATGTAAACTGATCACAGAAAAAGAAAGTCTTTGAATGCATCAAAATGAAGAATAATATAAAATGTTTACGTTCAATGAAAAATTAATGATTAAACTTTTACTTTTGTAAAAACATACGTTACAATATACTCATTATACGATGATATATAATATAGGCCTATACAAAGTCAATGCTTGTGCGCTTGAAAATATACTTTTTACTTTATCAGCTGCATTTATCTTCTGATTTTCTTTTGTATCTGTATAGAGACATCCCCTTCTGGTGATATTTTAGATAACCCATTTTTGGAGAGTTTCATGCCTCAAATCTGGTTTTTAAATCTGAAAAATAATCCCAAAACAGATCTCAATAATGTATTAATACATGATAAAAAGATTAGCCTACCTTTTCCCTGTACTGGCATAAATATCTAATAATTAATTGGTTCCGATGTTTTTTTTTATATACTATATTCTGTTGATTTTATACTCAACACCCTACTTTATGAAGGTTAACATAAGTTTAACGTTTTTTACCTAAACCTTCTTGAATTCATGAATGGTTTTTCAATGTATAATAAACATCAAAAGTAGGCTATCTTTCAATTTGCACTAACAGATAAACTTAGAATATTACAAAACTAGAATACAGGCCACTGCCTGTAATTGTTTTTTTTTACTTAAAATTTCCATAAATCATGATAGTTGCAAATGCTTTGAAACATATAGTTTGTAATTATTGTTAATCAGTAACGGAATGTTTATAATTAGAGATTAAATAGTTTAGGCCTACTAGTCAAAATTCAATTAGAAAATATTGAGGGTTTGTTTTCAATCCTTCCTGCAATAAAAAAAATTTTAATAGATTTGGCTACATTTTGTTGCTATTCAGTAACCAACAAGGCAATTTTTGGTACAACCATAAAAACTGAGTGGCTGCAAAAATAATTAAATTGTAGGAAACTGTGTCTTCTTCCAAGTTGCACCACTTGAGTTTTTTTCTGTGGGAATAATAGTAGGCCTATTCAAGATATCCGCCCAACACACAATATAACGCCAATTCAGTAAAATGATAAAAAACAGCAAACTTAGTGGCCCCAAGCTCCAATGCATCCAGCAACATGAGTTAGGGCCTATGGAAATTCAACTGATATAAATCTATTTTTTTTGTTACCTTAACGATTCTTTGACGTCTTGTATGGGACTAGTCTGAATAAGTCATTTGCTATAACAATCCTATTTAATTTTTATGGTCCTTAACACATTCGCTGCGTACCACATACCAGTATGTGGTCCGCGTCGCGACCCGAGTGCGGGCCACATACCGGATTGTGGTTACACCATTCACAAGGATTCAGTTTACCGTGTCCCAGCACTTAGCTCGGGAACGTTGATTCGTTGCCCGCATGTGGTTCGGAATACTTGCTTTTCAGTTGTGTACTTCGCTGTATATACCAGTATGTATATATGTGGAGTATGTACCTATATTTATCCCGGCACATGGTATTTTGCTGCCGCAGTGAATGTGTTAACTATTAGAAATTAGATTCAAGCCTAACTTAAACGTGCTGCCATTAATATTTATTTCATAATAAATTAAAATAAGTTTTATTGTTGATAAAAACATAGTTGGTCCTGGCATGTATATACATAGGCTAGATTTGGCAGTCTGAAAACAAAATTTTGGCTCTCTAAAATGATTAATTTGTTAGACTTAAGCAATTAGATACTCTCTGCACATTAGGGTGTCTCCTTAAGTGATGGCCTTTTTGAATTAAGGTTTGAATCTGATGGTCAAAATCTATCAGACGCATCAAGAAATTTCCCTGACTTAAAGGAAAAAACAGCCTTTGTGCAGATGGGCTAATAAGTCAAGTTCAAGAGTAAGTTTTTGTTAGGCGAGGGCAGGACTTTTTTCACTTTAATGCGATGCTTCACTGATTAATTAAATTAGGGAACTATAATTTTTTTAAGCACAGAAAGATGACACGGACATGTGAACTTTAGAAACTTGGTAGATTATGACGGCTATAGTCAGGATTTAAGGACTCTGTAATGTTGCAATGAGAAGGGTCCTAAGAGCCCTCGCGAGTCCGCTGTTAACTTATTCATCAGATAATTTTTAAGGAATCCATAGTAACAAGAAATATAATTAAAATATTAGCATTTTCTCTAGTTTTAATCTTGATCCAGATGAAGACTGGTTGGCCCATCCAGGAATTACTTCGGAGGAGTTGACTTTAAAGTCTAGTATTAAGATTGTACGGTAAGTATGTAAAGAATGTAGGCAAAAGTACACAATGATCATGTAGGGGGTATGCCTTTTATATCTTCTTCTATCATCACTATTATTACCCATTTAGCCTGTTGTTTTAGGGAACTAACTTTCATATTCAATTTAACCTATTACAAAAGTAACCTAGCTTATGACACTATACTTACAGTTTGTTTTTTAAAGAAGTACATATTATGCAGATTTTAACAATGCCATATCTCATCCAATTATATTAGGGATTTTATCGTGATCAAAACTTTCAATAACCTTTGTTGATTTATCTTAAAAATAATATCACGCTTCATACTAATTTAACTATCATCCACTCATCCGATCCATGAAAGTATGAAATAAAAAGTAAACAATTAAAGTGAAGCTAGGCAAAGGCAGACGACAGATGACAAGAGGCGCCGTTTTTTTTTTTGTATTTTTTGCTAGATTAGTTCGTGGCCTAGTTGCCAGGCAGCGCTGCTGATTGAGCCACGGAGTTAACAAGGGACTGGCAACTCTTAACGAAGTTATTATTATTACTCTATGCAGCGTGCGACCCTAACGGTACGTCCTGAGTGCACGCCGGTTCCAATTCCGACTCAGATTCAGATTATCGGCGCCTGTTTAGTCTGATTCACATTTTTTGTAGGTGGTCATAGTGCAGGCATGAAAGGCTCGCCGACTCGGCGAGCATGCAATAGAGTTGCCAATGTTGTGTATATTATTTCACCAGTACAACTAATGTAATAAATGCCTAATTTAATAAGTGTTATTAATTAATTTACACGGCAAATTGGTAATTTAAGAGGCCTCTGCGGAAAAGATGTCGGGGAGTAGTAAAAAAACCCACGTAGCAATTAATTATTTTATAATGGTAGCCTAAACGGCAGCAAAGCAAGCTTAACAACAAAATGTATGCTCGCAACTTTGACATAGTCAGGATTTAATTTGTGTACCTTATCTCAAGTCTTTCTAGTTCGTGAAAATCAACAAAAAATATATTGAGATAGTGCGACGAGCAGATAAGGAAACAACAATGGACTTACAAAAAATTGAAGGTGCAAAAGGAATATTTTAACTCTACAAACCATTTTAGCTAAGTGATATAATAACCTATCATTTCAAATTGACAAATTTGTTCCTGTGACTTGAATCAGACCATTATTCTTTTCAGTTTGAATAAGCTGCTTTACTTGTAAAAAATCCTTATTTTGACCTATCCACTAGGCCTACAGCCATTTAAAATAAATTTAGAAGTATTGATCTTGTACAAATAGGTTGTTTCACTAACCTTCAACGCCTAGTTCCAATGGAATTTCTTTCCAACATTTATCTACTATATCTCTGTTTGAATATGCTATGAGTATTTAATCCCAGATCGGTGGGTTTCTTACAATATGAGAGATTAAAGCTGGTAAATCCATTAACTGCTGAAATTAGGTTTCAAAATTAAATGTTGCGATTTATTTAAAATGGCAGCTGGAGCAATCGGAAACTGGAATCCGCAACCGGAATGAATAATACATTCCGGTGAACAGGCACCTGCGCGCAAGCTCTGCTTCTGGCTGCCACAATGGCCACTTCCGTTAAAATACAAGTGTCATTCCTGTCGCCGAAAATCTGAATCTGAGTCGGAATCGGAACCGGTGTGCACTCAGGACGTACCGTAAGCAAGGCCAGCCGGGCTTTGTGGGCCGCCTGGTGGTAAGTCCGGCGCTGACCGCAGTGTGATATATGCTACATAACAACTAAAAACATGGATATAATTCAAAATCTGCATTTTAACTAGAAGCAGTCAGGGTCAGGATAAAGTTGAATATCTTTGACAATGCACTTCTTTTGTTTGAAGTTAAATCATGTGATTCTGTTACATTATGTAATGCCTTTGTATACCATCCAAAAAATGAACAAAAGTAGAAAATGGCTTGTAATATACTGTGTGTCCCAAAAGTCCCGGACCGGTTTAATATCTTTTGAAGTAAGCCAGATTTCAAAACAATATTTCGCATACCTTTTAGGACTAAAAAATACTACTTTTTGATGCATGTGTCATTTCTGCCCCTGCCCCCAAAATTGGATTTGGGGGGGGGGTTGCCCCAAAATTTTAAATGTAAACCCCCATTTTGCGACTGCTTGTTTTAAAGGGCTTGTTAAAAGAAACACAATGCCGCAAACCGGAGGTCGATATCATGCTCCAGTCCAAAATGGCGGCCATTCAAAAATTTACAAATGCCGTGCGTCAATGAAAATTGAGTATTTTCTGTATTCAGCAATTCACATTTAAATTGAATAAGAACCACCAGAACACATATTAACTACTTAAAAGAAACAAAAATAATAATTTCTTGTTATCATTATCAAGGTTCAACCCTCAAAAATGGTTTTGGAGGTGGGGGTTTGTCCAACCAATTCCAATATCAACTCACATCGTATGACCACTCGTTTTAATATGCTGAATGAGTAAAAAAAGAAGCCAAAGCTTGTTTTAGTAAAATTTCAAAAAAAAATAGTTATCTTTGTGGCAAATATTTGGTACTTCATGTATGGGGGTTTTCCTAAAAGATAACGCATAAACGACTCTCCGCAAGTATCGACCTTTGCCGCTGAGCCAAAGGTCGCATCAAGGCGGATATTCATTAGTAACTTTATTTTACTAAATTGAGTACTTTCTGTATTCGGCAATTCACATTTAAATCGAATAAGAATCACCATAACACATTTTAACAACATTAAAAGATACAAAAATTATAATTTCTTGTTGTCATCATCAAGGCTTAGCCCTCCAAATGGTTTTGGGGGGTGGGGAAACGCTACAAAATTTATAAGTATTAAAACAAGCTTTGGCTTATTTTTTACTCAGCAAATTAAAATGAGTGGTCAAACGATGTGAGTTGATATTGGAGTTGGTTGGACAAACCCCCAGCCCCCCCAGAACCATTTTGGAGGGTTGAGCCAAGGCCACACTACACTACAGGCCGGAGTCTCCCCCCCTCCTCCCTGATGCCACGTCACAACACCGGCCGAACTACTAGCGCTGTGTTGGAAACAACAACTAAAATCATACGAAAAACGTAAACATTTACCAAAAAATTATGACATTAGAACATTGAAATGTAAACAATAAGAAACAAAACTGTCAAATTTCCAATAAAACATCTGATTAAAAGTAAACAAATTACTTGCCTGTAATGTTTACCGGTTTTTAAGATTATGAAATAAAGTCATGTTTTCTTTAAAAATATTTTCGACCGCATTTGGTTATTCATTAATTAATGCAGATTTGAAAAAATAATGGTTTCTACACGAAAACTGAAACGAATTACTTAGGGCACGATAGTTTTAAGAGTGCGACAGTGAATCGCCATAAGAGTACATTATAAAAGCATCTGCGATTCCGTCTGATAATGTGACGTCACCAAAAAAGGACTCCGGCCTGTAGTGTAGTGTGGCCTTGGTTGAGCCTTGATGATGACAATAACAAGAAATTATTATTTTTGTATCTTTTAAGTAGTTAAAATGTGTTCTGGTGGTCCTTATTCGATTTAAATGTGAATGGCCGATCACATAAAATACTCAATTTTAATTGACGGACAGCATTTTTAAATTTTTGAACCGCCATTTTGGACTGGAGCATGATATCGACCTCCAGTTTGCGGCATTGTGTTTCTTTTAACAAGCACTTTAAAATAAGCAGTCGCAAGATGGGGGTTTACATTTAAAATTTTGGGGCTACCACCCCCAAAATCCAATTTTGGGGGCGGGGGCAAAAATGACACATACATCAAAAGTATTTTTTTTTAGTACTAAAAGGTATGCGAAATATTGTTTTGATATCTGGCTTACTTTTAAAAATATTAAACCGGTCCGGGACTTTTGGGACACACAGTATATTATATTATTGTTATATATTATATTATAGAATATAATTTGTTTTAAAAAAGATCAAACCTAACCTCAACATTTGACAAGTTAAAGACATGACCACAGATGAAGAACTATATGGTTCTTCATCTGTGACATGACTATAAAATAAACAAAGAAGTTCATTGCCAAAGATCTTCCACATCGTCTTGGCCGTTTCTAGTTAAAACAATTTAATTGTATCTTTATGCTCAAATCTCCACCTAAACGGATATAAACTACATATAAATAACGTGTATAGACTTAATGAATAATTTTATAGCCTGAGTAAAAATAAATGTTCATAATAAAAAGAGTTTATTTACCTATTTTTAATTTTTTAATTTTGATATTTTTTAAAGTTATATACCTCGTTAAGCTTGAGTGTTTACAAACAAAAGCATTTTAAGCCAGATTTTTGGGTTCTGGGAAAATTAATTTGATAGGGTAATGAAAATACATTGAACATGTCATCTGTTACCAATCCAAACAAAAAAAGTTCAGGTCAAAAATCTTTTGTCTCATTTTAGCGAATTTCCTTAAAGGAATAAGGTATTACCGTAGGTCTCATGGTAAGACCTAAGCCCGAGACCATGTTAACTTTTCATTTTGGGGCCCCCAGAAGCAAAAAACACTATTCGTTCGAATTTATATACATATATCTATATATCTACATATATATATATATCTATATATATATATATATATATATATATATATATATATATGTCTGTTAACACGATAGCGGCCGTAAATATGGTCTGATCTTAATGAAATTTGGTACAGACGTGTAAAGTGGTAATCACTCGGACGAGTTCGTGAACCAGCCCGATCGGACCACTGGAAGGGGGGGGTAAAGGGGGGTAAACCCCCCAAAAATGGGTTTTTTGAGTTTTTTACATAGAAAATTAAAAATTATCCAACTTTTGCTAGCATTATTGAATTCAGTTCAAAAAAACAAACAATTTAGTATTGTGAATTACTGCTCTATGTCCGTTGGTTTGCGAGATATTGAAAGTGGTAAACACAGTGTACGTTAACCCAATGTTAACCTTATGGGAAATAAAGAAAATTCTATATCTCGCTTATTTCTCAACATATCTTGATAAAACTTGGTAAATGGCTTCTTCTAGTTCAGATCAACTAAATATTGAATTAAAACCACTCAGTTTTGATATACCCGTAGCAGCAAACCTGCATACTCATTCCCCATGTTATTCTTATGGAGCTTACAAAAACATGTTGAATCTCTCTATGTTGGATTGAAATATGTTGTTTTGCATTTGAAATTCGCTGAGTATGCAGGTCTGCTGCAACGGGGGTATTTACATTCTCAAGCTTCAACATGTTCCTCAGTAATTTGAAAATGACTTCATCTCAACGTTGACCTCTCTCCCCCATGCACATTATTTTACCATCATTCTCCATCTCGCCCTTTCCCCACTATTTTCACATGACATAATTTATGGATGGCTTCTCATTCACATGCACAATATATTTTAGGTGGAACCATTTGTAAATAATAAAAATATCTCGCTAGAATGGAGATACCGAGACATAGATGCAATCTTCAGGTGCCTTGATGTTTTCAAGAAGTGGGCATCCATAAATTACTCCATTGCTTTTTGGACATTTTTGGACCCCCCTAATCCTACCCTCATGATTCAACTGATCCCCATATGTTGAACGTTAGTTCGTAATTTTAATATAGTATATTACATAAGTTTGTAAGGCCCGCATTACATATCAATTATAAAAGATCTTTAAAGTTTTATTTGACCAATCACAATTAAGCCAGCTGATTAAAAAAACGTAAATTTTGATTGGTCAAATAAATCTTTTATGGAAGAACTTGTATAAAATATTTGACAGTGTTAATTTGGGCCAAACTATGTTAAAAATACAAATTATTTTAAAATTTAAGGAAGAAAGTATATGTGCAAAGGGAAGGGATGCCTTGCTGTGAAACTCCTGAAAATGCAGGATAAAACACGGTATGTTTAAAATGCTATGATATGTTTTATTGAAAATGAGATACAGGTCTGCTGAAGTTTTTATATTTTCATTATAAAACTACCAATATGATTGAATTAAATTTCTTCCTTTTTTTGACTGATTTAAATCCATTGATTGAATGTTTGCTGACATTTATATACTGTAACAACTATCAAGATAATTAAAAATTACCAGACTAAGAATATTATATATAATACAAAAAGTGCATATTATTGTAATGAAAACCAATGAGTAGTCCCGTCGTATTTTTTTTGCATTTAAAGCTCTTATGAATGATTGAATAAATTTTTTGAATGTTATTTACTAAAAAAAATATTTAAAACAATTTTCTCTTACATGTATTGATTAAGCTCACATATATAGACAGTAAACCCGTTGGAAATTCGTTGAATACACAGAGGTCTGCTATCACGAGGGTATTTGTTTATTTATTCAAACTTAAATTTCCAAACCTCTCTAGCGTAGATTAACTAGAAATTTGGATTGACAGAGCTCAGATTGGCAAGATTCTACTGTACAGTATTTTCTAATTCAGCATCATCATTTAGGAAAGTGTATTAGTGTAAACTATTTATTATTAAGTATTATTAAGAAAAAACAAGGCTAATGTAAAATAAATTATTTCTGGACCTAATTGTAACCAATTATGACCAAATTCTGGTAAGTTTAAGACAGTTATCAGTAAATTCTGGTCATGGTCTGGCCGGATTTGGCCAAGATCTGGACTAGATCTGGCAAGAATAATTTTTTTCATTAGGGTCTGCAAGCCCAAAGTGTATTTTCAAGGTATATCAGAGCATCCTCCACTAATTGGTTATAAGCATATAGTAAGTTTACAGTGTTCTAATTTTCTTATAAGTCAGCTTTAGCAATTGGTCTGTGAATGGAGTATAGAAGACGAAATTCTAAATTCTTTAGCAATATATTCGATTCCTTTTTCATTAGACTTTCTTTGACACTTTGAATCTGAAATCAGTCAGTGGTTTTTTTTGTCAGTGGTTTACTTTCATTTTCTTGGTAGGTAAGACTCAATATAAACACATAAACACGATAACAACAATATAAACAACAATAACAACAATATCAGCACAATCCCCATTTACCCATGTGTTTTGACAACAAACTGATTGATCGTTAGTCAAAAATGTCTGACGAGGGTGGGAAACCAGGGGGGGAATTCCAAGATGAGACCTGAATGGACATGCTTTGTTCGTTGTTTGCCCAAAATATCTGTTCTGGTCTCGCCTTGAGAAAATTGTTGACAAAAGATCGTGATTACTCGAGAACTAGAGAACTACAATGAAGGTTGGAGTCGGCTCATGGAGGCTAATTCCTATAAACATTGTGTTATAGAGATTCAGAGGTATAATGGGAACCGGGAAAAATCTGTATTATCGAACATGTTTGGACGAAAGTAGATGAGTTATGGATGTTCCATTGAATATTGAAAATTATAGCAATTTCAAGGGCATTTAACAAGTGCACGTGCTATAGAGGTTACTTTCAAACAAAGTATTTGTAGAGGTTGTTATGTTATTGATTGTCATGTAAATGAGGTTCTGCGGTATTCCAGCCAATCAGAGGGTGCTTTTTACTGAAACCTTTATCGAGGCTGTATTTGACTCAAGATGGTAATAGAGCTGGCATGAAACTGGAAAAGGGCGTGACAATAGTGTCCTAATAAGCTTTGGTTCAACAGGCTTTGTAAGGCAGATATTATTTGTATTATTCTATTATTATTTGTATTAATATTATTTGTACTTTCTTTTGTCTGTGTTAGAATTCAAATGCTGAAGTTTGTTCAACTATCTCTAAAATGACATCCTGTCTAGCAGAGTTTAAACTTCAACTATTAAGTCTTTATGAAATTGAAAAAAACTGTTGATTACAAAATAATGATAAAAGGGAATAAAGGAGATAATAAAATCTTCTGGTAACAGCATAATATTTTGTCAATTTTATTTTCATTATAGCGCCATTTAACAGTATTCTACCTAAGCACTGTACAAAAACCTAATGCAGTATTGAATAAAATTTGGTAGAATAACACACTTAAAAATGATTGCAGTCATTATTTAAAACAGCAAAAAAAGTATTATGATCACAAAATAGAGGAAAATGATACATAAATGAGTTTGTATTACATCATATTGCAAAAATGTTGCTTTGGAAATGGCTTTTTGTCCAATCGAGGTGGAATTATTCTTAGTACAAAGTACAAGCAGGCTTTTGAAATTTTTGGTAGTGAATACCATATACAATATAAGATTTTTAATGATTTTTTAACCCTTTCTACACAATAATGTAACATAACAAATTTCACAAATGAACTTTTACAAAAAAGGAATAGACTTATTTAGAACTGTACTTATATTAAGTCTATACGAATTATGATAAAATGTCTAAATCTCCACTATCAGAAGATCTTGGTGTTGTGCACCCAGTGTGATGATCTTTAATGTAGACAGCATAGTTCATCCCTTAAACTCACCACATACATGTTCAAAAAAAGTTTTCAAAGCTTCCGCCATTTTTCATGATCAGTATAAAATCATTTGATATCCAAACAGCAGCTTTCTTAAAACATGCTAAAATTTTTTATTTTTTTATTTTTAAAGGACTTGCCATGACGTCGGAACCATGGTAGGACATCTGCCTTTTTTCATTTTCAATATGAGTGTTTATTGTTACATACCTAAACGGCAGATTTCTTTTTTTAGTAAGCATTTATGTTTACTTGTTGTTTGTAAAATTATCGAACCCTTTCACCCCTGAGTGACGCTGAACCTACCTCAAGTGGGCTTAGCAAGCCCCAATTTTATGAATGTTATAGGAACAATAGTCAAGTAACTGAGGAAACTTCAGGCTTTCTTAAAATAGGTGTAGCTAGCCGGCCACTGGCTCTCGGCTATAGAGATGTGTTCAGAGGGCAATGGAAATAGGGAATCAAAGGTGATTAAAAAGTTATGGTGCCATAAGTGGCAATTTCAGTTGTTATGTAGTCTGGTCTACTGTATCTCTGTTGTGAATTGTGAAACATAAAAGACCTAATGGCTGGAGGCTTGGACGTGGGTGATATCACAACGAAATTCAATTGTTTTGGACCCACCTCCCCTTTATTATGTCTTAAGGAAAAAAACATATTGTTTACAATGTGCAGGTGGATCCCTTTTTTACACTGAAATTAGTAAAATACAACCTTATTTTCTAAAAACATATCATATTCAACATGTATTTGGGATTTTACAGCATAGAAAAAATTCAGGAACCATATCACAGCTATGACAGAAACAGATTAACTAAATTTTAAACTAAAAATAATTAGCAACAAATTCATGCCTTAAAATACTTTATTAATGTTAATCATTATATAATAAAAAGTATGGTAGTGTAAACATCTCATATCAATTATTCTGCAAAAGTTGTTACATTAATAGTTTAAACTTATTAGTTTTGTGTCATGTTTTTTGTGCTAAGTTGTGCATCCTGTTTATTATTTTTTAATTTCATAAAAAAAGTATGCAAGTGTATCTTAGTAGTTTTTACAAAGAACTATTTTAATATTTTTATTGGCGATTAATATACTCGACACACTTTCCTCAGATTTACTTAGGATGATTTGATCTTTTTCTAGCTAAAAAGGGGTCGTTTTCTACATATAAAAATCCTAAACTTTTGAAACTCATCTACAACATCCAAAAATCACTATGAAGTTATCAATTTAATGATGAAGTAAGAGAAGACACAACAAGATTAAATATTTCTGATAATTTAAAGGTTGCTGATACAGCAAAATATCGTGTGGAAAACGGTTGATTTATTTTCATATGACCAGATGGTAGAGCAGGAGTCATTTAAGTTGGCCAAAGCATGTACTAATCAGCTCATCTTAAAGTTTTATACAAGTCACATTGAAAACATTGTTGGTTACACATATTGTTTGTTTACATTTTCTTCGAACAGTCAAATCGCCACGTTGAGTTAGTTTACAATATTGTTTTGCTGTCATCCGTGGTAATCGTTTAGGCTGTAAAATGTTTACAATATCACCTATTTTTAGAGTTTTTTATTTTCATTCAACCTTTTTACATAGCTAAAAAGTTTGATCTGATCTTATTTCTTAATTTAAATATATTTTAGTTTTTTAGCTGCTTGATTATTTTTTTCCAGAGCCAATTTTGATAGTTTTGAACTCAATATAAACCGTCTTTCTTGTCAGATGCTGATCTTGAAGCAAGGAGTAACGGTTATTCATATACTCAGGGTTTAGTTAGAAAATCTAAGACTATTAATCATGCCGCATGACACACCTTCTCCATGTTAATACATACTACTTAATTCGAAAAAACCTATCAATAATATTTTCAGTTACACAAGAGAACTTACAGCTGCAATATTGCATCAGAACTTTCTCTTTACTGGGAGTGCTATACTAATACAGATGTTTGTTGACAATGTTTTCAGTATAGCTGGATTTTATGCTTAGGTTCGTAAGAAGATAATAGTTTGTTTACTTTCGTTTTGGCCATCTTACATGACTCCTAGTCTAATTTCTTCTGCCTAATCTATACTACTTCATACTCCACACAACAAATGCGTAGTAACTACGAGAAAAAATGCACAATGTGTCCAAACACTGAGATTGGAATAGTAATGCAATAAAACACTAATTTACAAGAAGAAACGTGCATACTTGATCAGAGTGGAGTAGTAGTGGACTCATGGTGTAAAGAAAAAAGAAAGGTGCGTGTAGAGTTAGCTGTTGTGATGTAGTTGGGCTCACACAACTAGTGCTTTCAGTGCCTTCAATATAACCGAGTTAATACAACTTAATAAAATTATTATTTACATGCATGGTCTTAATCTATTTACTGTTATACCGCTAGGTCCGCTAGTTTCAAGAGCCCAACTATGTTATACCACTTGACTATGCATACACCTTTCTTTTTTCTTTACACCACTTATTGTACTGGCCTTCAGTCGAGCATAATTTTAAATGAGAACAATGCATCCCCATGCTGATCTAGTTTGCATTTGTTTCTGAATTTTGATTAGAGTCGCAGGCACCAAATAGAGCGAGCAGCAATAACTGGAAACACACCAAATCGTCCGCTGAACCTCAGCTGATATGACCAATTAAATTGTTTTTGTTGACCTGTAAAAAACATTTTTTATGTTTTTCAGGGCCTTTTAAGTGTAAATATGTGTTTACTTTAACATTTGATCATATAGTGGATTAACTACCCAAACAAATAATAAACAATGATATCTCCAGCAGCGCACACACTCATCTGCCCTATTTGATGCCCGCGACTATAGGGATTGAGTAATTGAAGAGAAATTCAGCTGACTTACCTTGAATAAAACAAAGATCATTAACAAAAAAAACTTATAATGGTAGGTTTTATAACAGAGTAGAGGATTTTTACTGCCAATAAACAGAATAATATTTGTATTTTGAATGTTTTTCCAGCTTAGTATGGTAATATAAAGTTACTGTTCAGTTTAAACCTGCTGATTATCCTTCCTAATAGGTTTCTAATGAGTTCAATAGTGATCACAAATTTCTAAGAGATGAGTTAGAACTAGAGAACACTATTCATTCTCAGTAAAAAAAAACTCCATACAACATTTGGCAAATCACAAGTTTAAAATTATTAAGTCAGAAAGTTAGGTAAAGTTAGCAAAATCAAACTACTATCTTATACAAAAGCACATAATAATAAATTCAAATCACTTGTGCTGTGTTGTTTCAGTTGTTGAAGTAGTTAACACTTTTAGTTGTATATACAGCTTGTTCACATGAATAACTATCGAGATACGTGCACTGCTCGGAAAGTCATAACTCTGGAAGGCAAAACTCCGACACAAAATACATTCTTCAGTCTACGCACAGGCTAACCGCCCATGTAGAATTTTTCCTTTTACTTAGAGCAGTACAAGATAAATCGAATTTATGTATTTATTCTTTATAGTAGAATTTATTTTTATGTATAATTTAATAAACAACAAAAACTCTTGCACTTTCTTGCTTGATTTTATGTTATTTGTGTTGTATGTGCAGTGTTTGTCTTTTTAGGAAATAAAGCTATTTTTCATTCATTCATTCATGTAAAGGCATAATTCCGAAACACACTGGTTCTGAAAGTCATTACTCCGAATAGCACTGCTCCGACAGGCATAACTCCGAAATGCACTGTTCCGACTGGCATATATCCGACACTTTTGGAACAGTGCATTTCGGAGTTATGCTTGTCGGAGCAGTGCGATTCGGAATAATGACTTTCGGAGTTATGAATTTCGGATCAACCCAACATGGCACGACATGACATGTTTTTGTAAACTCATTAAGAATGACATGGGGAATGAGTTTGTTGGGAAATCAACACGAACATAAGTGCCATTTTTAAACATAGAATTTTTTAATAGCCTATAGGCTAAATTATTGCTTAAAATTGTTCAATATCTTTAGTGTGCAATGAAAAAGTCAAGGATTCAACTTGAAATTTTCTCCGTTGGGAAACTTCTGAGGCCTGTCGGAACAGTGCCATTCGGAGTAATGACTTTCGGATCATTGCATTTCGGGATTACGACTTTCTGAGCAGTGCCACTTGGAGTTCTGACTGTCGGGAGTTGTGCCGTTCAACATTATAAGTCTCGCAAGATGGAAATTCGCTTCAAAATTTTTAAAATAATCACAATTTACCAGACGAAATTAAGTTATAGAACTTGGAAAGGCACTGTTCTGAAAATTATAACTTCGAATAGCACTGCTCCAACAGGCATAACTCCGAAATGCTCTGTTCTGAAAAAAAGTGTCGGAGCAGTGCCATTCAGAGTTATGACTTTCGGAGCAATGCCAGCGCCCGACAACTATCTGTCAATGAGAAAACTCAAAATGGAATTTAAATTTTGTTAAACATTTAAATAAAATACATACAAATCTTCAGCAAACCCATTTTTTAAAACCCTGAATAATAATTTAACAGACCATTCAGTTTGTTCATTCGTTCCAACCATTGATACTCTGCACAAAATTTAAGCGGTAGGGTTAAAACTTTCACCTGCAGCCAAACATAAGGTGAAACCTGAAGCTCTGACAACTTTAACAACACAACAACGAGTCCACAGTGGGCTACACGTGAGGTGGCTAGAACGTGGTGTCGTGGTCGGGGTCGTGGTCCGGTTGCAGGAGAGGGCTGCTCTCGCCTGTCGGCAGGGGGAAGGGCGTGGCGGGCGTGAGGCGAGACGAGGGGGTGGTGGGGGCGGAGCGGCTGAGCCAGTGGCGGCCTCTCGTCAGGGGCATGTAAAGCTTGAGTCGGCTACTGCTGCTACTGCTTCCGCTCTGGAACAATAGATATGTTTTTATGCTAAAACACCAAGCTAGGTTGGGGTTGAATCTGTGAAATTTAAAACCTTGTATCTGTAACAAGATATTACGATGGTAACCACCTTCAATAGTTCCTCTTTTATGCTCCTTACCCAATATTTTTTAACTTTTTCTGTTCCAAATAAAATTGCTGTTTGATAGAGAATAATTTGCTAATTTTGTGAACAAACAAAATATTAACATAGGCAGCCCTGAGGTTATTGAATGAGAAATAAAATAAGGAAATAGTTTGTATAAATGAATCATCATATCCGTTCTGCATTAGTTTCGGAGAACTTGTTCTATGGAGAGGGTAAAGTATTTGGTAATAAACGAAAATGAAAATCTATATAAATAAAATTAGAGTTTTGTCTGTACATTGCTTAGAATTATGAACTGTTTGGTTATTTTTGCGTTTTGAAGGTGAGAGAATCCGAATCAAGCCTTATCCCAATTTATGTCACCATGTAGACCATCACACTTTAGACCGCTTTTCACGCAAAAACTAGATTACTGTTATGGCTGAAACCTTTTTCCTGTGTAGTATGCACATATGAGAAGGTTTTAGACGACTTAAAACTAGCGTACGTCTTTTTGAAATTAAATAGCAAGCTTCTAAAAACCGAGTTTTAATTGATTTCGACCAAGTTTGTTTTGAATTTTCCCATAATTCAAGGGGATGACGTTTTGTTTACATTTTCAGTGTTCTAAGCAGATGGTAGTTACCTTCACTAATGGATTCGTCGTTACAGATGTTTTATGGTTTCATTCAGTTTTATGTTTTGGTTTATAATATTTCTTTTTAATTGACATGTACTATATAAAGTTAATATTTTCCCATTCATTATACATTTATCAGGATTTTCATCCTGATCTGACCCTCGGACTCCACCACAGACCAAGGTCGCGCACAGACCCTCTCAAAAAGATCACATATTAATATCCTTATGCCACAATTATAAGTGATGAAATGTTTATATTCATTTACATTCATTTCATATGTAAAAAATAAAATAAATCACTGACTAGAGATACTTAAAAGTCCTTCCTTCCTTATAACAGCTGTTAATAAAAGAGATAATGTAAACCACTTTTAAAAAATTGCGGGACGGCTCTGTTATTTTGTTGTTCAAAATAGACCCTAAAACATTAGAAAATACTTCGGTGGCATTTAATCAAGGCATTTTCTACTCTACGTATATAAAATTTCATGAAACAGGAAACTGCTTTAAGATTCACCAAGTACGCACGGTCTGCTGCGAAGAGGGTATTTCTTGCCTCAGGGTCACTCTGTACTATAGCACAGATTCAACGTTAGGCCTACTGAGTATAAGCCTTCCCAGGCATCGACACCCTTAGGGGTTTTATCGGCGGGGGCGCTGGAATGTGCTGGCATGTTTAGTATAGAGAGGCCAAATAAAAATGCCTCGTGCGGCGGGGCAGCAATATTTCTACGTACTCCCGTCGGCAGCGACACCCTTAGCGGATTCCTAAAACATTTTTCTGGCTAATGAAAGTATATCTAATTTACATTTACCAAATACCACTGACCTATCATCGCACAGCCCAAACTACTTGAACTTGACTTCGAACCTTGAAACTTTTCATGGACGTTGCTATAGGGCGTGAGCATCCGCTGAGAACGGGTTTTTCAAAATTCAAAGTTTTCAGGGTTTTTCGGTGGGGTCAACGGTCTAAAATTTTTCTGTATAATTTAATGGACAATCTTTCCTTGAAATTGTCAATTTTCATTTAATCAAGAAGGTGGTTTACGCTTCACGTACAGATAGGTCTCTACAGCTGATTTATAGTTTGGTTCCTTTTATCATGGTTGTTTTTTCTTTATTTAGGTGATATGTACTATATTAAAGTCACCAGTTTTTGTACCTTATTTATTTAATCATAAACTCAGTATGTGGCACCATCTTCATTTAGGCAGCGGGTGTTGAAATTGTTATCGTGAGCGAAGCCACGGGCAACTGCTAGTAATGAAAATAAAGGAAAGGCTCAAGGAAAAATGGATCTCAATCAGTCTGCACCCTTCTGTAGCTACAGCCTCTGATGTCTCTGTGAGGGGAGGTACTTATGTGAAAGTGTTAAAATCGTAAACATTTTTGAATTTTAAATGTAAAAGAGGTTTTTCTCTAAAGTCTCAAATGCTTGTAATGCTCAGTCCGCACCTGGTGGTGGGGGAGTTGGTTGATCTTGTGTAGCAGCTGGCGCACCTCGAGAGTGGGGGTGGTGGCTTGCGGGGGGGAGTCTAGGGGGAGGGGCCCGAGTCCCCCCACGGAGCTGACTGCTGACAGACCCCCGGGCGCCTCGCACTGAGACATCAGCACGCAGCTGTGCGCTTGACACGAGCTCAGCGACTGAAAACAGAAGTATAATTGTTACAAGTAATCTTAGAATCAGTTCATTCAAAATGACAATAGAAGGGTTACTTATGGAGTTTTCTCGTTCTGAATGCATAAGCTAAAGTGGTTATTTAAAAGGGCTATATTTCCTGAGGATAAAAAATATAGAAATAGACACCCGGTTAATATTCTTTAAAAAAAATTTGTTTAGAACATACATAGACACAGCATTTTATGAAATATGTAGAATTTATAATGTTATAACATATTGAAACCTATAGCACCTAAAACTATTCCTTCTTCAATAAAAATAGGCAGTCGAAAAACGGCAGAGCCGGATTTACCACAAGTCCGGCCAAGTCGGAGCTTAGGGCTGCAGGCTGAGAGAGGCCGCACAAGGGACATGGAACTTTAATCTGCTAGGGTACTTTTAATGCATGGTAATTGACGCGGTGCACTACACACAACACGGGAACACGGAAGAAAGTATGCACCATTGTGACTGAACAACACTGGTGGCTGAGGAGTGAAAATGAAAATACACTACAATCGAACTTAAATTAGGGTTTAATTCATAACAAAACCTTTTAAATATACTTACTGTACAGGTTTATAACAAAACTATTATTATCTGTCTAATCTACAGAAGTGAAGGAGGTATTTTAATATGAAAAAATGTTTCAAAACACCTTCAGTACCTGGTCAAAGGGTGTGTTACTGGCTTGAATCTGATCTACACTATCTGGAGCACTGGAGTAAGGCGGAGGTACCAGGCTATTGGCCTGCAGAAAACAGAATAACTTCTTGATTAGCGTTAATATCTTGAATTTACTGGATGTCACTATATCACTATTTTAAGATACTGACACTATCACAGCGTATATTAAGACGAATGTAATTAGAAAACATCTAATAATATTTTTAACTTAATACAAACACATAAATTGTACAAAAGACAGTATATTTACTATTTACATAAAGGGTGGATCTGTCACCTTGAAATTCTGTAATTAATGTCTTATAAGTCAATACAATTCAATAAGCATTTTGGTGATATGCCCATTTTAATGTTGTTTATATGGCCCAAAGAAAAGAGGAGAGGAAGGGTTTTAGTTAAAAAACAAAATATTTGATTTTTCTTTCAGATAATATAACCTTAAACGATGAAAATCCTTATGCTACAATCGGGAGCACGGAATAAGGCGGGTGAGTGGCTGTTGACAAAATTGGCATTTATTATTTGCTTGGAAAGTTAACCAACTAGTTGGACATTATCAATCAAATGTTAAAGTCAAAACAAATTTTAAACCTTAAAAAAGCCTTGAA
Organism: Flexamia atlantica; assembly: GCA_035578135.1. Classification (NCBI taxonomy): domain Eukaryota; kingdom Metazoa; phylum Arthropoda; class Insecta; order Hemiptera; family Cicadellidae; genus Flexamia; species Flexamia atlantica. The sequence goes on along the minus strand of JAQJVK010000005.1, from coordinate 13,178,880 downwards.
AAACACAAAAAGGTTTTGGCAGTACAACAAAAAATTTAATTTAGTAATTTCAGCTGAGGTTTACAGACAATTTACTCAGTCAGGGCTGGAACAAAGGGGGTGGCAAGGAGGCACAAGGGGCCAGATTTTTGGAGTTAAAAATAATGAAGGAAAGAAAAAAATTAATAATTTTTAAAGAGCTTTGAAAATTATATAAAGAAATTGGAGAGAAATCCAGTGACATGGTTTCAGAAAACATACAGTACACCTGGGATTATCTGAATTAGTGTGGCGGAACACCAATTCGGCTTACAAAAAGTCTGGATAGTCCAATGTCATTATAATATTGCATAAATAGCGAATGCAAACCAACCCCTTTCATTATCGATGCTGCCTTCAACACATCAAGACAGAACAGCATGTTAGTTTTACACCCACTTTTTTTGAAACTTAATGACAGTTCACACAAAGTTTTCTTTACAAATATAAAGTCATCAAAGGACAGTAACAAGATATCCACGCAATTGCTGAAGGTTAGGCATATTTATGTTGATTACTAGTGGCAAACTAGTAGTGGCATATAACTCTGTTGTTGAACAAAAATAATGTCCTGTACAGGTAATCGACAGCATCAATTAATTTTTGTGATATAAAATGCATACACTGTTGTATTGTAGTTGCATGTTACTTTTAGAAGTTTCTCTTCACACGTAAAACCCGTTAAAATTAAGTTTTTACCGTGATTTTAACATACTCATTTCACGGGTAGTTGATCCGGATAAATCAGGATCCGGGTAATGTGAGGTCCAGATAATCTGAGCAGTACTTTGTGATATTAAGTTGATTTTCACTATAAAAAGAAATGTTTATAATTTGTGGACCAGAGTGTAAAAGTACAGGAAAAATTATGAGATTTAAAGTTCAAGGACACAATATATGTGCTAACATCCCATTTCCCACTACCCGAATAGGATCTTGGAGACTATCCTTTAAATTGTGTCATTTCAGGCTTTCTTTCAAACGACATAATGTGTCCAACAGTTGTATAACAAACATCAGCTGCTTATTGTAATTTATAAGATTCAATTACTACATTGGAATTGAAGAAAATAAAATTCAAATTTAATAATTATGTTTAATGTTCTGATCTCAAAATTGATAGAGCATAGGGTCAACAGATATTGGTTAAGTCAGTATAAAACAAGTTTGTATAAAAGATAAAAATTACATCATAACAAACATTTTTTAAGTTTGATAAAGTGTTTTTTAAAATATTTTATGTTTGAAGTACTGTAATGTAAGAATATGGTAAACCGTATAATATTTAAACTCAGAGAAAATCACAATAAGCCCTTCATAAACGGGAATAGGAACACATCTTCATAGTTTTTTTCAGCGTTAAAAAAACAACATATTCCTAAACTATGAAAAATTAAAGAGAACTAAGACTTCAAGGCCTATTTCACTTTTTCCAAATTTACAGTTACATGAAAAGCTCTGAGTGAATTTTAGAGTCTGATTACATTACCTATAGCTGTTATTAAATTTCTTTGATACCTATAAATTTCATACCTATAAGTTTTGCCCTATTATTTTAAAAACAATAATCACAATTCTCAATAATTTTCCAATAATAATTTCCATTAATGTTTTTTGTGCCATCACAATTTATAAAAAATTGAGTATAACACCGGTAAATTGTAAATTTGGTTATTATTTGTCCCCCTGACAAATTTCTTAGTTCCGGTCCTTTAATAAAAGTTTACAGTTTTTGTTGCCCATCTAATTTTGTGTTTCCAATCATGGTACATTACAGGTAACATTAATTAATATTAAAAAATTAAAAAAACCATTGTGGAGATGCTGGGATTTGAACCCAGGACTTTCAGCATGCGAAGCAGACACTCTACCACTGAGTTACATCCCCACCTGAATTGAAAGGTTGGCACTACTACACAGAAGTGTATTTCGTTGTCTCAAACAAAAGCAAACAATTAAGAGAGGAAACTAAATAAATAAAAACCAATGATCAATAAAATAAAGTAAGTTTGCAAATATTATACTGATAAATAAATTAGATCATGGGAGATTTTAGATAATGATTATATTACATTTACAAAGAAAAAAATCCTAAACACCAAAATAGTGTGTATACCTAATACTTGACTATAGCCAACAATTTAAAAATAAATAAAAACATTAAATGATAACGTACAACATTTTTGCATTAAATAAAACAAAATTCTCACCAATCTACAGGGTTTCTAAAAATAAAATTATATTTCAGCATTATATTTTGAGAGAAACATCTATCACCAATGATTTTTTCACAGGACCATTTTATACAGGACCTACTGCCACACTCTCCCATTACTAAATAATTTGAAGAGGGGAGGTATCCTTTGTGTTGTTTCAAAGTAAAGAGTTTAAAAAATTTTGCTGAACAAAAAGTTATAAATTACATTACACACCTCTTCTCAAGATATTGCATCTTTTAAAACATGAAAGAAAGCGTGTTATTATAACCTCTTTTTAGTCTTTATTCTGAGTGTCCCAAAAGTCCAAAACTGATTTAATAAATTTTAAACTAAAAAATATAGGTTAAAGATATTTTGCACAGAAATGCCGACTAAAAAATACTTCGTTTTGCTGTTCATGTCATATTTATGGTCATTCTACATTCTACTGAACTCAAAATGTGATTTTGGGGGGGTTGCCCTAAATTTTCAAACGTAAACCCTAAACAAGTGACTACTCATTTTGACATGCTTCATGAAAGCACGAAATGCCAAAACCTCGAGGTCAGAGTAAAGTTACTAACCAAAGTTACGGTTGTTTAAAAATTCAAAATTGCCCTGGTTGTATTGAAACTAACAATTTTCAAGTATAATGATTTTTTTTTACCTCGTTTGTGGCGTTGCAGAAGAGGCTGGAACTCAGGGAGTCCGCAGTGCTGGCGGCCGACAGGGATCCTGCGGAGGGAACGGTAACGTCTTCAATACTAGTGTAACGAAGATGATAATTCATTTCAGTCGTTGACAATTATAACAGTTGTCGATTGTTTTGTAAAACATTTATTGCAGTAGAATTTTAATAGTTGATATAATAAAGTTTGATTCAATTCACCATGGAAGATTTATTTATTTATAATTTAAATACTTTATAACAGTTTTTTACAAAACCAATTACAACTAGGAGTACGCTCCTATGTCACGTATAGGTCAAACGAAGTGCAACAAAATTAAATTAAGGCTATTAATTAAAAAAATTAATATTTAAGCGTATAATTAACTACTTATTTATAGATTAAAACAATCTTCGGGGTATAAATATGATGCAGTTCAAATTTCACGAATTTTCATCAAATAGTAAGCGAGGAGTTAGTTCAAAAAGAGTGATTTTCAAGTCGAGTATAACTCACTTCGTTCGAATGAAGCAGTTCTTAAAATTTAACTTATTAAGACTGAGAGCTACGAGAGTTAACTGAACGAACTGATAGAAAATAACTTATATCTATTACTAAAACCCTGATAAGCACCGGGTCCCTACTGCTGACAACTCAAAACTTAAAAGCAATACAATATCTTTACATATGTAATTTTAAATTAATTCTCTTTCAAGATATGAAATCAGTTTCCTCCTTTAAAATTAAAATTACAAAGCCATATTGAACAGTGTTTAATTAAAATTCTTCTGAACTCTTTATGAAGTAGACTTATGCCACTCTTCAAAAGAACAATTTAAGTTTAATACAAACGAATAAATTGCTCGGGTTTGTTAAAAAGTTGAAAGTGGTTTACCGTTCTAGTCAATAAAAGGCCTCCTGAAGGGAATGTTCTGAAACAACTTTCTTTCAAACTTTTATTCATTTAAGCTTTGTAGTGATGCTTCATTACACATCATTTAGCAAGTTACAGGATCATATTAAAACAAAATTTATTAAAACCATAAATATGTTAATTTCCAACTTAAAATACTAAATAAAACACTGAACTTCACATATATTATTTACTTTATACATTCAATTGATGGCTTTGGGTTAGGTATTGTAGGTATATTAGTAAGTAAAAAAGGTTGCTAACCTCTTTTCTTTTTTTACAAACAAAATCAAATAACGGCTAATTTTACTCTTTCTTTTTTTACACCCTCAAGAAGGGAGAATTGACGTGTCAGTGTCAAACATAATCAATTCACCCTAAATCTGAGAATGTTTGAGATCGCTGGACACCCACCGACAGGCCTCATGATGTAGTTTCGGAAGTATTGCACCATGAGGTAGCTGCCGCTCCCGGACTTGCCGTTGTCGGAGTAGCTGATCACCAACGGGTACAGGTCCGGCTTGGATGTCACCTGCACGTACAGTCAACGTGAAAGTGTTATATATATTGAAATCACTTTTAAACTGTCTAAAAATAATTTGTTTAAGATTTGTTAAAGCAAAGAAATTAAGTAAGTGCCAAGCTTCCTACCAGGGTTCACTATTTAACATCTTAGGAAGTTGCGATGATTATCTTTAAAAGTTTATTAGTGTGATTATCTTATACAAGTGCCATGAGAATACCTATTTGTATAATTAAACAACAGATAGAACTCTTGAGAGTGAAACTGTTATAAGATTATAAAATATATTGGTTAAATAATAAAAAAAACTAATAAAGAAGATATAAAAGACTAACTAGTGGATCCGAGCGCACGGAATCGTGCGCTACTATAGCAGAGCGATAATTCAAATGGCGACAAATTTAAAACACAATCATGCTAACACGATCCGTCTTGAGGGTTATGTTTACACAAATTAAAAAATAACAGCAATTAAATTGAAGGGGTCCCTCCAGTAACGTTGTAAGCGACATAAAGTAAATTTTTCACGAAATGGAAAAAACATATAATTGGGAATGTAATGATTTAAATATGTTTTATTTGTTATATATAATTGTAATATCATAAATCTAGCCAAACTATGAAGTATTACAATATTATCGCACGTAATAAAAAAGTTATTACAAAAAAAGTGATTTTAAAATTGCAATAACGTTGTAAATGACAGTCGTTTGCAACGTTGTTGCCGGCTTGGCCTATGCAACAATGTTTCTTTTGGTTTCTTATTTTCATTTATGTACAGTTCCCCAGCATTTCTTCTCTTCTTACTTACATTTCTGGTCCAACTTCCGAACTTAACAGGGCGTTTTTTACTACGATTTAGCCGATTAACATCGGGACGGCGACAGAACGGTGCGCGGTGATAATGCAATTTTTGGCGGATACAACGTTGTTGCAACTGTGGGACCAACAGCACTTGGTTTTCAACCTGTGGTAGTGCTGCCAACACAAGAAATATCAACGAAAAAATGCCCTGCACTGATGCAGGATGTCGTTAACAACCTTACTGCATAGAAATCTCAATTTTGAAAAAGTTGTCGTTTACAACGTTACTGGAGGGACCCCTTCAATTATCCAGCTGATCAAAATGTAAACAATTATGTTCTTCATAAGGATAACATGGGAACTTTAAAAGCCAATGTGGCAGAGCCCAAGGGACTTTTTCAAAAATGTAAGGCCAGTTTGCAAATATATGCGACACGCTCTTTCCAATGAGCCGTCAATGATCAAAATCGGTTAAGAAATGACGGAGGAGTTCATAAGACAAATTTCGTGTTGGCGTATTAATTATATAGATGTAGCTCATTCTAAATACTAAAACACAAGCTTCAACCTGAGCTTTATCTTCTACAATATTTCTTTATAATGTATTTCTTTAGCCACTTCCCAAGAGGGGTTTATTAGATCTCCCATCCATCCAGAAAGATTCCAAATACTGAGGTGGTAACTCAAAGGTGAAGCTCTGGCCTTGTGTGTCCAACGTTCGATTCCAGCAGTGGGACTCCTGCCTATCATGAGCAGGCACCTCTGGCTGTGTTGCCACCACGGTACCTCACTGAGTTTATATCACAGCACAGGCTCATTGGCCCATGAGGACAAAAAGTCGAGGTATTTTTTTCAGAAAATGAGAAAATAAACCTTATTGGCAGGCCTACCTCCGAGTAAGGCGGGGGCGGCGGCTGGTGGAAGGAGGAGCAGCGGCTGTAGTGCGGCGGCTGGCAACACGACCCGGCGCTGTCCGGCTCCGAGGCCGCGTCCGTGTTGGGCGAGTCCCGCTTGCGCCACAGGCCGCAGCCGCACACCACACACACCAGCGCCACTCCGATGATGCCCACACACCTGCCGCATAGAAAACATCCGGCCGTGTGGCATGTTATCAAACGATGCATACACAATCATTTCTTTTCCACTAAACTTAGATATGATAACAATTACAACAATTTCTTTTCTGAATATAAATGTTACTTTAATTTATTAAGTAGTGTTATTGAATTTTATTAGAATATTAATAGGTCTATGCATAGGCTCCTGCCCATGTAGGCATTTTCCATTTTACGAGGCAATGCAAATTTTGTTATAAATTAATTTAGGATACCATGCATGTTAAAATCAAATTATATATTTATGATGTTCGCCTAGATAGTGCATGTGTATGTATTCCTTGCATATTACCAATTAATTGCACATTTAGATGGAATAAATATTTAATTAATTAATTCATTCATACAGTAGTAACCAGAAGCCATACACAATTTTTTTCATAGCTTGCTATTTATGTTTCTTTTAGTCAGAATAATAATATTTGTTATAATGTTATTTCAAAGATTGGGATAAGTAATAGACAGACTAATGTATTTTTTCCTCCTTTTGGATTGTTATGGTTGGACCTACTGACCTTAAGCATATTTAGGAATAGTTATCATACATTGATTTCAAGGCCACTTACATTTGTCGAATAACTAAACCGATTCCAACTTGACAAAGTTGCTAAGACCAGCTGATTCCGCATTTTTCAGAATTGGGTTTGCCTAATGACCTTTAAATATACATATATATATATATATATATATATATATAGATTACTCATCTCTTTGTAAAAAGTCAAGATTTTGTCAGCGTCGTCATATTGGCAGCTATATTGCCGTTTCCAAGAAAAAAATGGAAAAATCAGGATCAGATAGTTTATTGGATAGTTTGTATTATGCGGGTAGCTATTCTTAATCTATACTCAATTCCACATTCACCTCTAAGTACAGGCTATATGGGAGATAGCTATCTGTTAACTTTGCTGTGCTGGGTACATTTTTTCAATATCAGACTGGATGAAAAGGTGGCGCATTAAAGTTAATGAGAGGAAATCTGCCCAGATTACTTTTAGGCTGAAACATGATATGTGCCCTCCTGTAAGTTTCAATAACGTCATCTTGCCACAAGTTGCTGAAGTCAAATATTTAGGGGTGTATTTGGATAGCAAGTTAACATGGTAGTCACATATTTGGAATAAACGTTTGAATCTAAATTTAAAGTATACAAAATTAGCTTGGCTTTTCCACAAAAACTTTAAACTGATGGTTAAAAACAAACTTTATTATATAAAATGATTTCGAAACCCATATAGACCTACAGAATTCAGCCTTGGGGGATTGCTAGCAATTACAACATCAAAACTGTACAGCAATTGAAGGGGTCCCCCGTAAAACGTTCTCAGCGACAAAAACCTAGTTTCGAGTAATCAAGCGTTGAAAGTTGAATTCTAAAACTTGTGTTTCCTCAAGGTTAGAACTTATATTCATATATATTTTTTGATGTCCTATTTATAGCATCATAATTCAGGCTTATATTAAATTTTTACTCGACATTAAGCATTTTAAATAATTTTACGTGTTTTTTTTAGGGTTATAATTAACGTTCTAAATGACTGGCTTTTGAAACGTTCTCTGACAGACTGCTCTTCTGCTTTGTAAGAAAACATCAGGGAGTGTAGTAATACCATCATAAATGAGAATAAAACTGAATATAAAACAATTTTATTGATATAAAAGTACAAAACGTAATGTTGTTACATAACCTGATACGTCATTTTGCAAAAAATGTATCCAAATGTGGTGCTTAAAACGTTATTCTACTACTGCTTTTGGGGGTAGTTTTCAAGGCCTTGGCTTCTTAGTTTTTGAAATATAGGGTAATCCAACTTTTCGAAATTTCTCTCTGGAATTATCTATCCTTTTACATGCCAATATTTTCTTCAAGTGTTTTATTTTTATTTAGACGATTTTGGTCGCTGGGCGGCAACGCGACGCCTGGCGGGGAGTCTATCTTTCAGCGAATAGAACATTATTCCCCAAAAAGTCTGTTCAATCCCGCGAAGCATGCTAACTTTGATAGTTGAAATCAGGGCTGTCAACTCAAATATCTTTAAAACAAAATATACCACGGTGTAGCGTGTCCTAGCTGTAGAGAACCTTTTTCACTAAATATATCCGATTTTGAAATTTTGTCGCTTAGAACGTTGTAAGAGGGGCCCCTTCAGTTTCAGTCAAAATTGATTTGGGCGGCGCTCCAAGCTCCATGGTACATCAGTAACCTTACTTTTTCATAACGACACTGGCATAACATATTCGTAGGAGAAATTAAGCTTTTTTCTGAAAAAAAACACACTTCAAAATTGTACAATCACCCAAACCATCTTGCAATGAATCTCTTGGACAACAGCAACCATGTATATGGGCTGAAACTCTACAATGTGTTGGACATAACATTAGGATTTGATTCTTAATAAAGAATCTTTAGTATACTTTTGTTAGTTTCATTGATGTACGAATACTAACCCACGTCCTGTATAATTCCTCACATTTACTCAATGACAGATAAAAAAACAGATTGTAAATAAAATAAATGTAAAAAATACATCTTATAAAATCATTAGCTAATCATAACATAATTTGGCTGATACAACTTAATGCCATACCATGAAATACACAACTTATGGAAATTCAATACTGAAAAGTGAACGTGGAACTGAGTATCAGATAGTTTAATCTAGTACTAAAGAAATGTAAACAATCATGACATTTTAAAAATAATATTACACTGACTGAAAAGAACAAAGTTTATTTCATATGAATAACACATTGACTAATTTACCTCAATATTGAATCGGAAATTGATTCTATATATCTATTTAAGGTTGTCGGGGTTATCAGACTGTGCCTTGACCCACACTGGTTGAGTTGACAGTCAACTATTAACTCGCCTTCCTACCTGACAATGTAATCTGGCCCAAACCAATGCTCTACTCAAAAACTGAAATTTTAATAAGAGCACTTTATTTTGGGTACTGTACCGTTGAATAAAACATAAATTTAGCGGATGATGTTTTTTTAATGCCACAGTGTTATAAGCATAGCTTTAGTTTGATAAGGATTTTTAAAAATAAATATTCCATAGCACATTGAAATTGTTATACAAAATCATTTCCGTTTCAAACATACTTCAGACTTTTTCATCAAAGTTTCATGAGGAAAGATAGTTTTCAACTAGAATGTATTTTATTAATATTTCATTACACCAATTTATGGATTCAAGAGACAAAAGTAAATAAATTCAAAATGAAAAGTAAGTTTGGTCTGAATAAAATTGCATTACAATTTATTTAATAAACATTTGTTAGAGGTTTGCTAACCAAACAAATCATTAGGATTGAGTTCTGGTTCTGAATTGGCCAATTAAGGTGGTCGCTGTAGTGTCTTTCTGCCATTGAGATGATTATAAAATGGATTCTGTACTTGCATAATATTAGACCTACTATCCTCAAATCCATAAAAATTTTAATTAGTAATATTCGGATTATTTTACTATATTTTGTTAATTGTTATGAAAGTGATTAAACTCATGGATTTTATATGTTGTCATGCAGTTTATTTTGAGATGGATAATCTTTTTAATTATTGATACCATCGTTTAATTGCAAGGTGTTTGTCTGTTTTTATCTGGCCTCTCATGATAGGAAACTCACTGTCTACTAGATTTGTTGTTTGTTAAATATGTAGTGGATATAAGTAAAAGACGTCTTACAACATTTATAATATGTTTACACTAATACTGCACTCAAATAACAGATAAAAAGTATAAGAGTACATAAAAGTACAATCTCAATGTGAGTATCTTATTGGGCCTGATGATGATTGTTGTGAACAATCGAAATCGATTGCCATTTTCTATATTTTATGTATGTTTGCTGTCTCTTATATGAGTGCACTATAAGCATAAATGTATTTATAAAAGTGTCGGAAGATGTCTTTTATTTACATCCAGTATATAGAGCAACACTTTTCATGCTAATAAAGAAGTTATCTAGACCTCAAACTCAACACAGAGGTCTGTTTGATTAATTAATTTTTTTATCTACCTTGGGCACAGAATATATAAAACTGTTAAATTTTTCTCAATATAAAACTTTATTTTTAATTAAAATTCTCCCCCACCCCTTAATTACATCTAATTTGGAATATAAAAGCTAAAACAGGAAAAAACATGATAAATGCATGTTTAAATATTCGACTCCATATGACTCTAAAAAAGTATCGTGATTTTACAAACATTTTACAAGAAATATCCTAAAAATTGAATTTCAATCAAATTCTTCAGTCAACAAATGGTTTTTTTAAGGAATTAAGTTGGCTTAGTAAAGAAATAGAAGAGGAAAGAATGTCATCAAGAAAGTAAACCCTATCAGGTAAATCCACATCGGGGTGTTTTGTTGCACCAACAGATGCCTCCTTTGGGCTGCCTTTATTGGCTTCTCTTATTGGAAAAGTTGGAGTAGTTTTCCTCAGCCCTGCATTTTTCACTTACAAAACAGTTATTTTAGTGTAAAATCAGAACTTCTTAAATTGTTTTTCTACTCTTTGAATGTGAGCTTTTCAATTCTCAAAATGTTGATGAGTGATGTTTACTTACAGCTTTAGTTTAAGGAATTACTAAGAAAATTAAAACACTGTAAATAGAAATAGTTTTTGTGTTGGTAATATCATAATTTACATCCTTATTAAACTACTTACTGTGGAAAAGAATAAATTGAATGATTTGGACCCTGGAACTTGCTAAGTAATTAATTTTAGTAATAAAAAAGAATTTTCAAAATCTAATTGGTTATCTGTTCTCTCAGCCTAAAATATAGTACTACAGGGAGTGCACCAAATAATCATGTAATTGGAAATATTCATCTGCATGACTTAAAAAATGTACACTAAAAAATAACTGTAAAGCCAGATTATTTTCAGTAATGCTTGTTTTTCTCTCATTTTAATGGATCAACTTATGTATTGCTTTAAAACATTGGATGTTCATAAAACTAATAATTTGTAAATATAGTATTTTACATTCATAAGGAACTACCAATATTAGGAGATAACAAATCTGTTAAATCATATTTCAGTGTTGACAAACGACCAAGGCAGAAAAAAAAATCATTATAATAAATAAAATTACTTGTTTTAGTAAATCAAGTTCCAAGCTTATATTAAAAGCAACTTTCCCTAAAATAGTTAAGTGATCAGAATTTATCTGAAACACTTGAAGAGAAACAATCAATACTTTCAGCAATTTTCAAGTGTCCTCGGGTAGATTGAATTCTTTCCAAATCGATTTGCAGGTGATATAGAGCGTGCATGTGGCTCAGCGAGGCAAGTGTCTGTTCCTCAGTCAATCCGTCTTCGTCACAGACAGACGCTCGGGAGACAAATGATCAGACAAAGCTTTGAATGATGGTCCTCCTCGTCAAAGGAAAACATTCCACTCCAATTAAATTTCAGATTGAATATTTCCATTATTCAAATAAAGGGACTCATTTGTGCCCAATCCAGGATGAGTTTGCCAGTATGCATAATAAATCGATTTTTATAATTGTCAAACTAAAACTTTAACAAAATAATTAACAACAATCAAAGGCGACAACCACAGTAAATGGGTCCAGTAAGGGATTGGGTTTTGTTTCTCAGGGTATCTCTTCTTTTTTTTTTATAAAATAGTGTTATACATTTTTTATATCACATTTTTGTCGCAATCAATATGTGTTAGAATTTAGTATAAAGTGTTTTTCTGTAACTATTAAAAAGCTGTTATAACAAGTATGTACAGCGATCGTTATCAATAGTTTTCTTTTCTATAGAGGAAAATAAATGTAATAATATATTGTATTGGTTATTTTACAGTTCCAAGTCAGATCAGGATGTTTACTAACTAGATTTGATTTGAGAATATGTAAATTGATAACACATCTATATAGATTTGAATTTTAGAGCAAAATATTTATCTTTTAATGTTAGAATCAGTGAGCAAAACTGTGCTCGCTGGTTAGAATGTTCTTCTAATTTTGATAATATGCGCAAATTATAAGATGAATCATCATCATAGTTGTAATCTGATTAATGTAAGTGTGAGTGATAGAAAAGGCAATATCAAAATTAATTCCTTTCAAAGTGCATATCAGTGTTTTTAAACAATAGTAAAATCATAGTTGCAATTTGATTAATAGTAATTATAATTTCCAATGTTATTTGTAAGAAATACAAAAAAAATTATTTTTACAAGGCAAGAAACTGTTGTAATGTTTATAACACACCCAAAAGAAAGGCTGGACAGGGAGAACACAGTCACACAATGGCCATACTCACCAGAGATACCAGTGGTTCCAGGAGACAAGACTGAAGAAGTTGGGGGCAGGGGGAGGGTACAGGTAGCAACATCCGAGTGAACAGCATTCTTTGGGGGGAGTGCAGCTGAAAAAGAAAAACAGTAAACACAATGTAACTACAATTAATTGCAATATGCATATTGTAAATATTTTCTGAATGAACTATCTGTATGCTACAGGTAATTTATAACTCAAAACATGATAAGATAGATGGTTTGCTGGGTACAAGTTTATCATGTTGAGGACTTAATGGCAAGGCCCTTTTTTAACCATCGTTCCATCGAGGTAGTGCTATGGGCAAATGAAATAGGTGCCACTTCTAGGGGGATAAAAAAATATGTGACAATAAGGAAACTTAATGTAAATTCACGAGGTTAGAGAAAAACTGGATGGTGGTTAAATACAAAATCTAATTTGAGTTTGATTTGAGTGTCAAGTTGGTAGTTATGTACAGAAAAAAACGTATATACGGTATACATATTGAGCTATTGAAGTAGAGACCCTACGAGCACAATTGCTGGAAATCAATTATTTATTACACAAAAGATTACGATAATTATTATAAAATATGGTAAACAGTATCTGGTAACCCAGGTTTTGCTCGGGAGAATCTTTTCTTCTTGTTGTATTAATAAATGCTGCATTCTGTTGGAAACCATTGTAACTATTTCAAATTAAACCATATTTTTGATATAAACTAATAAACCTAAAGCAAATCTAAAATCCTTGTCATGGTTCCCTTTTGGACAATCCTGTGCCTAAGCTGTAAAAAATGTAAAACTTAATCACCATATGGCACATAATGAGATTCTAAGCCTTAATTTGTCACCAAGATCAAGGGTCTACGTCTTGTGGAATTTGTTGTAGCTCCTGCTATATTATCTCACAATTTCTTTATATTATATTGTTTATTTATTCTGTAATAAACAATGTATAAAATGAGGTTTCACAGTTGATAAACACATAATAAAAACAAGCGATAGTAAAAAATCTATATAAATAAAATATAAATAATTAGGAAATAACTAATTAGAAAGTTATGAATTGATAGAAGGGATGGTGAAGTAAAAGATGTAGCCTAGATTGATTTCTGAGATTATATTTTTAAAGATTTAGCGGTGGTTGTAGTACGTGTGGTTAGTGTTGATTTCCACTAACACCTTGCACTGTTTGGTGCAGTTTAGACACATGGTGAGTGTATAGAAGATACCAGTAGGAGTATTTTTGTCTGAAGAACCAACCTTGAATACATGTAAATCACCCCTATACCAGCCATTAAAGATGGCCGCCATTACATACATAAATTATTGCATATGACTCCGGTAATAGTATTCTGATCTTGATAAACTTGTTTTGTTTGAAAGTTATTCCTAAAGTAAAACTTTTTTGCATTTAAAATGTCTTTCTAAAGTTAATTGTTTTTGTTTTATATTTGAAAAACCAAATTTCCCATTAAATTCCATGAAATAGTCTAATTCCTCAAAAAATCTGTTTTAAAGGGCTTTGAAAGCCTATAGCTAAATGTAATACGTCCTACAGGCTGAAACCCTATACGCACAGAAATTTTTATTCCAACTGGTCAACTATTACTAACAAAATTATGCCATCAAAAATATATATGCACTGACCGAATTTGCCTAGTTTTTTCTATATTTTTTGGATTAAAAAAATTAGGTAAAGACAAAATTAAATTAGAGAAAAATAATTAACGAACTGAGATAAATTGATTATAATAGTGTAATTTTATGTTTTCATATATTTCAAAGGGCCAAGAGGCGTTTTGGTCGCCCCATGTTAAGCATCAGGCAAAAGAACATGCTCTGACTTTTTCCGTAGTAAAAACAAAAGTCCGGAAAAAGTCAGAGCCTGTTGATTTTTCTCTGTTAATATTTACTTGTTATTTTCATTTATAGATTTGTTTTAGTTTAGAAAAATCTAGTGACTAAAACAATCTACAAAAAGTAAAAACAAATCTGTTAGAGAGAAAGCACAATAGAGTTATGACATTATCATTCCAAGGCATATATGGAAACAAAAATATCATTGACCTCTGAAGGAAATATATCAAATATTTTATCATCAGTAACAGAACAAACAAGGATGTGAACGCTTGGGCAAGAAAACCCTTTTAGAGCCATCAAACAAAAACAATCTGACTGGACCTTCCAAGTAAGGGACTCTGTTATTGATGGTCTACAGGGACCCAAAGGGAGAGTACCTCCCATAATATACGAATCTGAGACATCTTATTTTGGCTTTTAAAAAATTTACGAAATGATTATTATTCGTCAATATATTATTATTGCTTGAATATAACAGTGATAAAATATACTATATGTTGGGGCGTTCATTGATTATATCCAAAAGGTTGGCAAAAGTTACTGATAAGATTATAAAAAATTAACTTTTTAGAAAATAATTTATGCTAAAACCTAAAACAAAATTAGTTTGTAGGTGAGACTCTTCTTGCAGGGGTACTATTATAGTTGGATCACATTCAGACTTATAAGAAAATTATGGCTTTTTTAGATCCCACATGCCATATGAAAAATTCACTGAACTGTTAAAATTTGTAAGTGCAATTTTTGTAAAAAATGATACAATTATTTTTAATTTTGATTTTTCAACAAAAATATAATTACAATTTTAAGTTAAAATAATTTTTTTAAACATGTTTCTGGAACGTATTCTACTTCCTTGCTAAATTAAATACACAGTCAAATTATTTCACAACCAACATAGACAAATTACTTTATTAAATAAATAAATAAAATTGTCTTTATTCTCGAGCGTTTTTCATGCTGACATGTTTTACAAAAAAACTCAAGTCATAACTAAAAACTAAATACAATAAAATAAACATAACATTTTTATTTGCAACTAAACAAGGACATTGGATATTCATCCACGTAATAAATCACTTTCTATCTTTTTCTTAAAAGTCCACAGACTTCCCAGCTCATGACTCATCCCAAACGAATTCAGGAGCTTTGGTGCAAAATTTGAGTACCCACCCCTAGCGGACTCACAGCTCACACGAGGCATCTCCAGCATGTCTTCCTGCCTAGTGCAGCGGGAACGCACCTCAGAGCGGGTTTTCAGCCTCTCTCTCAGATACTCTGGCTTCCCCTCCATCAGAACTTTACGGGCAAGGCAAGCAGTGCGGAGAAAGCACAAGTCAGCCATAGGCAATAAGCCTAGGGATATCCGCTCAAGTGATACATGATCATACTTCCTCAACCTGCAAATGTACCTGACACACATATTTTGGACTCTCTGCAATCTGTTCATGTCACCCAGTGATATGGGATTTCCATATATCGGAAAACAGTATTCAAATACAGAGAGTACCAAAGCCTGTCCTGTACAAGGCGAAACCTTGTAGGAGGGGGAAACAGGTGTTGCTGCCTGTATAAAATTCTCAGTCGGGCCACAGCTCTCTGACAAGCCATGCTCACATGACCAGAGAAAGAAAGCTTGGAATCAAATTGAAGTCCAAGAAGTTTGAGAATTGCACTCATCCAACAGAACACCATCAATGTATATACCAGACAATGGTTGTGATATCAGCACATTGCTGGCCGAGAATGTCAGCAAAGAGCATTTATTCTTGTTCAGCTGGATGCCATGACTTGTGGACCAAGCGTTGATGGCCTCAAGATCTGAATTGAGATTACTGACAGCCCGACTGGCCTGATTTGTGTCATACTGAATAGCAAGCTGAGCATCATCAGCATACGAGTACAGCTTGCAGTGCTGTAAATTTCTTCCCATGGTGGCAGCAAACAAGGTAAAGAGAACAGGTCCAAGGGAACTACCCTGAGGTACACCCAATGATTTGCTCACATGGGCAGAGAGATCTGATCCCACTTTGGTCCTGTAACTTCTTCCGTCCAAATAGGACTGAAACCATGAAGTCGTTTGATGCTCAAACCTGTAGTGCCTCATCACTAAGTCTATTTTTTAACAATACAGACAAAACATATCCAAAGGAATATAATGTTTGTTGATATTTATAGGCACTAGTTATTTGTGCATCTCGGGTCTAAAGCATCTTTTTCTCCGCGAGGGAAACTGTTGTCGCCCGATGGCGGAGCCGAGGGCGACAATTTTCCTGAAGGAGAAAAATCACTTTAGTCCCTTGATGCACACAAAATTTTTCCTCCCCCTAAGCTATTAACAATAACTGTGACAATATAACTTTTCCTTCATATGATCCTTTTCTCCTTTAAACTAGGCTAGATTAGAATCACATATAACATAAGCTACTTAGGCAATTTAAACAACCATTTATTCACACTTTCACACTATTTTTAACTCTATTTTTCTAAAGTCTATTAATTAAAAATACCTCTCAAAATTTGTAGGTACATTTAGGTACATGATGTAAGAAAAAATCATGTTTTTAAAACGTTCGGCATATTGGTAATAACAAACTCTAAATCAGGTGTTTTTTTATATTCGGTGTTGCCAACTTAATTCATAAAAACAAATTATTTCCTGGCTATTAAATACATACGGTTTTGTTTTCTTAAGCTGAAACACTGAAGTTCTTGAATTATTTAGAGTAAGCAAATGAAAATCGACAGTATTGCCACATTTTCTCACTGTCCATCGTGGTGTTGCCGGATTTCTCCCCATGTATGAGATTACTTTTAGTCCCATGGGAGAAAAAGTAGATGACTTTTAGTCCCGTGGGAGAAAAAAGTAAGTAAGGAAATCCCATGGAGTACTTTAGTATTCTATTCCAGGGACTAAAAGACGACTTTAGATAGTAAGTGGAGGAAAAGTATATTTCATAATAAGAGTGGAAAGTGGGTCATTGCATATTTGAGACCACATGTTTGAAGTGTGAGATTATTCAAGCACTTCATATGGTAGAAAATATGTAGACCACTTTCACTCGTGTTTTTATCGATACTTTTCACTACTCAGCTGTTGAAACCATAAAAACATGTTTGTTGTTTATGTCGGAAAAATTTAAAACAAAATGCAAAAATCTATTTAGAATCTTAACATTGTTTTTGCATAGTAAACAATGTAATCATGAATTTTCGGAGGTGATAAACAACAAAAACAGGTGATTTCATAGTAGTGTAGCGGAAATATGTTTTTGTACTACTATTTATGGTCTTTATGTTTTGTTTAATGACCATATTATGTTTTGGTTGTTTTTACTTTTGCTTTGACTTAGGCATGATCTTTAACAATAAAATTATCTGACAATAGCCTTAAGCCTGATCTCTAGCCAGTAACATTCATGTCTAAAGTAAAAATAAATTAGATTGATTTAAAAACCAACCAATGTAAATAAACCATTGTGCAAATAACCATTGTGTGAATAAACCAAGAAACATAGGAACAGCAGTTAAAACAATAGGAAAGAGTGCACTGTAGTTCATAGCTGCACCACTATTCTCAAACTACTGATAATTTCTAAGGTATTGAATTGTTATTGAAGACAATACTGGTTGAGTAGCACAAAGGTAAAGTGCTCATTACTGAAGGTTGCCAGATCGGTCATAAGCAAGATTTTGAGAAAATGTTGCCAAGGTTCAAATCTGGACGCAGCTGCTATTGATTAGTACAAGCTCTATATTAATAATTTTGGAAAATGAATCAGCTATTCTTTGTTAGGAATAAATCTTTCATATAGTCCTTTCAACTCTCGTCTTTTATACACATTCACGTTGAGATACACCTAGATGGTGCTGGTGTCTTAAAGAAATGATTAAAGTTAGTAATAGTTGATTTCCTGAGGAAACAAATATTAAATGGACTTTGAACATTTCATTGGAAGAACAACCATAATGGCAGAGTTAGAGGCGTGCGGCAAGGGGGAGACTTCATTGTTTACAAGACTGGGGGCTATTAAGCCTCAGTGAAAGCAAGGCGTTGGAAAGTTATGAATATTGTTGGAATGGAAATCCCAAAGTTGACTGTATTGTCCTGTTATTTTCATTAAATCATCTAAATGATTGCTCAATACTTATGATTGCTATCCAAAGTAAAGACATTCATACTATAAAATAACCTGGTGTTTTATAATTAATGATGTTATTTGGTATTTATTTATTTAATAAATTAACGATATTAAGCTCTGTCAATTTTGCAACAAAGTTCCTGTTTAGATTTTATATGATTCTTGCAGCTTAAAACCTACTAATCTCATAAAGTTAAGTTTTTAAAGCAGGATATGTTGAGTAGTGCATTTCTTATTCACAATGTTATAATGTTAACAAGACCAGATTTATACTTTAGAAGACTTATTTAAATTTAACAAATTAATTGGGTCGTCCTATTTTCACACTGTGAAAGTATTACATTATAGACCTATTAATGATGGATGTTTACATTAAGGGTAAAAGCAAACAAATAACTGCATACGTATCGATCAACTTTTTGTCCTTTCAAAATATTGTCTTTTTTAACAGAATTGTTTATTTTGAAAAGTACCAAATATAAACATTCCTATACATAGAAAATGAATGATACAAATTAAAGAGAAGGAAAGGTAATTTTTATAGTCTTTCTACAGTCCTGATAACCTATGAAGATTAATAAAATTAAGATTATGCTGATCATCCTTAATGTTTCAGTTGGCTGGTAAATCTAATTAGTTTCTCATAGAGTCAAAGCAGAATTATTACTTGTTTTATTTACGAATTTAATTTTTCAGCATTATATTCTGCGGAGCAACGAAAGCGTAGCAGGAGCGCAGGTCAAAGTCGAGTTATTTATCTGCTTGGCCTCGTCCTGTCACAGGAAACTTAATCCTGGAGGGAAATTACAAAGTTTCTGTGTTCAAAGTTCACAAATCATTGTTTGCTGCCAGTTCACTGCTTCACATTCCCTCTTTTAATCATAGTTATTGAGATGATTTATATTTAGCCAGTTCATCATGCAGATGCAATTTGATTTTAATTAACTGCACTTATGCATTTGAAAATATTGTTTAGACAAAATATTTTTATCCTGCTTGACCTTATAATTCCATGTAGATTCTGTTTATATATCAATAAGAATTTCTTTTTAAATTACTAACAAATCTCAAATAAAAATTAAAAGCAAAAAATATACAATATTAAATAACAGTTTTCAAAAGTAGTTATAGTGTAGGGTGAGTGCACCAGTGAATGAGCGGTTAAGGACGATGTCTCATGTTGATTTGACATTGCTTCCTTATTTCATAGCCAAAGTTATATATTTTACTGTATAAAGCACATTTATCCTTTAAGGATTAAGCAACATTACTTAAATTGGTTACTTATGAGAATACTGATTGAAATATTAATTAAAAGAAAATATGTCAATGCTCCAATAAATGAGCGGGTCTGCACCAGTGAATGACTGATCTTGCACTAGTGAATGGCCGGTCTCTTTTGGCTGAATAACTGTCAAAAAACTGAAAAATCAGCTGACAACAATTAATAAGAATAAGTCAGCTGAGAGTATAGATCATGGCTAGTAAATAACCGATCTTGTTCTAGTAAATGACCGCAAAGTTTTCCTCCGGTCATTCTCTGGTTTTTGCCCTAGTTACATTCCAATTTATGACCACCCTCAGTAACAATTAATTATAACATAAAGAGCAATGAAATTTATTTTAAATCGTAGGATAGTATCTTAAATATTATTTAATTGCAACACATTATTGAAATAATTATCAAATACAAAATGAATGTAAGTCCAGCAAAGCCTTACAGGTATCGTCACTGTAGTAAAAAACATCACCATCGAAGATAGTGGGACACTCCATATTAAATGAGTTTAAAAAGTATTTTCAACTCCAACAATTTAAACAAATGAAAGATTTTTGTTAAATAACATTTGAAGACTGGTTTATGCTTATTTTTAATTAGCTAGCCTAAAGAACATGCTTAACACAGGGCTTTTTGAGCAAAACGGTCATTCACTGAGGGGTCACCCGTGTACATTAAGTTCCTTTAATGTACACTGGTGCACCCACCCTACAATGTATTTTTTTATATACATTTTTGTATATAAATTTTGATAACAATATAAACATGACCATTTTACAAAACATTATAATTCATTTGATATACCAGCCTGCAACACAGCATTTGGACAAAAAAGTTTAGATTATGTTGGGATCAAAATTTATAATAAAATACCTATTTCAATAAAATAATTATCGAACCTGAAGAAATTTAAGTCTTTATTAAAAGAAGAACTAATAAGAAAATTAATATATAAAATTGAAGATTTTTAAAATGAAGATTTTAAATAAAAGATTTTATATTTATGGATACAATTAAGTTAAATTATAAATTATATTGTATCAATCTTAACCATATTTATATGGCAATTAAGACATATCTGTAATAAATAAATAAATAAATAAATATATTATTTTGCCTTGGGTTTTTTCTTCTCAGTTGAAAGTCGATAACAGCTGGACGGATTTAAACATTTGAGGCATGGTGTAAAAAAGTTTGAGGCTCCAGTATGAAATTAAAGTCATAGTTTTTATTCTTAGGTAAGTGTTATTTTTTTTAAGTAGATTTGCTAGAATTAAAAAAATGCCACTAACCATTGATGTTGTATCAAAATTTAAGCTCAAGTCTCTTTGTTTTCAACTAAATAGATGGACATGGTTAGAAATAGTTGTAAAGGTTAACCACAGATTGCAACACTTATTTTCCTGGGGGAAGCCAGGATCACGAGCTAGTAAAGAATTAAATTTTTAGTATTAATTGCAAAAAGCAAATTAATTTTACTAATTAATTAATGTGATAATATTTATTATTCAGTGCTTTATAGATCATGTTTTGAAATTAATGACATTACAATAAAATTATCTCAGGTGATAATTTTTGCCGTTAAAGTGTTCTCAGTAAATCAAGTTACAAGTTCCAGTTTTGTTTCTAGACTGGTTCTGAGAAAACGTCGGTGTGAATTCAATCTCCTTTGATATAAAAGAACTTGAGACGGCCTTTCCCTCAGGATTATGTCTTTTTTTATACCAAGGTTGATGGAATCCTACCGGCTACAAGTTTAGGCAATCCAAGATACACATTGAAATCTTATTTATTACGGTACCTGCCAATATTTTTTTCATACTAAAACATTTTTCATCTACATTAACACAGTTCTTTAGTTACATCAACTAATTCTCTAGGCAAAATAGAATCTAAGATTGCTTTTATAAAAAAACTGTGACTTTAATAACAATGAGTTCTTTTGTTAAAGATACAATTTTAATACTTAAAAACGAAACAAATTAGAGTATTTCATGAGTTACTGTACTAAAGAAAAAGACTAGCTGCATTGCTATCTCCTAATGTCCTAATGTCCTAATGTCATAATGTGTTATGTCCTAATGTCGTAATGACTAGGTAAATCGATGGAAATGCAAAAGTTAACATGTAACTGGAGTCAGAACAGAATATAATAAAACAAGGCAAAATCAATAAATGCCGAGCCTGCATGTCTGTCCCTGTTGAAACAGTTAAATACTTAATTACGTCAGTGAAATTTACTCCCTTTAAATGTAATGAGTTACATCTATAGAACTATATCTGTAAACAGTAAATATGTTATCAAAAAATAATTTTTTAAACTGCATAATACCTTGTATAACAAAATAAAATGATGTTTCACAAATATTTTGATTTTATTGTATCATGTGTGATTGCACAAATAAACTAACTATTTACTAAACTGCAAATATTATCATACATTAATGTGATAAATTACTTATAAATTTTTGTTAGATAATATAAAAATATGTTCTTTTAGATATGTCGAAGTAGCGTAATTTTAAATTGAAGACATTAAAACCTGGACACACTGAATAGCTAATTTGTTATAAATAAACCATGGATGTAGAACTGTTGATCATCAGACAAGCAGGCTGATTGGCTGCAACAGATATAATCATACCTCAATTATACTGAAAACTGAACCAATTTATAGGTATTGTAAGGTTGTTTACACACAAGTCAACATTTTTATACTTGATTCCACATTCACCTTTCAGTACAGGTCATGTGTGAGATAGCTGTTGTATTAACTTTGCTGGGTACATTTATTTACAATCATTCATAACAACATATTATAACATCATCAGCTGATTATAACATAATTTGGCTAGTACAACCATTGAATATATAGGTGTTAGTTAATATATATATATATATATATATATATATATATATATATATATATATATATATACCACTAACACTTAATATTCAATGGTACAACTTAAAATGCCATTTGAAATACACAGCTTATGGAAGTTTCATACTGAAAGGTGAACGTGGAACTGAGTATAGCCAACCTTTGTTAACATATGTTGTTTTACAACAACCCACCGATCAATAATAACGACCAATTGGTGGATCAATTATAACAACTATGTTTTTAAAACCTCTCTCAATATGGGGTTTACGGTCTTATTGAGTTTAAAAATAGTGAAAGGGCAAGATATGTTGAACATTTAAATCCAAGTACAAAATTTAAAAATATCATTAATCATTTGCTATTATTACATTTTTGTATTTAAAAATCATAAAAAAGAGAGTTAGTTGTGATAATAATATACAGGGTGTCCCGAAATTATGGTAAAATATTTTAGTATATGATAGTACAGGTAAAAATAAGAAAAAAAGTTCATATGAACATAGGCCCTAAATTGCTTCGTTTTCCGTCTGTGTGTCTGTTTGTGATTTTTACATATTTAATCATATCTCACGAACCGCTAAACGTATAAACTTCAAACTTGGTATATGGATTACCACTATGAAGAACTATTTTTGTATGGAGTATCAAATTTCTACTCTGTACCATTTCAAAATGGCGACTGTTTTTTGTTTTCAAAACTAAATATCTTAAAAACCGTAAATTTTAGAAAAATTACACAAGAGACAAAAAAGTTGCAAAATTTAATCTAATAAACGCTGATATTAATATTATGATGATTGGACAACTAATAACAGAGAAATTTTAATTTTTCTGAATAAAAACATGGTTTTTTCAACATTTTGTCTGCAATTTGCATGTTTTTATTCAGAAAAATTAAAATTTCTCTGTTATTAGATGTCCAAACATCATAATATTAATATAAGCGTTTATTAGATTAAATTTTGCAACTTTTTTGTCTCTTGTGTAATTTTTCTAAAATTTACGGTTTTTAAGATATTTAGTTTTGAAAACAAAAAACAGTCGCCATTTTGAAATGGTACAAAGTAGAAATTTGATAATCCATACAAAAATAGTTATTCATAGTGGTAATCCATATACCAAGTTTGAAGTTTATACGTCTAGCGGTTCGTGAGATATGATTAAATATGTAAAAATCACAAACGGACACACAGACGGAAAACGAAGCAATTTAGGACCTATGTTTACATGAACTTTTTTTCTTATTTTTACCTCTACTATCATATGCTAAAATATTTTACCATAATTTCGGGACACCCTGTATTTTACCTAGTTGGATAGTCTGAAATATTTTTGCGCAAATTGTTGAGGATTATAATGTGAAGTGATTTTACAAACTAAATAAAATAAGAATAAAATTTTATGCATTTAAAAATAAGTGATAAACTAAATACGGTATCTTTATTTGAAGCTCAATAAAAACTGTATTGGGAATAAAGTCGGCTGAAATAAATAAATAATTAACTAATAATGTGAATGGGTATGGACAGAAAGAATTATGAGGCTTAGAACTTTATCCTTATAATTAATATCAATACAAACTCAAACAGGAAATTAAAAGTTTAATGGATTTTGTTCGGTTTGCTCAAGTCAAGTTTGTTGATCACAAGCTGGTTTCTCATTAGCATCAAGTTGAAATCATGGGTTTGCTAAGAGTTTTAATTTCCCTCTCCAACATTAAACTTCCCTTCTGACACATTATTTCCTTTTTAGTCATACTGCACAAATCATCTTTCCTTTTTTAATCGTACTGGTGGGATTTGTATTTACTTCGAGAAATTTCCAGGACGGGATCGTTTTAACGATTGCAACTTAACAGCATGTGTGGCTTTGCAAAACTCGCTAAAAGCCGCTGAAAACGATCGTGTGTATATGTTGATAACTAATGAACGGCTAATATAGCTTTGCGACATTTATGTACGGCTGCGAAAAGATAGCGTGTATCGATCTGTCAGTTGCGGACAAACGGCCGATGAAAATTTGCAAAATTCGCGATCAGCCGCGAAAAAATATTGCGCGTATTTGCCGATTGCGGATGGACGGCAAATGAAGCTTTGCATAATTTGCGTTCGGCCGAAAAAAACAATGGCGCGTATATGCCGACATTGGATGAACAATAAATGTAGCTTTGAGAAATTTGTGAACGGCCGTAAAAAACGATGGTGCGTATTTGTCGTTAGCGGATTAACAACAAAACGTAGCTTGGCAAAATGTGAGAAACGGCCGCGAAAAACGTAAGTTAAAAATAGCTTAAAACAAAGCAGGACAATGGCTTAATGGCAGTTTTTGTGTAAGGAGGCTTGCCTAGCTAAAAAGCAAGCTTTTACAAAAAATATTACTCTGTGCCTAAACTTATTATCCTAGAATATTGAAACTTTCGGAGTATTTTAAGTACAAACTTAGGTAAATAAATATGTAAAGTTATTTGAAACATATTGATAAGTTAAGAAGTTATAAGAAAAATTAAAAATTATCAAGTGGTAAAAACCTAGGTTACAATTATAAATTATATTTGTTTATTTAAATTTCACCAATTAACTTGGTATCATTCTTTTCCTGATACCTAGGGCTATGGTCTGAACTAGAATTATGGATATATTATCACTTTTGGCTGATTGGCTTATTTTTTATGATTTATAAAAAATAAGGATACTTTTTGTATATATATATTTATTTATTTATTTTTACTTCTAGCACTCCTACAGCCATAATCCTAGTTCAGACCATAGAGACTAATGATGTCAATATCCCCTTAAAATTTGGTGGTTATGTCGTAATTGGTTTAGGAGATATGTTGTAAATAATAACAAAAAACCACGTTTCGGGAAATCAGCACCGTACTGTAAAGTACGGCTGACAGGCATAAACACAACATGCACTCATAATTATTTAATTTGGCCATGTATTTCAGCTAAAACGTAAGATATCTTTATAATTTTGGTATCTAACTGTTCAGGAAGAACTTAGAGTATCAAAAATAATATCAGTTAAAAATTGAAAAATTTTCATTTTTATTTTTTAGCTAGGCTAGCCACGTGAGTTAAAAAAATGGCTTAAAACAGCAGTTTTTGTGTAAGTTATCTTTTTTACTTCAAATATAACATAACAATATATTGTACTTTGTATATATTGCATTATATTATATTCTTGTAACTTAACCTCAAACAAAAATTTTGCTGACCTAGGTTTTAAATTTTAGAAAGTGTTTTTGAATGTTTGCCGTGTTGTTCATTGTATATAATCTAAGTTACTATTACTTTATTTTTCATAAAAATTTCTAAAGAACTCGAAAATCCCTGTAGCTATTATCACCATAAAATAAAATCGTTAACAAACATTTTCCGAATCTTTAGAGGTTCAGTAGACAGTAAGTAAAATCCCCTCCCGACCCCGTCCCGAATTCGTGAGGGAAGAAAATATCCCATCCCGTCCCGTCCAGAATTGGAAATCCAATCCCGCCCATATCCAAAAGAAATGTTTGTAATTTTATTTTTTATTTCTTACTATTACATTACTGAAAGGTTTTTAATGTTCCGTCTTATATCAGCGTAGGTATAACGTAAGGTAAAGGTAAGGTTATATTATGCTCTTATCAAAAACTGATTGAAAAAATTCAACATGAGATGAAATGAAATTTAAAGTATTTTACATGCATAAGCAATATTTAAATTTTGGACATAAGATTAAATCTTGCTAAGTTGAAACATTTAATTGGAGGACTGAATCAATCGAGCGGGAAGGAAGGTTGGTAATGGTTCTATGCTTTTTAGCCGGAGGGATAGTGAAGCTGCAATGTGAGGCCTTTCAATTTAATTGAAAAACCTTTTGAATCATTCATTGGAGTATTTTATTTTAATATTTACATTTTCATCATTTATATTTTATGTTTACTTCCCTCTTCCAAATGTATGTATAGGGCGTCACTTCTAATGATTATTTTAAAAATTAAATAATTTTACTTTTTTTACGTCTGTTTCGGAAAATGTACAGCCTGGAAACGACATTGTGACATTAAGCTGCAAAGCTTAAGAATTTAAGGCTAATGGTTTCATTATTTTTATTTCATTTTTGTAGAACCAACTCTACAAGATTTGTGATGATGTGATTTGAGAATTGTGATGGTGGTTAGTAAAGTCAATAGTAATATGCTCAACGGTTGTTAAATGACAGTCATAACAAAATGCAATTTGAATGACCCACTCAAGAAAATATTACATTATCTTTAAGGAAATGCACGTTAAGAGTTGAAAAGTTAAGGAAAATACTCCTAAACAAGGTAAGTTGAATAATTTAAAAGTAAAATACTTAGTATCAGTTGAATAAGTTAATGCTAAATATTATACATTGAAATCATTAAATTTAAACGTCTACAAAATTATTTGTTTTCATTAAATATAACAAAAGTAAAACGAAAACATTTGTGGACGTGCCCTTGACATGAAGCAATGTTATTACGTTTTAGATTACTTGCTATAGTGAACTGTTATGGTATTTGGAATGGGGTTTGACCAACATACAATTTGAAAAAAAAATTCGAAATGTGGTCTCTAATTCAGAATATTATAGTAAAGGAATATTCATAATTTATTTGGTTCCTCGTTTTTAGAAAAAATATTCCTGCAGCATTCTGTTATGGTGTATCCAGGTATGGGTTTGTAAATGACAAAAAACCTAGATAGATATGCATGTGTTAACTGGGTGTAGGTTTTAATATTTTTTTCGGGCAAAACATTCAGCATCGCTCACCCAAGAGTAATAGATGAACAATCAATTATTGGGAGTATAAGATTAATGACACAACGTTGATCGATACTTATTGGTCTGTTTTTACTGACAGGGATGGGACGTTTGATTGATACGCAAGAACATTGATTGGTCTGAAATTGATGATCAACCAATATACATATCACTAAAATTAATACGGTTATGAACGTTTGTTGAACCGACAAATACGAGTAGAAGATGCTGAAATGTAAACATTTTCAAAGGTAACATTAGGTTGACAGCAGTAATGAAAAAGAATATGAATGGTACGTAACAAATTGAATGAGTAATTCATGAGGGTAAAGTCATATCCAGGTGACACTTTCCAATTACACCGCGGCGCCGTGAGGGTTAAATCTGCCTCTGTCATATTAGTACTCTCGTAAAATTTAAAGTTTCCAAATTGAAAAAGAATATTTTAAGGGTCAGCTGAATTCTTTACCGGTTTCCTGACTACACGACAGGCTTCAAATAAATAAACGACTGTGTTCGCAGAAATAATATACTATTGTTGTTGTTGTTGTTTTAATGCTGGGGTTTTGAGTGTTGAGTTTAAGAGAAAAATCACCTTGTTGATGAACAATATTGTCGAGCTTATATAAAAAAGTTGTAGGTTAATTTTATATTTTACATTGGTCCATATTGGTTGTATTTTTACATTGATTTGCATGGCCTATTAACATTAAGGCTGAAAATACTAAGTGGGAAAAATGTTTTGCAGTATAAACGGGGATCACAATATGGTAATAATGACGAGGTCTGTTCGAACACCGATCCTATAATTGATATTAAAACAGAAAAAAGCAATTTAATAAAATCAGCTACAAAAAAAAATAATTAAAGAAATTATAATTTTATCCCAGTTTTGTATTAAAATGTTCTCATTGCAACATTTTCATATTTTATTTAAAAATAAAAGTATAAAATACAAATTAAATAAATTAAAACATAAATTAAAAATATATTTAAACAAATTGATTTTGCTTTAAAGCTTATGGAACGATTTTGCTTTAAAGCTTTGGGTTCCGACACGCAAAATTTTTAATCTTAGGAAAGTATGGACATTTTTAACTGTACCGATTAAGTATGGACACAAATAGTAACAATAATTAATGTTCTTTGACGTAACCGGGAGCAAAGGAAAGTAAATTTAGAGCAAGGAAAAATCAGCTGATCGTTATTCCCTTGTTCTAAATTAGAAGACCTTGGAAAACGATCATTTTCGTTGATATCAGCTGACACCGAAAATTACTTTCAGTAAGGAGTGATGAAAAAGCAATTTTATCCAACACTTTTAAATTTACACATATCGATTCGTCAAGAGAGATTTTTTTGTGTCCTAAGACGTAGCTTGACCTCTCTAATATATATTTTTTATAAAAAACCCCACTTGAATTAAAAATGGAAATACTTCCTACATCGTAGACTATTATTTAGTTTCTGTATATTAATATTTACAGTAAATTTACCTTTTTTTACTGCTATTATAGTCTTTAACATCTCGAATATAATGCTTACCCCAATAAAACCCAGTAAAGGTAGGGTATTAGAAGTATTTAAAGTAATTAAAATAAATTATAGTGATCGCTGACTACGAGATGTAATCCTAAACCCAGTTATGTCTAAAACACAATTAACGAACTTTACACGTTCATCAACTGTTTTTGAGCGTTACGAATTGTTTCAATTAATTGAGCTGAATTAAGTTTGAAGTGCCAAATCCTTTCATCACAGAGGCTAATTTGGAATATGTGCTATAGATTTCCGATCAAGTAAATGAAAATATATTGAAAAATAAAGGAAATTCTAAACCAAAACCATCCGATAAAACCATTGTGAGCTGAAAAGTTTTATTTTGAAAGAAACATTTACAATACAAAGTGAGATAAAATACGAGGAAAACAGAACACTGTAGCGCAGAGTAAACAAAACTCGGAGAACAATTCCAGCTCAAATGTGGCCTCCAAATGAACACTGGGATTCTCTTCAACAAAACAAACATTATGCGCACAATTCCTGTTGATGATCGTTGTAAATTTAGCATCAAATGAACATTTACTGTTGTTCAGATTGACGTTTTATAAGGATTAAGACATTAGAAAAACATCAATCTTTTTTAATATTGTTTCTAATAACATCTGTCATATGTTTTAACTTAAAAGGAGGTGGAGTCGTTTAGTATGATATGAAAATTATTATAAGGGCTACTTGTTGATAATGTGCCAAAGAGTACATTAACTTGATAGAGATCGTTATTCAAACGATCTTTAAAATTATGGATCGGCAATAATCATCATTTTAAATACAAGAAAGCCCCGTTCTGCGGCGTATCTAAAATCATTGCTAAAATGTGCAAACAGGAAACCCTATTTTATATTGAATTGGATGAGCAGCATATTGCAAACGAAGACATTATTCCGATGCCAAAACCACGATCCGTTCTAAATTTCATGGAGTCGTGCATACTAGTTGTTGCAATGTTTGTCCGATTTTGTTAAAATTTGGTAGGAACATTCATTTCTATGATATCGTGGACAAAACTGTTAGGCAAAAAATCGAAGCACCAATTTATAAACTTTAATTTTGGAAAAAACCCTAAATTTGGGGTTCTAGGCCCTGAAAATGTCGTTTAATAATTGAATGTAATTTAATTTTTTTCATATCGTAGAAAAAATTAAAGCTCCTCTCCAAAAATTATAGTATCTAAAAATATTAATAAAAATAATAACTAAAAAGATAATTTACTAAACGCAGTATGTGTTCTGAAGAGATTGTATACACTCCAGCGGCCACCATTAAAATCCAATTTCCTTTCAATTTGGTTGAGATAATATTTTCTAGAACCTGATTGGCAAGTTAGTTGGGTCATTTAGTGGAGGCATAAAGCCCAAAATACGAGGCTGTGTTGACCAAAACAGGCAGTTCAAACCCTTTAAAATTGAAATTCGCTCCCTCACATCACCGCGTGTTCTCGTTATGTAATTTACCTCTGCATGTAGCCCATGTGGTAAAAGTCTTTTCACGCCCGGTATCAAGTAAGTTGTAACATGTTTTCCTTCGATTCTAAAATCTCGATCTGCTTGACATACTGTTAGTGTTAAGAAAGAGGTTTCACATCGAGTTAATCTTATTTTATGATAATAAAATTCCTAACATTATTAAAACTATTTTAATATATTGAGAGGATTCAAAATAATGAAGGAATTTCACTTGAGCTGAACGAAATTCCTGGTGGGTCATTATTGATCCTGCGGCAACATCGGCGGCGCCTCACCCGGCGATCCCACAATATTGTAAACAATGTGCATTCCTTACCATTCCGCCGTCCGATTAAATGCCTCAGCCCCTTTGTCGTTTAGTGTTTTGGACTTCGAGTTTATTTTCTAAGGCGATACAAATGAAAACAAAACGATAATTATCATACAAGAATTATAATTTTGCACATAACCACGAAAAACGTGTTCACAACGTACGTTAATTTCCCTCAGTTTTAGAGTATTTTTTTCGTAAATCTGTTTTGTTCTCTTTCTTGTTATCTTGGAAAGATCGTTCATCAAGGGTTCATCGTTCATCGTCCCCTTTTATGTAAATGTTAAGGCGAACTATTGTTAGTTTACGAATATCCTTTACAGTAAGCTTAAATGGCTTGTAGAAAAATGACGGACAATTAAAATAGAGGCAAGTTGAATTAGACAGCGATTCTTAATCTTGACTGTGATCCTCAGGAAACACAGATCTTTGACATAAAAGAACTTGTTAAGAAGAACAAATGAATCACCTCAAATGTCAGTATACAAATGTACAACGTAATTTGTGTTATCAAATTTAAATTATGCTTTTTGAAATTACTCAATAAGCTCATTTAATAAATTAATTATGTTTTATGCAATTTTGAGCTTTAAAATTTCAATTTAAGTCCTATATAATGTAGTTTTTAAAGAGGATAAAACTGGTGTGATCTTTCAACAAAGATCTTGCAAAAATATATTAATTTGTTTTGAACATTTTGTAGCTGATTACCATACGTATTACAATTACAATAACAAAGTATTACAACTAATGTAACTAAATTATAACTGCATTAAAGCAACTGTTGGATAATTAGTTAACACTTATCCACAAAAAATCGCAATTTTCAAAAATATAAAATTAACTATATAGTTGAGTAAATTATTTGTTGCTTCATTGTAATGCGATGAGACTGAGTAATGCAACTCATGATCGATAGACGAGTGATGAGCTAGTGATCGATCGCTCGAAGTGACATTAAAAAGGGAGTTAACATTACGAGAACCTGCGGTGATATTTGTCTACTGAGTTAATGTCAAAACTTTGGCAGTCTACGTCTCCCTCGTACTTGCCAACAGCGTTTAACTGTGCGCCATTGCAGTAGAATTTGCAGTAGTATTTGAATTTCGCGGTTTGTGGGTAGCTTTAGTTTTAAGGAAGACATAAACTATAGTGAAAATTATTTTCATACATTATATTATTAAAAAAAATTAATAATGGGAACTTTAATTGTAAAAATGTAGCGAGAAATCGAGCACAACCCAGATTCTTAGGGTATGGCCTACTATGAAGTCTAAACATTTTTAACCGTAACTATATCTCGTTTCAAAAGCATTCAAAAGTAGAACAATTGTTTGGTTGGCCGAGTGGTTATATTCGACCTCATAATCGAATCGAATTCTGATTGGGATCGAAATTGGATTTAGTTAACACTTCCTTGCCAATGGGCCATTAATTAATGATGTCATGTAATATAAGGTCGCTGCTAGATAGGAAGAAGACTCTTGATGACAAACGTAAATAATACCTCTAATGTTGAAACGCACATTAAAAAAAAACAGTGCGAATTCGGTGATAAGTGTCCAAACAGAAATTACAGCTCTGTTTAATTAGGCCTATTAGTCTGTTAAAAGAAAAAATGTCTGGAATAATAATCTTAGTATAAGCTAATATTTTAAAGTGTCATGCCAGTAACAATTATGCAAACTCATTATTTACTGCAGTTTTATGGTAACTTATATTTTACTTTAGCTTTACATTTTGCAATTTCCAGGAGACGATCCACCACGAAAGTCTTAGTTTCTCAAAGTTGAGTTTAATCTTATTGATTAAATCTACCGTAAGCTAGATTGCAGTCTTTGACATGTTGTTATACTCGTTGTCAAACACTCGATTCCTCCCTTGCAATGTATTACTCTTATGCGTAATGTTGCGAATTATCGGGCATTCAGCTTTTGCCTGCGTTGCAACTCGTTACAACTCACAATTACCCCGTAAGACAATTTTGTGTAAACGCTATATCCGTCTGGTAAGTAACTGTGTTCTGTATATAAATTATTTGTTCCCAACAAAAATTTAATATAAAAAGTAAAACGGATTGATTTTTTATGCTGTACCGTACCTTTAATGATACAATTATACTTGAATCAATACAATTTTTCAATATACAAAATTTTGCGTTTGTGCTAGTTAGAAAAAAATACCACATCATCTGCCTATCGTACCAAACAATGGGACACAAATCATATTTAATTTGTTACTAGTTTGTTATGGTAATTTTACATAAAAAAACTAGTTTCCAGATTTAATCTGATTTGAAAAAGTTCATCAGTGACTTTCCATCTTTCTCCTTTGGTTATATTTTTTACATTTCATAAATTATTAAAAACGATGTATGTAGATTACAGAAATAGATAAGGTACCAAACATTTTTTTACTATAATCATATATAATATTATTTAGAATTAAATCGAGGAGATCCAATTTAAGGTTTAACAAGTGGTTTGCAGTCCGGAACACATTTTGCTCCAGTGAATATTTTCACTAATTGTTGGTATTTTATGAATAGACCTGACTAAAACTTGTAATTAATTTAGTTTATTACGAATTTTCTTTTCAGAATAACTTTTTCGTTATTTATAATATTTAAAATATAACATTTAAATGCATAGTAAACATAAAAATTACTGTATTTTTAAATCGACTTAAGTCAGCCACCTAGAAAACAAAAGATAATTTTTATATGAAACAGAATCGTCTCAAAACTAAAAAATAACTATATTAACTGTGATTCATTAAATAATTATGTTTTTACCGAATGTAATATTTAGTTTGGGGATTGCTTTCCTACATACATTTTTAAAAGTTGTAAAGTTAAAACATTATTGAACAATAAATTTATTGTTGTTATTGTTCATAAATTATTTAGTTAATCTACTTCGAAGAAAATTTGAAAAACTAATTTTGTGTTGGTTAATGCAAAGTACTGTTTTACGAATATATATTTGTTAATTGTTCATAGTGCACTTAGACAAATGAAATACTGTGATAATATTAAATGATACAAATTATAGAAATAGTTTTTAAATCAGTCATTAATCATAATTTACCACAAATAATGGGCTCAGCTTAACACCACTCGCTGGAATGTATTGGCTCAATGTTTGAACAAAGAGGTTGGGAGAGGTAATGGAGCAATCAGCATGTGAGAACTTTGCAGGTTATTTGAGGCTATTGTTACACTTGCAGTGTTTGTAGTCTGATAACACACATAGGTACACACATAGTCTGATAACACACTTCATTTATTTTTTTATAACTTATTTTTTTATCTGATTTCACCGGTTGAAGTCGAGTTTGATTTATCTTTAAAATTCCCATTTTATAACAGTAAAAACGTAAATAATATTTGGTCACTACAATGGTTTTCTGGAGATTAGACTTCAAAGTTTTCAAATGGCGTCCATCTTGAAACAGCAAGAGGGAGCAAAAATGAATTTGGCACAATGTTTTCCGTTTCAAGATACACAATCGTACGGTACACAGTATGTTTCTTCCATGTATAGACTCTAGTTATTAAAATATAATTGTAAAGTCGATGTTGATATATTTAAAAAAATACTAAATAACATAGAACTATATATTTTGTAATATTTTTTGCTTTTGACCAATTTTAAAACATACTAAAAATTCGACTAAGAAGCTTTGAACACCCTGTAAAAATATCCGTAAAAATTTTACTAGCTATGAATAACAAGGACACTTAAGGAAACTTTATTCATAGCTAGCAAATGTTTGGTACATACGGTTTTATAGTTTTATGAAAAATATACATGGTTTTTATTTGTTCTCAAATAAAAGTTTCTACTTCTCCGTGAAACAAATATTCTTCAAACATTTACCGATGTAGTAGAGTAGATGTAAATCAGTTACGGGATTTTATACTGCGCTTCAAAGTAAAGAGCATCCCAGCGCGAATGTTCTACCTAATATAAATATATAAGTGAAATTAGAACATAACAAAATTATTTGGAAACTGTATATTTTACTTTCTCCCCCCTATACATAGTATATGGAGAAAGTATTGTTTTCGTCAAAATTTTTTACATTCTTTTAGCTAATTCTGACAAAATATATAGTGTGGCTGACTTTTACAGAAATCTGAATTCCACTCATCCAGTGTTTATCTGAACATCGTTTGAAAAAAGTTGTTTGTGTTCTTACTTAATAATCAATTGAAATTAAAAACAACAAAATTAATTTAATTCTTTAGTTTACAAGACAGTTATTGTCAGTGATGACCACGTGAAGGTTGTATAAAAAATCAGAATATATCATTTTGTCAGTCAACAATGTTGGTGATAAATAAACTAAATCCTTAACAAAAACCTTAACCGAAAACGCGAGGGAGGTCCAAGATAAATTAAAAGGAATTTAATGAAAATGCTATGATACTACAGGCCGGTTCGTTTGAATCGTATTGTGAAACAAATTAATAATCACCTAAGAAATATATAAATACAGAAGGAAATCTAATGGATAGCAAAAAGCTGTAAAGAAGTAAATTATGAAACCCTAATTGAATCATACCATCGTGGTTATAAACGTCTCGTAAATAACGTAAACATACTATTATTGTATTCTTATGTGTCCCTCATAAAGTTCTTATTGCTTACATTAATTTTGCAAGTAAATATATTTTAATAACAACTTTTATGAATATTAAAAATCACTAATTTGTAAAATATTGATATTGTGATCATGTTAGTAAGGTAATTGATGAATATAAATTTAGTTAACATTACTTTCTGTTTGTGCAAGGAAAAAAACGAACCCCAAAGCCTGCAACGGAAATTACAGACCGTAGCCGAACAACAACCAATGGAATCAAATTGACCTCTTTACTTCGAGCCACGTCTGGACCATTTTTCCTTCTTTATTTAATAAATCGGTTTCATGGGAGCCTATCCAACTTCTTTCACAGGGACAAATGGAATCTGCGCTTTCGTCTCACATGGTTTTAACTCAGCCATGCTTATACGACCGATTGAGTTACTCAAATGGCGTTACATTTTAACCTTCTTCATACTGAATACGTAGAAAAACCAATCTGAATGAAAATAATTGTCATCGTTTGGCCGGAAGGATATAAAGACTTCAACTATGATTCAACTATGTAACTGTCTTGCAAACTAATCTACAAATTGGATAAAAACCATTAAGGCGGACATCGTGTCTCTTAAGTACGTTATTACGTAAAAAAATAAAGAATATTGTTGATATATTTCAAAATTTTAACAACCATTTTCCCCACCAAATACCAGGCAAATAGATGGGCATAAACTACTATAAACCTAGCAAAAGAAAGAACATTACGTGGAATAAAAAATTGCATAACCACGTAGGTACAACAATGAACTCAACAACAATAAAGACGAATTTCCGACCAGCTTTTGAAGAAAGCAAAATGTAATTTTATAATTTTCAAAGAAGACAACGATATAACATTGAAGAGTTAAGAAAGTAGCTTTTCCTTACAAAATCAAAGACTTACAAGTAATCGCCATCGCAGTATTTGGACGTTGCCTGAAAAATAAGAATGTTTTATTAGTATTGTTTCAATTTAAATAACATGAAATAATACCTATATTATATACTCAGTTCCACGTTCATGTTTCAGTATGGAATTGCCATAAGCCATTTGTGATGGCAATTTAAGTCATTTAACTAAGGATATAAACCGCTGATGATTTTATAATTACAAGCTACTAAAACTATACTAAATGAATAAAGTCAGTAAAGGCAACGGAATAACAATCTGGGAGGTGAACGTGGAACTAAGCAAAGCTTAGCTTGGGTTTAAGCCAAAAATACTAGGAAGGTCCTATATGGTTGGTACTATATTCATTTGTACTACTATATGCGTACAGTGCCGGATTCTGTAGACCTGGAACCTCAGGTCAAGTTTGCTGTGCGGCCTTTCGCTTGCAGAATTGTAAGTTACTCTGTTTACTTTAGGACTCACTTAGTGACAACATGCTGCAGGCCGCAGCCTAGTCGGTCTAAATGAATTCAGGCGTTAAATAAATAGTCGGCGGTAAATTCAACTATGATTATAATAAATAAATTCCCTAAATGTTAATATCTTATAATGAAACCGTACCAAAATACATTATATGAATACTAACAATAGCAAAAACGTAAGTCTACGTCAAAAGACTATTCAATTTGATGGCAAATTATCGTGTTATCTTGGACTTAAAACTAATAACTGTAGATTTTAATACGAGTTCAAGGGCTTCAAAATTAATTTTAGTGTCAAGCTGTCCAATCGATAATTGAGTGCTACGTTTTAACAGTTTGAAACACATTATAATGATGGAATCGTTCGTTCATGAATGCGTCCTCGGTAAAGAATAAAATGAAGTTACTGCACAAGCGAAACAAAGCTGATAACATTAAGGCCATTAAGTAAATGAAAGAGCGTGTTCATACTTACTGAAGTCTCTAATGTATACATGTCGGGTAATGGATAAGACTGCACACAAACATTATTATCGTTGTTCATCGAGACTCTTTGAAAAGGTCAGGGAGAAGTTTAAAAAATTAAAAAAAAATATTTATGATCAAAAGTAAACGTTTGCATCAAAAGTAATAGATTATTTTTGCCAAGTCCGATTTAAGAAGATTCGTATCTTATGACACAGTTAAATCAATTTAACCTTGGAAATAATGTTCAATAATTTATACACATTGAAATTGTTATTCAATATTCAATACAGCAGCCTTCAACTTTTGGACGCGCTACAATAAGGAAAATCAACTCAGCTCATATTTACAACATGAAGAAAACCAATTTTGTATCAGAGCAAAAGAGTCAAGGCGTAACCCGCCTTCGCCTTTTGTTAATGGGGTATTTTAAGATTTTTGGGGCAACCCCAAATGAGTGATCCCTCTTTTGTAAAGATTGACCAGAGAAATTCAATGGCAAGAACCAGAGGTCGTTATCACGCCCCGTACTTCAAAAACAGGCATTTCAAAATTTGAAATATGCATGTACGTTGCCTGTTATATTTATAGAAAACAAACTTTTAATATCTTTAAATTAATTATTGTATCCATCTTGTTATACTCTTCAAAGTAAGGTGTATTTGATGCGGGATACTTTTGAAAATTTGGGTCAGTCCCCTAAATACCCCATATTTGGGGAAGGGGCAAAGTGTGACTCTGACAAAAACGTACTAAACGGTGATATAAAGGAATGACAAGTTTGGTTTTCGTAATGTAACGTGTCCGCACATATCCGCACTTTTGGCTAACTCTGTACATACATTTTCTTTTGAATCCTACTAATCCGTTTCATTCTTTGTGTACAAAACCGATAGTATAGTTTATTATTCCGATAACATCCCGATACACCAGTAAAAACTCATCGTCATGTTATGTCACTTGTAAGAAAATTAGTATTTTATGTAATAAATTGTAAAAGAAAATGTTAAAAGTATTTATAGCTTACATAAGTAATAAATGTCAAAATCCGATTGATTTTATAACTTTATTCAAAGAATAATGAAAAAAAAGAGAATATTTCATGGTGACTGAACCATAAACTTAAAAGAGTAAACCTCAAAATCCTTAAATACAATTCATACAAAACAGTTTAACCAAAACCTTTTAACAAATTGACTTTTCACAAAAGCTACTCAACATGCTAAGAATTGGAAATTACTGTGTTTTGTCCAACTCGAATGAGGAAAAACCACAACAATGAGAGTGGTTTCAACTGGAAGTTGAAGTTAGGAGAAACTATGGACTATAGAGCAATCGAGGTAGAGAACTATTGTTGGAATATAATTGAGAAATCCAAACCAAACAAGTGGCTTGTTCCAACATTTTCACAGGTATTCATTTTTTGCATGGGCTCATGAAAAATAGAATTAGACACTACGATTGTTTTAATTTCTAACATTTTAAAAGTAAAATTTCGATATTATTTATCTATGCGTTAAATTATCATTGTTATAATTGAGATTATAACCGAATAAATTTTATTATCAATTTATTTTCCACTTTCATTGCAAAAGAGAGCTAAGAAGACCTAAATTTCATTTCATATTTTTAAGCTGAGGACAAATTATTTTATGGTTCGAATACCTAAATTTAATGGAGCTGAGTTTTTATATTATTTAGTAATTGTAAATATATTGTTGATTTTTTAAAAGTACTTGAGGAGACTGCCATTAATTCATTTATATGTTATGATTGTTTTAATTATGTTCTGTACTGTTTAATCTGTTTATTTGTTTACGTTAAAATAGTTATAAGTTAGTTTAAGTTATAATAGTTAAGACAGCTGTTTTAGGTTAAGTAAACCTGTAGCTATCCTGTAAATATGAAAATAAATTAAAATTAAATGAAATGAAGATTCCAAACTGAGCTTACATAAGGACTGTAGTTGTTTATAACATGTCAAAAGTTTCATATTAATGCATAAATAATAACAAATAATAATACAAATAATCCTACTCAAGTTTGCAAAAAGAGACCCAAACCATAAACCTCCCCCCCCCATAAATGTTGTAATGTTTGGTAATAATGAATTTACTATCCATATTTTGAAGCCCAAATTTACTTTTATTATTTTGAACATTTTATCCTAAAAGATGTTTTAGCTCCACATACACAACTAAATAGGGTTCTTAGCCGAACAAGGACCTGGCTTGACAATGATGGATAACCCTTTTAGTAATTGAATACTTTGCCCTTCTAAAAAATGTTGACATCAAATAAGGAAAGTAAACTTTCACATCTTTACAGTACAATTTCTAGCTTGAAGTGTTAACGTCTATGCTACACACTGATGATTGGTTTATACTGTCATATAACCCAACCATTAGTGAATAATTTTTATGTCATTGTTATTTTATCGTTAACATACAGGGTGAGTTTTAGTTGTCCCCCCCCTTACTTTTTTTTACATTTCTAAATATAACTATCCCAGACCCCGCCCAAACATTATTGGGTAGTAAGTACCTCGTTTGGAGGGGGTACTTATTTTCGGCCGCCATCTTGGATCCGCCATATTGGATCCAAAATAATTTTTTCAAATGTAAAAGTGGTATTATGACCCATCATTTCAAGCTAGATTTTTTCACTGATTACAATGCCGCAATCCGATTTTTAATATCTCGATTCGTTCTCAAGATATAAGTACTTTTAATTTATTTATTTTCAACCAATTTTAACATTACAAATTGATAAAATAGGCCCATAACCACAAAATAATGCTAGATAGTGACGAACAACCACCATCAGTCATTGTTGAGCGATTTACACTTAACTTTCACCAATGTAAATTTTTTGGCCGCCATCTTGGATCCGCCATTTTGAAATGAGGTAAGTTATTTCAAATATGAAGTTGGGGTTGTGACCCATTATTTCAAACTAGTTTCTTGCGCCGAATTCAATGTCGCAACCCGTTTTTAGCTATAAAAATTAATTTTTAAAAAATTAATACTTTTTGAGATTTTTATTAGAAATTTGTCAAAATCTTGTAAACTAAATATGATAATTAAAAACGGCTTGCGGCATTGAATTCGCCGCAAAAAACTAGTTTGAAATGATGGGTCACAACCCCAACTTCATATTTGAAATAACTTACCTCATTTCAAAATGGCGGATCCAAGATGGCGGCCAAAAAATTTACATTGATGAAAGTTAAGTGTAAATCGCTCAACAATGACTGATGGTGGTTATTCGCCACTATCTAGCATTATTTTGTGGTTATGGGCCTATTTTATCAATTTGTAATGTTAAAATTGGTTGAAAATAAATAAATTTAAAGTACTCATATCTTGAGAACGAATCGAGATATTAAAAAACGGATTGCGGCATTGTAATCAGTGAAAAAATCTAGCTTGAAATGATGGGTCACAACACCACTTTTACATTTGAAAAAATTATTTTGGATCCAATATGGCGGATCCAAGATGGCGGCCTGAAAATGAGTACCCCCTCAAAACGAGGTACTTACTACCCAATAATGTTTGGGCGGGGTCTGGGATAGTTATATTTAGAAATGTAAAGAAAAGTAAGGGGGGGATAATTAAAACTCACCCTGTATATCCCTTAAAATTAACCAATCAACATTACTGGTATCGTGACATTTTTACCAATAAGTATGTTCAATTACACATTTACGATGAAAAACTTCAGTATGACAGGTGAAATACTTAATTGTCAGTGGGTGGTTTCAGTCTGAATTGCTTGAACATTGTGTAATTTCATCTTACAAATATTTTCCATTGCTCGAAAGACTCGAGAACATTTTAGCATACAAACAAGACTCGAGAACTTTTTAGCATACAAACTTTGAAGGACAATTTATTTATCTGATCAACTCCCCAAACCATTGCTTCTATGGAGGTACGAAACTTCGCGCGTAGACCTATACTCTCTTTACAGCATACTCTGATAAGGATTTTTTTTTGTAACTTTCAAAGGCTTCCACCCGAGAAAGAGTCAAAGTTTGTGATGTAGTATAATGGAGAAAGATTTGCTATGATATTTTGCTTTGGCAGTAATCTGCTAATTTACTTAATCTATGTAAATCAACGAATGTTGTAAAAGATCATATGCAAAGCCGGTTACCATAAGCTAGTATAAGATAAAACAACTCCATTAAAATACATGAAAACGTCTATAACACCTTTAAACACTTGCAGGCTGATAATCAAATAATAAAATACTCAAATAATTAAAGAACAATGACGACATAGTACATTTCGTTACTAGTCCGGAAAGTGGCAGCTATCGGGACGAGATAGTGTTTCAATTACTCGGCTTCGCCTCGTAATTGAATTCTACCGAGTACCGGTATAGAGCACTTTCGGACGAGTTCCGAACGGTACTTTTCATCATACCACCTTTTATTTAATATTTCAAAACTTGTTAGTAGTAGCCTACGTTAAAAATTTGTGAGATTATATTAGTGTTATCAATGGTTACATTTCTGTTGTTTACAACAAAACCTAGGGGAGCGGCCTGGTATGAGCGCGAGCTTTCGATCTCGGAGGTCCGGGTTCGAATCCCGCCAATCACCAATGGCGTTTTCGCTAAGTGATAATGCCGT
The DNA here is from genome assembly GCA_035578135.1 of Flexamia atlantica. NCBI lineage: Eukaryota > Metazoa > Arthropoda > Insecta > Hemiptera > Cicadellidae > Flexamia > Flexamia atlantica. The sequence goes on along the minus strand of JAQJVK010000005.1, from coordinate 13,136,956 downwards.
GACCCACTAGGCCTAGCCTGAAGTAATGTGTAAAACGGTTCCGGGCTAGGTCTAGCGCCCGGACAAAACAAACGAAACATAATTTTTACCCAGCTGATAATTCATTTGCTCTTTTTAATATAGATCCAGGCATATATGAATCAACCATGATTATATTTGTATGTTTGTAAACATACCAGTTTTTACATTACAGTTTACACAACCCACCTGGTAACGGTTAGTTTCTATCACAGCTGAGAGTATTTGAAACAGTAGTTTAACGCGATGGTATGATGAAAAATACCTTGGTATTCCCGGGTTATGTATCGATTTTACATTTGCAGCAACCGCACTGGTAAGCAAGTGGTCATATTTACATGATAACGACCACGGTAAGTGGCCGCAGACCTTCGTCCAGGTCGCATTGTACCCCCCCCCCCCCCCCCCCCGTATATCGATCATCCCCCGCCTGGTGACTCTGGCACCTCTCTATTACAAGTTTGTTCTGGCTTTCCAACTTGTTATAATTGACATCACTTAAACTTCATTTGCTCCAATTTGTCTGAGAATCTGACGACATGTACACTCATAGATATGCTTTGAGTGGTTTAGTTTTGAACTTTTGTAATGAGAGAATTTTCAACAAAAATCAATACTTAACTAGGCGTTTTGACATTTTTCAAATATATAATAAATTAAATGTCATTATTTATAGGGTTTCTCCCAGATCTACGTTGTTCACAATATAAAACTACTTTTGTTAGACAACCTACAAACCCTTCCGTTCGAAAGACTATGGATTGATATTAACTTAAAAATTATGCCGACGTTTCAAATGATAATTCAATTTATGGGATTACTTTTTCTAACGTCGACGGTAGTTTATGTATCTTTTCTATAAATCTGAATAATCTTTTTACTGCTTGGTTTTTATACGTTGGAGTACCCTTTTTAACCCCGCATTGGCCCCATTGACATGAAATCTTAATCTTTGCGTAGTACGTTATCAAATAAGCAAAAAATGAGCCGATTCAATACAAGAATTATAATAAATACTTAGACCATTATATTTTATCTTTTATTAACATTTAAATCTTTAAAAAGTCTAGAAAACAATGAAACTTTAATTACCTATTACTGTTGTATAAAATTTAATTTGCTAAATTAAATGACTACCATATAGTAGTCATCAGTTGTTTCCTTTATGGTACACTCTAGGTACTAAGGGGTTTAGCAAAAGTAAACAACTGAATATATTAAATTAATGTATTATAAGAGATAAAAAGGAAATTCCTAGAATTCATGCTAATACTTGAGGGATTACTGTAATATCACCCTGTATAACCTTTGAAGCGATATCAATGAACGCGAAACCTAAATATATATCTGAGGGGAATCATGAGACGCGTATGAAATAGCCGCATTAATAATGCAATCATATCACGTTACATCGGGTATTACCTCCCCCTATCCGCATCATCTGACATATTACCATTTTCTCGTATCATCTTTTCAGAGTGTAAAAGTACAACGAGTCTTCTTACAGAATTAAATGATAATTTTTTATTGCGTAGAGCCTCTACATTGTTGCTTTGGCAATATAGTAGCTTATTACCAAGTATAAAACAAAATATATGATGAAATAATTACTCTGCTAATTTTTTTGTATTAGTAGTTGAAAGTTAGAGTGGCGAATTAATTGCAGCTTAACAACAAGTATTTATAAGCATGAATTTAGTATCTCCAGATTATACTATATAAGATAGTTTAGTTAGAAGTAAAGTTACACAATATGTGAATAAATCAAAATAACCTAGGTGAAAAAGTTGTATGAAATTGTATATTTTCAATCAAAGGTCTAATAACATACTTATCAATATAACTTCAAAAGAAAAAAGAATGCGAATTCGTCAGTAACAAAATCATAATCGAATATTTGAATTAATATTTAGATTAGAAAAATACTAAAGGCGTTCGCTTATTGGAAACGAATTCTACTTGATTGGTGTCGTGCATTAGATGGTATGGAATTTTTGCGCAGCACTCATATTGCTTCGAACTTGTTCAGGCGCTGTCTGTTTGAATGTTGTTAGGAAAATTGCTGTAACTACTCGTAATAGTATGCAGAAAAGTTGCCGAATGCTAAAAAAAACAGCGTGAATCTTTGTAACAAACATTCTTCTACATATGTCATTTGAAAATATATTTGGATCATGGAACATATGTTAATCTTGGTAGTTATAATAATCTTCGGATCTAATGCATGGTAGCATGTATGCTACGTATGTAAAAAATAACTTTTATATTTCATAAAGTGTTTATTAAGGAAGTTTATTCTTCAGAACAATTCCATGTTAATACTTTGAGACTCTTTCACTGTAGATTTAACTTAAATCAAAATAACTTTTTTCCAATTTTTTCAAATACGAACCCATGATGATTTGCAAACTATCTGTAAGGTACCATATTATTTTGACTCTAATTTAACTTGTCTTGGAATCAGTTGCGTAAAGCAGATCGTCCTTTCAAAAAGTCTGAAATAAGTTTGTTTTATCATAGAGAACTGCCTCTGGATTACTGAATTATACAAAAATAACCTAGCACAATAAAAACAGTTTTTAATGGCTAATGCAACTTTAATAAACATATGCATTCTACAGTTTTTTTTACAAGAAAGTAAATGACATAACATTTTTGTAAAAGTATAATTATGTTTTCAAAACTGTAACTGAATTATTTTCTAAAATATCAATTCGGTATTTTTAAATTTTATGTCAGCATGACACTTAACAAAAACGTTTCATTATTTAACTAGCCCTGTAGATCGAAATCATATAATGGATTTGGAAACCCCGATGTTGAGGGATAATTTCTCACGATAACATTTCACCGAGTGACATGTCTCCAATCTATTGTACCATTAGTAACAACAGCATTCGGGTGCCAACTCGATGTCCAATAACAGACCCAACATACCCACCATATCAATCTCCATACAAACGAGTAAAATGCTATTGTCATATTTTAATATTATGTTCACCTCTAGATCACCAATAAACCTATTTAGAATTGTTCTTTGGAATTACAGCATCAATATAATACACTCTTATCCGAGCAATGTTTGAGTGATGTTATGCCTGTGAGTTTCTTGCTTGCTTGATTGTTTTCCAACAATCTAAATGAACAGTGAAACCAAAGAAATATTTTTGAGAAGGAAATATTTTTCATGGATGACCACATACTACTATGCAAAATAAAATTCTATTTTAATTGTAATTTTTATTTTGTGGAGTATATGTTTTTGAACTGTGGTATAATGCAATGCAGTATGGAATACTGCACTTAAAAGATAAGTTATACATTGATTTCTGGTTTCTAAAAGCCAACAATAAACTATTTTAGACAGCGTGGTCTACTTGAGAATTATAAAAACGACACTTAAATATACAGACTGCTCAGCTCGTTGAAAAAGTGAAACTTTCAATGAACGATGGACTCGTTCCCCAACCGCAGACGAAAGCCATTTTGTGACCAATTTCTATTCCGTTATTTTTTTTTGCTGTGATGCATTATTTTTAGAAATCAACTATTCACTTATTCATTAATTCAATCTAGTGAAAAAGTCTAAAGAAAACCTAAATAAACGTCAACGGTTTTCAGATTTAAAAAATTATTTTTTAGATTTACAACAAGGTTATGATTGGTTCTGATTTTAAATAAGACAGTGGCTAATTTACATTAACACTGAATCTAGTATTTACGAGGATTATCCAATTTTAACTTTCTGAGATTTGATGTTTCTAAAACAAAGACAAAGTTTAAGTATTTTCATTAGTGGTTTGTTTCCAAATTTCTAGCGGTAAAGCTCAATTTTTCACCTTTCATGAGCAGATTATTTTTAATTTTAAGTTGTTGGTGTACAACGTCTAACTAAATTGGGAAAACCACAAAAAATTTATATCAATTTAAACAAAAATCCTATACATTTTAAAACCATAAGCCATAACCTATACATGGTTGTGCTTAATCAAAGCAATAAAATTAGTTTTGGGCCAAGACAAAAGGACGATGACCACAGACAGAAAAACGGAAGCGGACGTCATCCGTCAAATGCTGAACCGGAAGGGAATATAACGAGCGGAAGTTACATGGCTGGCCATGCAGGGTTGCCAAATGGTATGTGGTTGTGTGAAAAATGAAAAGCTGGAATATTGGAACTTTCTTTTTTACATCTTGCATTTAGATATAATTTGCATGTACTGGTGGACCGAGTTTTACTCGGCATTATTTCATGTTTACAAGTTCATCCAATTACTATAAAAGTACCTGATGGACCGAGGCTTGCTTGGTTTTTTTTTCAAGGTTACCAGCTCATCCAATTACTATAAGATACTTCAGTGTCATAAAATTGATAAATAAAACATTTTTATCACTCCATGCAATTTTTATCCCACACGCTGTATTTGTCCTAGATGGCTGAAGTTTCCAAACAGCTGTTATGATTACTTCATTTGTTTACACTTTCCTTGTTTATTCCATTGCTATCATGACAACTCATAAGGACAATGTTAAAATTTTACAACTTTAAAATTCATTTTATTACGTTATTGGATTTTCTCTGGCCAAGTAATCTACATAAAACACGTTTTGGATCATAAATTACTTATTTCAAGACTTTGAGGGGAATTCTCTGAGCAGTTTTAGAGATAATTGTACAAACAATCAAGCAAGCAAGCAAGCAAACAAACACGCACGGACGATAACATTGCTCATATAAGAATATAGGAAAAGATATTTCAGCGGCATAAAAATACTAAATAGACTTTTATTATTATTCCATACAATATTTTATCCCACGCGCTGTATTTTTCTTAGATGGCTGTAGTTTGCTAACAGCTGCTATAATTCCTTTATTTGTTAAAAGTATCATAGGACACGTTTTTCGTGTCACGAATGAGTCATTCCCAGGCTTTGAAGGAAATCTTCGGAGCAGTTTTCGATAAAATTGTACAAACAAACAAGTAAGCATTTAATCAAACTTTGCTCATATAAGAGTATAGAATTACATACAATCTGCATTTACGTTAATACTTATTATCTACAAAATAATAAAATTGTAATAAAAATCAAAACTTTCAATCAAAATTGAGTTTTGAAATAGAATCATAATAAATTATTTTAATTAAATTTTAATAAAACTTTTATATCATAAGAAACGTAGTTTTATTCCGATATTCGGATTAGAATAAATTTATTATTTAAAAAGGAGTAGGCCTAATCTTGAAATAATAAGAAATGACACAATTTAAATCTACTTTAGTATTCATATTACGTCCACAACAATCAAAGAAATATCTTGAAGTAATAAGAAAGGACACAATTTAAATCTACTTTAGTATTCATATTACGTTCAAAACAATCAAAGAACTAAAATGTACATAAAAATTATATTTTCTCCACGTTGGAATGGCTCCACCATTTCAAAGGAGTTAATGGCGAGTAGTGAGTGTGATTAAAGGTCATAGCATTATCACGTGCGAGTTCTTTGAAAAGAGATCAGATTTGGACCTCGTAAATCGAGTTAACAGTCTTCGTTGTGAGCGAAGAACACTGACAAAGACCAGAGTTTGTGTGAACGAGAAGGTTAATAAAATTCTATTTAGAACTTCAGTTAATCGCCAACCTCCCACTGACTATAAGATTTTTAACTATAAAAGTTTACTGATGTTTATAAAAGCTATATTAAATATTTCTCTACAATATTATTTCCGATTTTATTTAACACGCGTCATGTAAACATGAATATTTAATGCTGACAACAAAGATGTTCCATTTCTAATAGGGGCGAACCCAGGATTTAATTTCGGGGGGGGGGGGGGAGCCTATAAGAAGGGAGAAAGGGGGTATTTAGGAACTCACAAAAACCCGTACTAATGTGACAATAGACAAGTAAGGTCGTCGCGGTAGGTGAGTGTCGAGTCACAATAGACGAATATGGACGTCGTGGAAGACGAATATCGTTGCCATGGTAGACAAATATCGTTGTCACAGTAAGCGAATATAGTCGTCGTGGTAGATGAATATCGTTGTTGTGGTAGACGCCACGGTAGACGAATGCTTTATACTTATACTTAACACTTTTTACTGTATAAAGTATAAAAGTATAAAGAATATAGTCGTCGCGGTAGACAAATATCATTGTCGCGGAACACACATATTGTTGTCACGTTGCAGTAGACGAAAATCATCTTCGCGGTAGAAGGATATCGTTGTCACGGTAGGCGAGTATCGTCGCCGCGGTAGATAAAATATCGTCGTCGCGGTAAACGAGTTTCGCGTCGCGGTAGACGAATATTGACGTCGCGGTACCAGTAGGAAAATGTCGTCGTCTCGGCAGTCAAAGATCGTCGATGCGCTAGACGGGTATCGTCGTTGTGGTAGACGCCACGGTAGACGAATATGGTCGTCGCGGTAGACAAATATCGCAGTAGACAAATATCGTTGTCACGTCGCAGTTGACAAAAATCGTCTTGCGTCGCGGTAGACAAAAATCGCCTTCGCGTCGCGGTAAACGAAAATTGCACTCGCGTCTCGGTAAACGAAAATCGTCTTCGCGTTATGGTAGACCACCATCTATGTGACCGGAAGTATAACGTTTTATTTGAAAATTTTAGTTTTTTTTGTGTTTTGAAATAAATAAGTAGTGACGCTGTCCATCCCACAGTGTGGATAAAAGACGAAGAGGAAGGTATAAGGTAATGTATAAGACGAAAATCGTCTTCGCGTCATGGGAGAGAAAAATTGAAGTCGTGTCGTGGTACCCGAAAATGGTTGTCATGTCGTCCAAAATTCCGTTCTCTAAATTTTCGGGGGAAGGGATATATACCCTTTATCCCCCTGGGTTCGCCCCTGCTTTCTAACATACAGGCTCATTACATTATTTAACGATTATAAGGTAATAATAAATCAATCATGGATTTATTTAGATGACTTTGTGGCGTTCAACGACTTCAACAACTTTTGAAGCGATGGTCTCGGTTGACATCCGTGCGGCACTGGATGAATCGTAGATAACACTATCACTAATGTCTTCCGTCTGCACGCACTTAATATTAAGTGCGTGCAGACGGAAGACATCAGTGATAATGTTATCTACGACTTCAACAACGTTGATTATAAGCAACCTATCTATTAAGTGACTAATTAATTCCTTAGTAAAAAATAAAACATTATCTTTTAACTTTTTATTTTGTTAATTTGAAAAAAATATGGAAACCGTTTTACAGTAGTTAGTATTTAATTAAATGACAACATAAATAAATTAAGAGAGTATTTGTAATTAGAGTTAAACGTGGGCTCAGTCCCAATTACATCAAGTTAATTACCGGAAATAACCACAGTTTCCCCGAAAAGCGGCCGGCCTGAGGCGGCTGGATTGTTTAGTCCTCATTTGTTTATGTTGTTTAACTTTTATCTTCACTAATATTATCTGTGCAGTTGTCAAATCCAGCGGTCTGCTCAGCGAATCAGCCAGATTATCCGTGAAAGAGGCTGTTTGAAATTCAATTCATAGTTTGATTCACAAAACGTACTTCTTCATCACACGGATTTTACGTATTTTAATTACGATAAAATATTAAAAGAAAAATTCTTAAGTTATTATTTTTGTTGATGTATGGTTTACTTTCTTGGCTTAAATTTCTTTTTAAAACACAAATTCAGACAGTCCTTTAAAATTTTATTGTTTCTTAAGAAACCTTATATTTGATAAAGTGACTAATTAAACAGTCAAGGGGGTTAATAATTGTGTAGAACAACGCTTAGTTTGGATTTAGTTTACATTAGCCGAAGCATGATTTGCTAGACCAAATAAATGTCAGTACAGTGATGTCAACTTCATGTGCAAAAATAAAAATTAGAAGGATATCAATTATACTGTATATTCAACTTTGACTAAATGTCTAAGAACCCCCAAGAATATACTGTAACCTAAAAGTAAAGTAAAGATGAAAGGTTTATTTTTACCCCGTAAAATGACACTGGCAAAGTGACTTGTCCCAGCACGAGGGGGTAGGGTGCCAGCGAGGTCAGGTGTCATTGACACTTTAATTAGATCAAGCAAATGATCGCGAAACTCGATAAAATGACATCTTTATGAAACTCAAGATGATAGATTTACATGGCTGAAAACAGTGAAGCATGTCTCGTTTAGAGATTTGAGTATGAAGGCATAATTTTCTTATTACAGACTAGTGCAAATGTCAATCTGGTGATTAAAAAAATAAATTTATGCAATTACCTAGGATTAAGTTATTTTCGAAAAAACTTAAACAACCTGACTAATATTTATAAAGTACTTAAATTAGTGGGGAGGCGGATGGCCAAAATTACAAAGTTGGCTCACCCCAGAAGCTGACCGGCAACCACCGTGCTAGATTTTATTGTTTAGTAGTAGAGATGATAATTTGACCGGTGGTCGCTCTGTATGAGTGGGACTCTCTGTTTTGGATGCCATTTTGGAAAATGGCGGATGTTAATGGTTTATTCTTCGTAGTTTGGTAACCAGTCAAGCTAAAAACTTGATCTTGGTATCAAATTATATTTTGAAGGCCAAGGAATTCGAAAAAAATATTAAATTATTCATTTCTCTTTTCTGGACGCCATTTTGGGAAATGGCGGATGCTATTGTTTGATTCTTCGTTGTTAGGAAACCACTCGAGCTAAAAACTTGATCTTGGTATCAAATTATATGTTTTTGAGGTCAAGGAATTCGAAAAAAATTTAAAATATTAATTTCTCTTTTATGGACGCCATTTTGGAAAATGGAGGATGCTAATGTTTTAGTCTTCGTAGTTAGGAAACCACTCAAGCTGAAAACTTGATCTTGGTATCGAATGATATGGTTTTAAGGTCAGGGTATTTGAAAAAAAATAATAAATTATTCATATCTCTTTTCTGGACGCCATTTTGGAAAATGGCGGATATTAACGTTTTAGTCTTTGTAGTTTGGAAACCACTCAAGCTAAAACCTTGATCTTGGTGTAGAATAATAGGTTATTGAGGTCAAGGAACTAACAATTGTTAATTTATTCGTATATACGATCCATTTTCTATTTTTCAAAGTGATGGATTAGATCGCCATTTTCAAAGTGATTTTCTTTTGTGGATGTATTTATACTCATTTTTCTGAATGCGCCTAACCAATATCTAGCATTCGGAACAACCAATACATTGAGGAAGATAGTATAAAGTTATTAGGTTTCTGGTTACCAGATAGAAACTTGCCAAGCAATGTAGAAATATTTTAAGGCTCAAAATTTGGCCATGCGAGCGTATCTTGTGCTATTTTATGTCCATCCGAATCCGAATATGTATTTTTTAAATTATTAAATTCTCAAAACCGAGTTGAGATATAATCGCGAAACTTGATATTTTTTATATGCTTTTGTTATAGACAAGCTTAAAATTTCTAAAAAATTGTGTTGAAGAACATTTGTATTTTCAAAATGGCGGCAGTTGAAGATTCTTAAAAAACTATAACATTTTCTCATACAAAATGTAGACAGTTCAATTAAAAATTCAGAGATGTATAAGTTTTTATCATGGGATCAAATATTACCAAGAAAAGCAACATTTATTTTCCGAAGGTTATCTAAGTCCTGAAAACCTGAAATACGTTCCGCTAACAAAGCTATATTTTTAGGCACATCTCAAGTTCGGCCGACACATTATAAGTATATCACTTAAGTTTTTATTTCATACACTCACTAACATAACAGCTTCAATTTGAAGATTTAAAACAGCTGATTAGTGGTTTCCAAACTACGAAGACATTAACATCCGCCATTTTCCAAAATGGCGTCCAGAAAAGAGATATAAATAATTTATTATTTTTTTCAAATTCCTTGACCTCAAAAACATATAATTTGATACGAAGATCAAGTTTTTACCTCGAGTGGTTTCCTAACTACGAAGAATCAAACAATAGCATCCGCCATTTTCCAAAATGGCGTCCTGAACAGAGAAAAGAATAATTTAATATTTTTTCTAATTCCTTGACCTCAAAAACATATAATTTGATACCAAGATCAAGTTTTTAGCTTGACTGGTTACCAAACTACGAAGGATAAAACATTAACATCCGCCATTTTCCAAAATGGCATCCAAAACAGAGAGTCCCACTCATACAGAGCGACCACCGGTCAATATGTCATCACTACTACTATACAATAAAATCTAGCATGGTGGTTGCCGGTCAGCTTTCGGGGTAAGCCAACTTTGTAATTTGACATATTTTACTATATGCGCCTCCCCACTAAATGTTTGAGTCAGTGAATCTAGTGTAATTTAGTTTAACGTACTTTTGGGTTTTTGAAAGATTGTTTCAGAAATCAACAAAAATCTCGATGGGGTATTATAACAATTTTATGATGTCGTTTCGCTTTCCACACATAAAACATTTTGACATTTTTTATCCACAGAGGAAGGGCGAGAGAAATAGAGCAATATTATTTAAAACAATCCTAAATTATTCATAATTTTAAGTGATAAAAATATATTTAAATATGATTAAGTGACCTGTTGCCATCCATTACTAATGAACCAAATTATAAAATAACATGTGAAAAAATAATATTTTTATATGTTTTAGGCCGAAAATACAAAATTTGTTTTAACACATTGAGCCCAGCCAGTTAATCAGATTATTAATCAGCCTGTTAAAACATCTGATTATGTTTTCTTCAACCATTTAACCATTATTACTTCTTGAGTTACCATAACCATCTCAGAGATGGTTATGGAGTTACCCAATCCAGCGGTCTCTCTGCGAATCAGATTTGTTCTTCGTCAAACAGGCTGTCAGAAACTCAACTAATAGTTTGAATCACCAAACGTACTTCCCTTGATACGAGTCCTTTGCGGCATTTCATTGACACAGCCTTAAATGCTAGAATTAACTATGCTCAAAACTCCACGATGGTCAGGATTCAACGGCTTGGGAATAGAATCTCACCAGAAGTAGACTTCTTTTGTTCTGGTTATAAGTCTTTCAAATGTATTATATGTGATTTAGTTTAATTAGTTAATTGCCTGAGTTTTTATGTAATTTATTCCTAGCAATTTTGTATGTTTTTTGTGTTCTTGCAAGCTGTATTTATTGTAACTGGTACAATCATGAAATATGTCATTTTAGTAGTGTAAATTTAGTAGCCTTTTGCAGTTTTACATTTGTCAATGCAAAAATTCTATTCGCATGTTTTGTTTATTTATTTAGTTAGTGTATGTACATCCATTGATTGGTATTAATGCTTTCTATTAAGTAGTATATTGTTGTTAGTGGGTTGCTTAAAACAATATTTTCGCACGTCTCATCTGATGCATTTGCATTCATTGATTGTTAATATGCATATCATATAAACATATTTTTTTGTTCTTGGATTGTTGTTGGCATGAATGATATCAAATGAGTTTTTGAGCATTATTTTCAAGTTTTTCTGGGTTGTAACCATACTTAGTAGGCCATTATTTATTGTTACTCATAATATTGTATTACTGCATTTTTTGTTGGTTTTTGTATAGTCTCTTTGTAAATGGTTTTTACCGTTAATAAATAAATAAATAAATAAATAAATAAATAAATAAATAAATAAATAAATAAATAAATTACTCTAAATATAGTTTTAATTAATTTAAAGATCCTTAATTTCCTTTAATTAGTGTAAGATCCTTACACAGCAACAAATAAAATAGCTACTACGTAACTTTATGATATATGTCCAGTCTAAATCACAAGCTCAGTACCATTATATATTTTCATCACCCGGAAGGAATAATTCATAGATATAGCTTTGAAGTAAGAAAAAAACAGTGATAATCACTAAGAAGGGTGGCAACACTGGGTAGGATATAAAAGGTTGCCAGGCCTGGCTCAAATTGGGTGCAGCGCAAAGGGTCCTTGCTTTGTGTCTTTTAATTCCTCCCCCTTTCAACAAAACACTCCACCCTGTTGTCCAGTTAGAAAGGATTTCCTTCTTACTGAAACTGGATGTAATTAAATAATGTTTCAAATTTCTAACATATATTTACACTTACGCAGTATTTATGTATCAGACTAATTCTGTTGTAATGGCGGATTGAAATGCTTTTTAATTTAACTTGTTAGAATGAAGCCAACTCAGTAAATTTTTGAAAAAGTTACCTCCGATGGCAACATCGACAGTGCATTGCATCATAAAGTTAGGTTGTGGTGAGGCTAGCCGGAAGTATTCATTCCTGCCCAAGTTAGAGGTGTTATATTTATTACCCATTAGAGCTTTAGCGTCGCAACTCATATATACTTTCTGACTTTTCTGGGGCGTAGATTTTGGAAGAGTTGCTTTTAATATTCCAAAGTAATATGATATGATTTTTTTCAGCAGGATCAGTCCACCGGACCAATGTTTTAATTAATTTAAAATTCAGTTCAGCTTTACACCTCCCATTTGATATCGTATACATATTTTTTTGTCCTTGTGAATTTTCTAAATGTAAATAGTCACTCTATACCCTTATTTAGCATCTTTGGCTTAAGGGATATGTGATTTGGTCTCACAAATAAATGATCTAATGATAATTTATAGGAGTGAGTTATTTATTCTCCAATGTCTACGCACTACAGAACATTATTTTGTTAACTTCGGAGCTATTCGCTAGACATGACGAGGCATCATCTTTTACCATATAGAACGACTGTCAGATTCTCAACGTCAGCCGCTGTTGATGACGTATCGAGGATGTCATATATTCTATAAAGCTGTAAATTAACTCAACAATCGGTAAAACAAAACATGAAACATGTGTAGGTCAAAGGTTACACGCGATAAACCTACCTATTTCATAAATTTCCATTACGCTATTGTTTGTTGCGCTCCCAACAAAGAGATCTAACCTCGCTTAGTTGGCTTAACTTGTCGCTTATCCTAAGTATACATTGTAAATTCCTAATCCCTACTTTCATGACTTTCTACTAAGACTCAATGATTTGTTGGTTGTTTGAAGTAACTTAATAAATGTTTACTATAATCTCGAGTACCTTAAAATTAACATTAACCTCTAAAAATAAAGTTTACCTACAATGATGAAGTGGATACCTCTGCTCTTTATAAAATTTACTGCCACCTCAGGATCACTTGATTTGAGGATCAACCCATATAAAAATTTTCTTCTTTACATTGCGCACACTTATTATTTGGTTGCGTTACGCGATTCTCTGATAAAGGGACAAAGGTTATGAAGTATGAAAGGATGATGTATTTGGGGGGCTCATGTTTTCCATACATGTGCAAACATGACGCTCTCGAGGGGGAACTTGTATTGTGCAATGTTTGTTTCCCTTATTCCCACATTGGCGGCCTTTATCCTCATTTATTGAAATCGGGATTTTCCTTTGTTGAACTTCATCTCAAAAATGTTACAGAAGTGTTATCTCTGAATTAAATCGTTGCTTTACTTTGTGCTTTTTTCGTTTTGGATGTGTGTTAGTTTAAATTACTAGCTAATAATAATCTAATTAAACATGGTATTTTTGACAGTATAGTTTTTAAACTTGAGAATTTCAGATAGTTGAATTTCACGAATAAATGTTGTAAATTATTTACTATGGGAAATGAACGTACAGTATTTCGGAATGGGATATTCAGAAACGTTTTTATAAATTATAAAAGTAGGGGAATTTTAAACACATTTTTAATAAGATCTATTTTCTGTTTATTCCCAAAAAGTCAAAGTTATACCAGATATTTCAGGGGTAAAAGTAGGAAAAACACTTTGGTGTATTACTTGTATTACATTATTCGAGGTTTTCATTCTCAGGCAACGTTTGTAAATATTTGTTTTGAGAATGAACACACAATAGTTGCTTTACTACGTACAAATAATTTACTTACGTATGTTGGATATACTAGATTCAGGTTAAGCGAGGATTTAGGTGGCGAGGCAAAACGTTGTAGTTTTTTCGGTTTTAAAAATTATAATAACAAAAGTGCGTAAAATGTATCTTTTTCAAATGAAATCAGCAGGCAGCTGATTAGCTGGTCTTTTCCAGTAAAAAAGATTTTGTATCGTCCATCCTACACTCATCTTTCCCTCATATTTGCCTTAAAATATCCCATTCTGATATTCAGCGTATTATATGGTAATCTAATATAATCTAACCTATGCGTGCTCGACAAGAAAAATTACTGTAAGAGAAAATCCAGGTATAAAAAATGTATGGGCAATTTTTCGTGAGACGTAAGTGTTACGACGAGGGCTAGAAACTTCGTCCCGTAAAATCCTTGAATTATTCATCCTTTAAAGAATGAGATATTCCCATTTGTTTTTCGAATGGGATACCCCTTCCCTAAACCTTCTATTCACAAAAGATAATTCTCACAAAAATATTTTTAATAGATAAGAAGACCACTAATAATAATTTGAATTTTATATTTAACATTTTGCATTCGTTGATTGTAATTAAACACGAAGTACAAATATTCTAACTTAGTAAGAAAGGAAAAAATGAGCTAAGTATATTTTAATAGGACCTAAACAACTACGTGGAACCAATTTTCAAATGCCTAAACATTTTATCTTATCAGGTAATGTTTATAGAAATTAAAAATTAGGTAGAAATATTCCAACTAAATAAATTGAAAAAGGAAAGGTAATATGAATTGAAAGTCATAGAAATTTCATTTTATATTAACATTTATCTGTTATATTATGTGCTCTATACGTAAATGAAACAAAATATAGTAAAATTTTCATGTATTTTAGTCCAAAAGTTCTATTAAGAAAACGTCACTCCCATACACGTTGGACATACAATTCCTCGAGGTGCAATAGTTAGAAGTTTACTTCAACGAGGTCGTAAAAGAAAACGGCTTTAATGTCATAATGTATCATAAAATTTAAGATGCTCTCACGAGAGTTTCATCTGACATTTTATGGATATGTGGGCCGCTTTACACCCTGCGTATCCTCATGGTTCAGTAAAAATATTCTGTTAATTTCTTCTGACGTAATGGTAGATTTCGATTTCGATAGAATTCCATGATGAAAATACCAGGAATTTTGTAAATTAGTTTTATTTGATATTTTACTTAATTTAATTCTGTGTAAAAATAATGATACTGGAGGTTGGGCTATACGTTTTTCAACGATATTTACGTAAATATAATTAAGGTCATTCAAAAAACACTGACTGAATAGAAATTCATATTTTTGTAAATATGTGTATTATTTTTATTTTGAAGTTTATTATAGATCGTGAATTGATAGACATATCAGATAGAAATTTCTATAATATTAAATGAATGAAATATCGTCATCAAAGCAACCCAGTCAAATAATGATATATTTACTTTGATGTTTATGATCGGTTCATAAACCCTTTCATTACGAATCTTTTGTTCAGCATAGGAGGTAAAGCAGGCACTAAAATTTAGCAGGCACTAAGTTTTAGTTCAGCCTTATTAAGCATACTCGAACACTTTGGAAAGTCTGACTTGGTCTAACACACCTAAAAATAATGTTCCTTTTTCGTGTATATACAATAGTTATACGTTAACACAATTCCAGTTCCTTATATGTTATTATTATAATTTCGTTCCTGTTGCCAGGAATCCCAATTTTCGACCACACTGTTTTAAATACTTATATCAACAATGTCATTTCAATATGAATTCAATTAAAATTGTGGAAGCTAATTCCTCATCACATTAAAATTTTTAACGCATTTTATAGGAGTGAAAAAATTTCAAGTTTCTTTGTAAATTTAGTAATATAATTATCTCGTATGATCAAGAAAACCCTCTACATCGTAAACAACATTCAATGCTTACATTTTTAAATGCTCGTAAGGAATCTTTAGTTGTAGATAGATATCTCTTTTATTATAAACAACAATTAATGCCTACATTTTTTAAAGCTTGAAAGGATTGTTTAGTGTAGATATCTCTTAAATCCTATAACTCACTGCTTACTGATATGTAGTATAAGTCAACCCACCAATTAAATTTACGGGCAGGTCTACTTAACTCAGAATTACACGCTTTATTAAAGTCACTGTGAGCGAACAATGAGGTACGAACGGCGGGATGAAGTCAATTAATGTCGGGGAGACCGAAAGATAACCGTGTAACAAAGAGGCTCCGGAGTCTCCGCGGACGGAGGGTGGCAGAGATGAAAAGAGATGGAGAACAGATCAATAAAGGTCGTGTAGCGAAATCATACAAAGCGACCTTGTGGAGGCGGGAGGGCCTTGCCCCCGTTTTAGTATAGGGATTATGTATATAAGCTGGCCTAGAGCGAACAGAAATTTACGAGTTTGTGTGATGATCATTTTTAATCTGGGTTCGTAACATGGAAATGTTGGACTCCATGCATATTGTCTTTAAGGATTTTGCATCATTAGTAAGGGCAGAATCATTAACATTCAAACATAGACTTTAAAGGAACCGATCACTATTCGTGTTTAAATGTATTTTGACTTATATGACAAAAATACCCGTAATAACTATAATATTTAATAATTACGATGAAATATGTTTTCAAAGCTCACCATATTTAAGTTTTTTTTTAAAATATGATTTGAGCTAATATGAATGTTTTGTGAAACATGCTTTTAAAATATGGGTATTTGGTAATTTTCGAGTACTGGACTCCTCTTTTACACTTAAAAGGTTCTCCCGCTATTAAGGGAGAAAAAATGCTAGAACCAATTTCTACAACCCTTGATTCAAAATCCATCCGTTGTACAAACCTGCATCCTGCGAATTTAGAATTTTCTTATATGGAATATGGAAGGAAAAATAAAGAGAAATAAAGAAGGGGATCACATGGGGGTTTTCATTACAATAACATATCCTTTTTGTATTTCTTAGTTCTGAGTCAAATGATTTTTAATAAAAGTATTATAGTTTGGTTTATATATGTCAGTATCCATAATCTATGAACTGTAATCGTTCAAAATAGTGAAGAGTAAATTAATTACATGAAAAGTTAAATTCAGTCATACGGTTCATCATATAGTTAAAAATTCCTATTTTACGCAATTTTACTCAAACTTTTGTGTCCCAAACTTTTTAGTCATTCCAGAATTTTTGTAACTGTACACTTTTGAGGAAGATTGAAAAATAATAGTAGTTTATGTACTGCATTTAACACACCCAATATCTCAATAATCGATTGATGTGATGTCAAAATGTTAAATTGTCAGTTAATTGTTTGTGCTAAATCTATTTTGATCATTAAATTTATACGAAAAGTATAAAAATGTCAATACTTAGCTAACAACATTTTTTATAGTGAACCAATCCAGCTGGTTTTGGAACTCGAAAGGGTTCGACTGGTTTTTCGAAAAACATCCAGCAGTTCCTTATAGCTCGGACTAAACAAGCCCTTAAAAATTACCTTTGAAGGAGCAAATAACAAATTAAGATAAAAAGAAGAAGAAATACCTTTAGAACAATCTAGAGATTCTCAAAACGTAAAAAATGCAACAAAAAAAGAAAGCAATGAATCTGAAATTTTTTAGATTTCATGTAAAGAATGTTCGAGATATTATGTAAGACAACCTGGGAGAAGTTTTGCATGTCGTTTTAAAGAGCATATTGAATGCATCAAATCAAACAAGAAAACTGTGCAAAAATTGGTATTTTCTGAACATATTCTCGACTGTGATCAAGAATATGATAATTTATAAGAAAGTCTTGAAATCCTTAAAATGCTGGAATATGAAATAAAAGGTGAAAATAGGACTCCAAATATATTTGAATCCAAAAGACAATAGTTAAGTAATTAGAATACAAATACAAAAATTTAATATAACCCTATTTACATTCAGCATATTATATTATACTATAAATACGGTACATGGAAATGAACGAACGGTCTTAAAATGAAAGATATCAGTTTAGGTCTAAACCAGGCATAGGTCTAAACATACCGCCTACTTCTCTGTAGTCCTGTAGTTTTAAAAGATCATATTTACAACGCCTTCAACCGAGTCATTACAATGTTTAAGAGCGTATTAAATGCTTTTAAACCTGGTACTAAAAGCAATTGTATCTCTAAATATGCTTGATTACGATTAAAACACTTTACATGATATTCATTTGAAACAAAGTTAATAATTGTTATTGGAATTATTTTCTGCTTTTATCGAGGGATGAAATTGGAGGGAGCAAGTTATTTGTAGCTTAAGTGAAGTTATCGCTCACAAAAAATTATTTTTGAACAAAATTCATATCATAGCATACAATAGGTGGCAGTAAAAGAACGGCAATTTAATGAGTTACACATGAACAAAAACCCAAAAATATCAAAAAAGTACCGGAACCTGAAGGCCAGACTTTTATTGACTAATGAACCAATATTTAGCAATTTTTTTTTTTTTTTTTTTTTTTTTGGGGTAGGAGGTGGAATGCGTTTACGCACACTGAGGGGCTCGTTGTCCCCTCAGTAGTGTCGGACTCCCACGAGCTCGATGTCTCGTGAACTACCGACTAAACCACCTCCCTCGGCACCGAGGACACTAGCCTGGAACTGTTTCACACATTACTTCGGGCTAGGCCTTTGATATTACGCCACTAGGGCAACCTCCTTGGGGAAAAGCTGAGGATTAAGGCCGATCGAGGTCGACCTTTTTCGCCCGAAGAATGGCCTGGACGTAGTGCTTGACACAGTTCCAGTTGCCCTCTCCCTGGAGCATAGCTCCGACGATGTTGTTTGGGCTGACGATCACGCCGATCTCAGATGAAAGCGAGGCTCGGCGGACGTACCAACGGTCGCACTGAAAGAAAGTGTGCTCGGACGTGTCTGGGATGCCGGGGCAATACAGACAGTCCGGGCTGGCGACTTTGCCCATCCGGTGCAGATAGGCTCGGAAGTACCCGTGCCCAGAAAGAAACTGGGTCACGTAGTAATCGACCTCGCCGTGCTGCCGTTCCACCCATGGTCGGACGGAAGGTATGAGCTGGAAGGTCCAACGTCCCCTCAGCTCGGCTTCCCAGTCGCGCTGCCAAGAGTCGAAGCTGCGATCGCGCTCTTCCCTGGCAGCTGTTTCCCGGCCCACTTCAGGCCTCCTCCGGTAAATCGCCTGCCTCTCCCTCGCGAGGAAGAGGACGGGAATGACTCCGGCGATCACCATCACAGCAGGCTCGGAGACTGTGCGGTAGGCCGAAGCGACCCGCAGAGCTCCTCGGCGCTGGACTCGGGCAAGCCGGTCTCGGTAGACTCGCTTCTCGAGTGCGTGAGCCCATACCTCCGCCCCGTACAGCAAGACTGACTGGACGGCAGTCATGAGCAAGCGGCGCTTGCAGGAGCGAGGACCGCCGACATTTGGCATAAGCCTACCAAGGGCAGCGACACCCTTAGCGGCTTTGTCGGCGGCGCGCTGGATCTGCTCGCCGAAAGACAGTCTGCTATCGACCATGACTCCCAGGTACTTTGCAGCAGGCTTAGTCTCGAGTGTGACGTCACCTATCTGCACCGGGAACACGGTGTTAATCCTCTTTTTGGTGAGGACGACGATCTCCGTCTTACTGATAGCCAGGGACAAGCCGTGATCTCGCATCCACCCGTTGACCTTGGCCATCACTACGCTGAGCCTCAGTTTTGCCTGCTCGACGTTCCTCGCAGCGATCAAGGCAGCGACATCGTCAGCATAGCCAACGAGGCGGGTCTCATCGGGCATGTCTAGCCTCAGCAAGCTGTCGTAAGACACGTTCCAGAGATCTGGTCCGAGAATGGACCCCTGCGCAGCCCCGGAAGTGATGGGAATGCGCCGCTGACCTTCGGTCGTGTCGTACAACAGAACGCGGTCTGACAAATACGCCTCCAACATACGCAAGAGGTAGGAGGGAACTTGGAACGTATGCTCAAGCACCCACAGCATATCGCTCCACCTGGCGGAGTTAAAAGCGTTCTTCACGTCGAGCGTGACGAGAAGGACCACGCGGCGCGACCAGTGGTTGTGGTCCTCCGCCCTCCGCACTGCCTCAACTACCGCCTGGATAGCGTCGATGGTAGAGCGACCGGATCTGAAGCCGTACTGCTGCGGGGACAAGTCCCCCGCAGAGACGATGGCCTCGGTCAGCCTGACACGCAGGAGCTTCTCAAGCACTTTCCCGGCCGTGTCGAGCATACACAGGGGTCGGAAAGAAGAAGGGGTCCCCGGTGTGCTCTTCGCCTTCGGAATAAGAACAAGGCGGGCAACCTTCCACGAAGAAAAGAAAACGCCTTCCGCCAGACACGCGTTGAACATATCGAGCAGAAGCCTTGGATTCACCTCCGCAGCGAGCTTGAGCACCTCCGCCGGAATGCCATCGGGACCGGGCGCTCTTCTGGGTCGTAGGGATCGGACGGCGGCGGTGAGTTCCTCTTCCCGGAAAACTGGGAAGGCGCCTACCTCTCCGAATTCCCTGACTGGCCGGACTGGGTGGCTGGGAAACAGTGTATCGACGACGACGGCCATGGCTTGTGGTTCCATGACCGCAGGTGGTGAGCGAGCCCCTAGCTTCTGGGTTACAAGTTTGTAGCCCATCCCCCAGGGGTCGTTGTCGATATCCTGACACAGCTGCTTCCAGCACCTGACTTTACTCCGGTTGATGGCACCGCGGAGCTCTCGGCGGGCCGCTCTGTGCTCAGCCGATCTGGCATTTGCATCAGGGCGGTTCCTTGCTCGCTGCGCAACTCGTCGGAGACCAAGGCATCTCCTCCGGAGTTCCGCGATTTCAGGCGTCCACCAGTAAACCGGCTTCTTCCTGTGGCGGCGGGAAACTCCGGGCATCGACTGCTCACACGCGGTCGCGATGAGACGCATCGTCGATGCTGCCAGATCTTCAGCACCTGTGAAATTCACAATGCTCTGGTCTTTGATTACTTCTTTAAAAGTGTCTTTGCTCAGACGACTGGTGTTCCAGCGTCGAGCCAGAGGAGCAGGTTCAGCGCGCAAGCGCGCACCCTCGGGAAGGACCTTGAAGAGGATCCCCTGATGGTCGCTAGAGGAATACTCCTCGCAGACACGCCAGTCGGAGATCCGCTGGACAATCCCTTCAGAGGCAAGGGATATGTCAGGGATCGTCTCTCTGCACCCTGGACGGCGAAAGGTGGAAATGCCGCCCGTGTTAAGGATACAGAGGCCCGACCTGGCAGCCGACTCGAGGACGTAACGACCTCGAGTGTCGGTCCGCGGGGAACCCCATTCCACGGCTTTTGCGTTAAAATCGCCACCGACTATGACCCCGCCAGAGATTTTCATGATCTCATCCTCAATGGAATCGACCATGTGGCGGTAGTCTCCGATCGGTTGATTTGGCGTGAGGTAACAGGAGAAGACTGTGAAACCCCTGCTCCTCACCCAAACGAAGCCGTTGCCCGATCCGGAATCGAGAACAGGCACCTTCCCGAGGTCCAAGATCCATATCGCCGCAGTGCCGGAGGGATCCGAGAACCACTGCGCGGAGCGTCGGTTCTGGTACTGCTCACTGAGAAGCAGTAGGTCAGCACCCTGCTCCGTGGCGAATTGGAACAGCAAGTCGTTTGCTGTCCTGCTCCTCTGCATATTAAGTTGCAGAACACTGATCATTTTTGTTGTTTCTGGCGAAGCTCCTGGATGGCCCGCCTGTACTGCCCGCAACGACCAGACCCAGCGGAATGCTTGACCTGGTCGCCCTTCAAGCCGGCTTCTGTACACAGGACACAGGACAGCGCTGCATTGCACGCGCTGGCCCTGTGGTCCTGGCCGCCGCACTTGAAGCAGAGCTTGCTTCTATCGGGTCCAGAGCAGCGATTAGCGACGTGACCGAACCCCAGACATTTAAAACATCTGGAAGCCACGAGCTTCTCACGCACCCGACAGCACGTACCACCTTAAGGTGGCCCTTCTCCAGGAGCTTCGCAGCATCTCTGGCTCCCAGCGTCAGGATTGCCACCTTCTGACCCCGAGCATTTGCCTTCGAGACGAAGGTTTTCACCTCGACGTTTTCTCCGAGGACAGCTTTGACGGCAGCGGTCACCTCCTCCTCGGTTGTCAACTCGTCGAGGTCTCTCACCTCCAGCGTAGACTTGGGCTCGAGAACGCGGACTGTCGCGTTCGCCCCCAAGATGGTCTTCAGGTCTTCGCTGAAGGCGGACTTACTCTGAGAGGTGTCCCCGAGTTCGACTAGTAGGTCGCCGGTTCGGGTCTTCCTCATACCCTTGATAACGGCGCCCTTCTCATCGGGCTTCGCTTTGCTGCGAATCTCGCCCAGCACGTCGGCGTAGGATTTCCCCTCCGACGGCTTGATGAGAAGAGCGTCCGGCCGCTGCTTGCGGGGCTTCTTCCTCGGTGCCTTCTTGCTTTCCTGTCCGCCGGGCTGGCTTCCAGGATTTTGACGAGGGTCTCTCTTTTTCCCCTTTCTTCTAACAACCTCGGTCCACGTTTCGGTTTCCGACCGCTTCGCTAAACCGTCTCCCCTAGGCTTCTTCTCAGCCTCCGGATGGGCGGGGCTGGAAGCGGCCCGCTTCCCACCGGCTGGCTGAGCCTTCACCCGCAGTGATGGCGTCGTCTGTGTTGACGCGGCAACCGTCTCGCATGATTGCCACGACCTCCTCAGCTGGATGATGTGGTGCAGACTGGCCTCCAATTGGACGATGCCATCCTGCACATCCTTGCTGATATTCTTTTGCCGGGTGGTCGCGGCCTTCATTACAGCGAGGGTGTCGAAGCACTTTTTAAGGTGCTCCTCCTCCTGCTGCCTGGCGAGCGCGATGACCGCGTCAAAGGGAGACGAGTCGGCGTCCATCGGCTCGTTGTTCTCAGCGGGTGCCTTTTCGGCGGCCACGGATGTTCTGGCCACCGATGATGCAGGTGTCTTGACCCGGACTGGGGGCGATCTCGTGAGACGGGATCTTCTTTCGAAGGGGCTTGCCACCCCTTCGTCGAGCCCGCTCAGAGAAGAACGCTGCTGGGAGTTTTGTGGGGTTAGGGTACCCCGCTTTGATTCGTGCACCTTTTGAATCGTTTTTCCTTCTGCCGTGTCCATGGTGTCTGGCTTAGCCCCCGAGACTGGGCATTGACCCCCCCAAAAAATTTTTTTCCCCTATGAGAATGTCAGACCGACCCATCACCGGAGCAACTATACCTGCGTTCAGCCGCCTCCAAAACATCGGCGGCCCCAGACGAGCAGTGGCCTCGGCAGAGCCCCCCCGTGACCGTAGCAGGGCCCTATCCGGTCGCCAACCGGCACCGCCACGGCCAAGGGGATTTTCGCCGGCTGATAGGGCAGCCAGGTCAGTTGGCTGAGCTGACCCGGGCCCCTGTACTATCCGGCAGCCTGGATATATTTAGCAATGTCTTTGAAGCTATCCCCAATATCATCTGCTGTAATACCAGTCACCATTTAAACAAAGCATCTTAAGTAAAAAATTATATCAATCAAGTTCGTTATCATTTTAATGTTATTTTTTTGATTATTTAATTTTTGGTAGGGCGATTGCCAAGAATTGATTAGGAATTTCGTGTGAAATATAGGAATTGATTAGGAAATTTCCAATTTTGTGTGAAACCGTATGAGTTCTGTGGACTTATTTTCAAGGTAAGCCCTATTTTTTAGTTAAAAATTTATATAAAATGAAAAAAGCACGATGGTTTACAATGTCATGAATTATAAACATAAACATTGCTATTCATTCATCGCGATGGGCGAGAAATGAACCTATGAGGATTAAGGATTGATTTAATACAGGAAGTCGGTATAAATGAGGCAAGGTGCAAGTTGGAATTGGCTGGAATTTCCCCTCCCGGCATTCTCCGAGGAGCGAACGTTCCGTCGAGCTTAATTGTGCTCATTACCGAGCGAGAGCCGAAAAATAAACGTGATTCAAGCCTGATTTACCTTTGTTTGACACGCTTAAATCTTCTTCTCTAATAGATTTAAAATAATGTAATTAATACTGAGACCTACAATTGAAAATAATGTTGCATTCTTAATTGCGAGGACCAATCCAAACCTAAGAAAAATAAAATTAACAGTGAGAAGGAAGATTTATTAAGACCCCAGGTTTTTCACAACACAGTGTTTTTCTCTGTTCATTCTAACGAAAAAATATTGCTAATAACGGGGAAAATATGTTTTTGAATTTTATTATTAAAAATGTTATTAGCCGTTATTACGCGTTTAAATAAAAAAATCCGTGATCAATATAACATATTAGAAAGCATATAGCTAATTGTTAAGTGAATATTCACTAAGTTTCATTAAAATATAGTTTATTATCTTTTAATATAAATTGTTACCCTGCAAAAATAAAATGCTTCATACGTTTAGTTTAATAGGCTACATAATGTTTTTAATATTTATTACATATTTCACTAATTGGGAAAGTTTAATCGCTTGCATTTCCTATTTAAAAAGATTTTGTATTGATTTCCTCTGATATTTTATTTTGGGATGATACGAATATAAAATATTACAACGTTATCAAAGAAAGAGTGATATTAACCTAACAAATACTTATACTTTGCCGATATTTAATGCTGCTTAACCAATATGGTATCTTTATGGACAAATACAAGGGCTTATATATTGAAAGGTAACTTTTCTTCGACATTGAGTGGCTTGTCAAAGGTTTCAACAAAACATTTCTGTGATTGGATTCATGTCATACAACAATAACCGTCGTCCGCCTGCTTCTCTCTGAGGAAAAACATTGTCTCCCGAGTTATATTCTTCTTTAGAAAGATACTGCAGCTGGTCTCCAATAAAGAATATTATCAATAGATCGTCTGGAGTTTATTCTTCTTCAAAATATTACTCTCGGAAATGATCTGTTTGAAATACACTCGTATTCAATGGAATGATATTGATGTAAAAAAAGATAAACGGAACAATAAAGCGATAGCGGATTGTATTTATGAAAAGTATTGGAATCATTCAATGTTTGACTAAGGACTTCCATTACAAACATACTCGATTGAACCTCATAAAGTTTTATCGTTGATTTGGTTTGGTATCAGTTTCTGTGACTTTTAAGTACACTGTAATATCCATAGTTTATTAATTGTAGTTTTCTTCACATAAGCATACTTTTATTAAATAAATCTTATAATATTTTCTTTCTCCCTTGTCCAATCATAATACCGTGTTCGATGTAATTTCCAAATCAACCTTAACATGTTATTTTTATTTTTTGAATAATTATCGGCGTTAATTTGGGTATGACTTTTGAATCTATTATTATATTGCTACGTAAAATATTACTTTTTAAAAACAAAAATGTTTGTCAACATGAATTAGGAGACATAATTTATTAGCTAATATTTTAGTAGTACTTTTTATGGACATCCTATATATGTATTTTTTTGAGGATACTTAAGATAAATAGAATTGTGTAATGTATTGTTAGACTCGTAAAACCTTGGGTCTCATGAGCAAGTCAATATCATATAGTTAAATAAAGTTCTAGGGACCAAGTTAAAATAATCAAACATTAGAAGGGCAGAAAAAGGAATATTGATAGTAAACAATGAAATACGTAAGAATCAATTAACATTTGACGTAATCTGTCATTATTATGTTTAATTGTTTCACCTTCATGACTGTTACCGCAATTTGTTGTCTTCATATAATTTAATTTTTTTTGTTACTGCAGATAAGTTTATATTTTTTATTTAAGTGATTACAGTATTATTATTTTTATCACAGGCCTACTAGAAATATTAGAGTAAAGTGGTTCGGCACGCCGACAAGGAAAATTCTTTTGAATGATCATGGTAACTAGAAAATTCGCTCTTGACACATTTGGCATATGGAGTGTATACATAATATATGTATTTAGATTAAAAGATATTTTGAATTTGAATTTAAATTTGAAAAAAAGATTATATTTTCCATCTTTATATAATATTACAAATGAAGTTTTACATTAACATATTTGAATACTAAGAATTCTTTACTGTGGTGCAGGTCGAGTAAATGCCTTGTCCCAGGCCGCCCTAAGACTAATGCTAATTTTAGAATTTGGCTTATAGAAGGCCTGAGCCACATCATTCAGCTCGACCTGTACATCGCACTATACTTATTGCTTATTAATTACTGTTTAAATTGTGAGGATTCTATCATAAAATAATACTAACCGAAAAATAGACTCATAAGAAATACATTTAAAGCTGATTATTTTATTATAAACCAGTCCTGTATGCCCCAATAACAAAAATGTAGGCTACCTAGTAAATTATAAATTGAACGGGACTGTCTATTAGTGAACTCATTATTCAAATACTGTAATAGAAATAAAGGACCATTAAAAAAAAAATTAATGCGCAGATAAATTCTCACTTGAGACAGGTGTCACAACTGGTGAGAGGAATCTAATTCATGAAAAACTTACATTTTCCCCCTTTTGAAGAATGAGGCATTTATTTGTTCCGGAATGAGATTTGTGCACTTCAAAAACTTTAGAGATAAATGAATGGCAAATTAAAACAATCTTCAATCACAAAAAAATAAATCTTTTGGAAAAAAATACAATTTTTTGTGAATGATTTTTTTTTAGTTAAAACAATTTTACCTTAAACGAGTAGGCCTGCATGAAAACATTTCCCTGCTGTAAAATTATGAATATTTTAAATAAATCACCATTAGTATAAAAACAAATATTAACAGTAAATTAACTCATAAATGAAAATGACTTGTTAATTTATTATTGTAGTGGGAAAAATTCATATACGAACCATAAAAAACCTCAGTTGAATAATGTTAAATGAAAACACAAATATCCGCGTTTTTGAATTATTATTTTTTAATACCATACTTAACTTGGTTCCATTCTGTTTTTGTAATATTGACCAACCAAACACGGGGTATATAATGCAGACCTTCAAGATGCTAAGGTGAATTTTGCTGCTTTAAGGTCATAAAAGAAAACGGCTTTACGTCAAAATATATTATGAGGGATGAGTCATTCCCACGAGAGCCTCTCCTTAAATCTAATGGGCGGGGGCGTCCCCAACCTTAAGGGAAGAATAAAAAACGCAGGAGAAATTTCTAGGGAGAAAAACTAGTACAAGTAAATGATAATCTATGAAATCTTCTAGATGGAAATACTGAATGGAGTTCCTGCATTGAAATGTGTGTTAATAACTGAAACTTTATAAGTACAAAATGTAAAAACTTTGGTTTGAATTAATAATATATTTCGGTTCATTTCAGTTCAGTTTCAGTTTCAGTTTAAATATTATAATTAATTATAATATTCCAGCTTTCCTCACTAAAAGATACGAACACCACTGTATCTAGAATAAAAGTTAATTTTTAGGATAAAGGGGCTGTAAGCCGTATAGCGTCGAGAAAACAGAATTAATCTTCGGATGACTTTTTTCTAAACTTGTTTTTGATTATCATATCAGCTCTCGAGTACGTAGTGAGAAAATGTTTCTCCATCAAATAACAGTATACAGATCTTGAAATGAATTATTTATTTTTAAGGGGAGTCTCTACTAAAAATGGCCAAAAATCTTGAAAATTTCAAAACAAGTTTTTTTTTTACCTATTTCTTACTTGTTTAGGCATTTCCTGAATATAAAAAACCACATTTCATAGTTTTTATCAACTTTCTTATGGCATAAAATTCTATACGTTGCTATGCAGAAGAACAAAATTCGCGGTTTTCGTATTATTTTAGTGTAAAAAAAATATTTTGACACTCTTATATTGTTACTGTGTCATATTTAATATGTAACAATTATATAACTTGTAAATGTATCAATAAATATAATTTTTTGCTTTATTTTGGCATATACTCCATGAAACACTTCTTTAGAAAACTCGCGATTACCGAACGTAGCATTTTGACTATATCTAGCATATAACTTTTGATATTCCAAAAAACTACTGAAGCTACAGTCTTCAAATTTTTTTGGGTTATCTAAGATAAATTATCTAAATAATCACGTATTTTGAATAAGTTTGGATCAATGGAAAAAAAATTTAAAAAATCTTAAATTTTATTAAAAAATATGAAAAAGTACAAGGTTTAAAGGAAAATTAAAAATAGTAATTTTTGGCTTACATAACTAAAAATAAGTGATTTTTAACTAAATTTAATGCTTTTTTTTCTTTCCATACAATGAAAGGTTGAACGTTTTCTGGTTTTATTCAAAGGTTTCGAGAGTCAATAATATCATGTTATTTGGAGCAAATCACTAGAAGAGTGCTGTGATAATTGATCATAAATATTTTACAAATTCAAACATAAGCTTAAGACCCAGGTACATGCCTAACGATTTCATTTGATTGGTCAACCATATAACTTCTTCGTGAGCTGGTGTGTTACAACATGCCATACAATGATTTCACAGAGCAACTTTAAAGCGAGAGGTTCTTGCCAACAAAGGTCCCAGGTAGTATTAGGAATTGGTAGAACCGTTTTTACAACCTAAAGGTTGAATTTAAGTGGAGACGAGCTAAACCCCATCCGCACGAACGACATCATACAAGGCGCTCTCCTTTGCTAATACATTCAGTTAAAATTAAGTGACACTCCACATTCAAAATGATGTTATTTCATATCATATAGTACATCAAGCTCATTCAACCATTAAAGCGATCACAATATTTTAAATTAAATCGCTTTTATAACTGCAGTTTAGCAGAAAATTAAAAACCGACGCTATTAATGAGTGATCATTTGTCACACAGGCATGCAGTTTAGGGTCAATGATCCATAATGAACGCGTTGCACAGCACTTTCGTTGTATCATTTAATGATCATTGCCCCGGCAATGGGCTGATGAGATGATGGGTGGAGGGGGGGGGGGGTGGTTATCGATAAAATGTCACTGGGGTGTAGTTTTGAATTAATCGCTCAGGGTTGCGACGCGATGTAGTGTCATTGCACGGGGGGTAATGGATTGGTGTGGATATCCGCCCGGCCGCCAACTGCAGCAGCGCTGTGTGTCCTGCCGCGGGGCTTTGTAATATCAAACAAATGGAAATCTAAAACAATGGAGAATGGTGCACTTTAATTTATTTCAATATGAGTTATACCTTTTTTACTTTTGATGCATTATTTTAAATGTCTGAAATGAAATTATTTAGAACATCATTGCGAAACATTGTTCGACATAGACATGGGTATATACGTATTATAACTACCACACCCACATTCATAAGAAGCCGTAACGTAATGGGTAGATTTAATATAAAACATTTCAGCCGTCTATGAATAGAAGTTGTTGTTTAGATTATCAATTACTGCTGTGTGCTCGCAACAATACGATTCCCCTCCACCTTCAGGTCTTAACGCTATACCTCCCTCCTCATCAGACATATACTGGACTATGACTGCCTGTATCTTACCTAACCTAACCTGAACTAACCTAACATAAACCTAAACAAACCTTATATAACATAATCTAACCCATCTTAACCTCCCTGGCAGAATACATGTGGCGATCGGCAGTGGCGGCTGAAAGTTGCGATTCGTTCTACACGCAGCTCGGGGACATCGTTCAGTTTTGGAACGGAAAGTAAACCAGCCAATAATACAAATATGTAGTGAGTCTAAAATGTCATCATTTAAGAGTTGTGTTTTCGTTCAGCCGTGTAGTTTTTATTTATTCACAATCTTACAATAAAATAATGGTGTGGTCGACATAATACATAAGTACCACGAAATTGAGTTACTTAACGAGAACGGTTAGGATGTCAAAGAGTAGGTAGAGGAAGGTTCAGCAAGACAAGGCTTAGGTCTAGGTGGTCAGTTGGAAGGGCGGAAGGCACGATCGAGAACCGCGAGGGGTTGTTGCACGCGGTGTTGGAGTGAGTAAAGAATGGAATGAGGGACTGGTGGGGAAGGTAGGAGTCGGGCCATGGAAGAATTGATGAATGTATGTACTGAAAGAATTCCGAGATGTTACCTATGAAAAGAAAAAAACTCCAGCTATTGGTGAGAGATAATATTGACGGGGTTAAGTGGTACAATGTCAAGTAAATAAATGGTTTGAAATATCTCTAACCCAGGTGAAGCTATGATACTTCTTCAGTTTGGTTGCAATTAGAATAGACAGACATGGAATACATCTCCGTCGGAACTTTCCAATTAAAAAGCAAGTTATGGATTGTTAAATGACCAGCGAATGTCTAAGTGAGATTTTCCACTAAAGCTTGATTACTCTAATAACCCGTGTTTTTTAAGTCTATTATGAACAAAGTTTTATAATCCTTAAAAGCACAAGTTATTTAAAGTTTAAAAAAAGGATTAAATTAATTATATTAGAATGAATATGAATATAATCATCAAAATTGATAAAACTTCAAACATTGTTGGTACTTTTTGAGATTGATATTCCAAAGTTAACCGTTTGAGGCCATTTAAAGTACAATAAACTCGAAGGACTTTTGAAATGAGAACTTCGTGAATGACCTTCAAAATGATTAACAAGTAACCAAGATTTTTATTGCTTAATTTTGTAATTTTTTAATACATTGCAGCCTTTTTTGGGTATGTTTTCCCCCTTTATGTTAAAAAATGGATAAAATATGGCAATTGTAAATATATGAGCCGAACCCAAAGAAGATGTATGATATATGAATATCATATTATAAGTATTTCCAATCGCAAACAATGATTTTTTTACTCATACAGATTTTGTGTGAATATTATTTTTATTAATTGTGAACAGATACCTTTATTTGTAATTGGTTGTTTATGAGCATGCTCAAAACAAATGCTTAGTAACGAACTTAGGGCAAGGAAGTCAAATAAAAAACATTTAGTTGCCAATATATATTTTATTGTTTATTTTACAGCAATAAAATGTTAGCGACAACAAAGACAGAAGATTTACTCTTTAGGGGCAAACAAAAATAAAATACAGGACGTGTGCTCACAACATTCCAAAACATCCGGTTCGATTTTACACTGCTTTGTTTATTTTATCATTGGCACATTCCTCCTCGCCTATTATTGTGGCCGACAAAGCCATAATGTTTATTCAAATGGGCTTCCGAATAATTCACGAAAATACAATCATGGTGATCAAAAATCACTCTAAAAGCTGGTGTATTTTAATTGCGAGATTCCCAAATTGTCTGTTGTATTGAGGTAAACTCGTAAATGCTTAAGTATCCAAGGGAAAATAGAATAAGAAATATTTTAAAACATACCTTGTTCATTTATGTTTAGTGAATAATTATTAAAATCTCCTTTATGCAGATCTCTGCTTGGAGATTACGCAGACTAGAGATCAGGTGCTCAGGCAACTTTGCAATAAGCTGACTGTGGAAACTCATCTTTACTACCGCCCACTCTCATGTTTAGTATTTCGTCTCGGCTCTCAGAAAAGCAACTGCGGAGTATTTTCTGATGTAAATAATAAAATACAATAAAACGTGAGTAAGCGAACTCTTTCCCACGCGCTCTCATCCGACTTCGATCGCCAAAGTGAGGCAGCACCGAGAGATCACATTGGAGGGCATGTACTATCCCTTAAAATGTTTGACAGAAAAATCAAATAAATAAATCAGTATAATTTTTGGTTGGTAATTAATTTTTTTGTTACGTCGATTCATGAATAAATTACGCTAAGAAATCCGCTGAATTACAAAAGTTACTGTTCAACGGCCTTAACAATGGGATTCGGTGGGTGCAAGTCAATTAACTTGTTGGATAACCAGAAGCCACGTGTAACAAAGAGGTGCCGGAGTCACCACGAGGGGGGAGGGCAGGGGAACCAGACAGGGTGAGAAAGAAGAAAAATCAATATAGGGTCGTGTCGCGATGTGGCACAACAACGACCTTGGGAGGCTCGGCCCTTCATTAGTATGGAGATTAATTAGATTTTATAAGAGATTTGGAGACTGGGAAAATGGGTGTGTGCACGAACTTGCTAATGAACCTGCACAGAGGTTACTGTAAAAACTGTACGTTACGTTTAGCATACATTGGTTTCAATAACTAGTGTTCTAGGTTTGGGTAGTAAATAAAAAATTCCACAGCATATAGAAAATAAATTTAATCATAAGTAATAACTAATATTTATAATTAGATTAACATTGTAAGTGGATTCGTTACAGTAATAGTAAAGAACATTTTCACATTTCTCTGGGACCGATTAATTATGAAGTAAAAATAAAATTTATCCATGAAATTGTTGTGTTTTTTAATCATTAATGGAGTGAGTTTAACATCGAATTCAGCGATTTAAACTTGCGTGTTTAAGGTTATAATAAAAATACTCAAACCTTGTAATTAATTACAGTTTTTTGGAACCAAAAAAATACAATTGGACTCTTGTTTTTGGAATATATTAAACTAAGATATTTGAAAAACCTAAAACGGCGTGGAGATAGCAGATTACAATTTCAGTTGTAAGAACATAGATATTAAAAGGTAATTTGATCACTATTCAATCTATATTGCTTAATTTATCCATAACTACTTAATTGTTAGTTGATGTAAATCTAAATTTATATATATTATGAAGTAAAGTGAAGGTTGGAATTGTCAGGAATTCTCTCCCTCCCCCTAACATTCTGCAAGAGAGGAATGTTCCAGCAAACTAATTGTACTCATTACTGAATACGAGCCCTTATTTAATGTGAGCTTAGCCTAATTTGCTTTTCTTTATTAATTTAATGATTTTATTTCAAAATTGAAAATGTACATTGAAGCTGGTAAATCAATATTGAAGAAACTGTAAAGTACGTGCATGATACTGGTTTATGCTTTAAAACTGCTAGGAAATTAGAATGAACATAGCTCTCAAGATTATTTACATTATATTAGCTTATTAAACAAAGATTTACATTTTTTTTAAACCATTCATGTACATATTAGATACTTATGTTTTATCAACGTTTTTCTTATTTAATAACAGGCCTAAACTTTAAACTTTTGATTATTTTTACATTAAAGAATATACAAAGTACATTTACATTTTCATTTTACCATAATCCAAATTGAAAAATGTTATATAGCGGATTCTTCAAGATCTCTTAAAAGTTAATTACATTAATGCGCTATAAAGTAAGAACAATTGAGGTACATGAAGTTAAATTACGAAGTATTTTGTGAAAGGTCCATTGCAAAAATTTATTTGTCTGATCCTCAGTTTAAAATGGATCTCAAATCAAATTTTTGTTCATTAAATAACTATAAACCATATATTAACCTTGTTTCCAGTCTTAAGGTGGACTGGAATTGATATGGAACAATAATGATTGTGAATAAAATATTTGTGTAATCATCATCAATCTTCACTTGATCTCATTATATTCCATTTCATGACATTTCCTTGCAGAACCTTTACATCCACTCTTGCTTAAATAAAAAAATTATATATACAATATACCAGTATATTTTAAATCTATGGACAACCACAGTAAACTACAAAATCACTTTACGTTCAATTCATAGGTGGTAAGATAAATTCTTGATATTAAATAGTAAAGGAAGAATGATAAATATCTGTGTATAAAAGCAATGCAAACTTTAAATCTAAAGGGGATTTGTTTTTGACAAATACGGGCCTCGTAAAAACGTGAAAATGAGAGCTTGTTTGTTTATTTCGCTTCCATTCTTATTTAGTTGTTTGTTTAGTGAACTGATGAACAATCATGTTTCAAAAGAGAATGCCTGAAATTACTGCTAATTCAATTTCAGTCTTGCCTCAGGCGTTTATTAAAGCGACAAACCGTTCTAAAATTAGGTGTGATATTTTACGGCCTGGAAAGTAAATATTGACTCTAGTATATTTGTAACAATACGACCATAAATATATTATGCCAAGTATCTATATGAATAGGTGGTAATAGGGAATTTTCTCAAACAAAAATCAACACTTTGGGCGATTTCAACAGTTGTTTCAAGTTTAACCTAACATCGGCATATATCGCAGCAGGATGCAGTTTTCTCAAACAAAATTTATTATCTCTGTAAACTGCAATACAATAATAGTGATTATTATTTGTTTAAAATTCATTTATGTGATAGCGCGTTTATATTCTGATTATAATTTTTTCCGCAAGTTAAAATTGGAGGGCATGTACAGAATGCCCTTAAAATGCCTAACAGAAAAACAAAATAAATAAATCAGTATGATTTTTGTTTAGTAATTAAATCACTTATTAGTAAAAACACCCCAGACAGCACAGGGATATTTTAAAAATATTTTTAAAATATATATCTATCTTAAAAATATTATATATATTTCAATATTATTTCTAAAATATTTATTTAAATTTTTTAATAATATTTTAATAAAATACTTTTAAAATATTATAAATTGATTTTTAAATGGTCTTAAAAATGTATTTTGGAAATGTTTTTGCTTGTAAGGTTTAATATATTTGCAAAATATTTCTAATAAATTAAGAAAAAGTAATATACTTTTAAAATATTTATAGAATTGTAGTTTAAAAAATTTTTTTAACGTGTTTTTAGTATATTTTGTTGGGCTATCTTAACAATATTTTAAAAATAGTTTTCTTAAAGTTTTAGAAATATATTTGGTTATTTTTTTAATGAGTTGGGTAAAATATATTTCCTATACATTTTAAAAATATATTTTGGAAACGTGTCTTTGTTTCTTAAAATAGTTTTAGGGTCAACTCTAAATAACTTTAAAAAATATATTTTGAGTTTTGGCAAAATGGCGTATATTGTTAAATTTGTCTTACAATACTTAAAGATATATGTTTTCAAAATTTTTTGGTTATTCACAAAATTTAAAAAAACATTTTTGATTATCAAATAAGTAAACTTTTAATATATGATGTCAATGAAACTTTTTTGCGATAAGTATTTTATTTTAAAAAGGTATTACAATAATTGGGTTAAAATTAAGTAATATTAAGTAAGTTAAGACCAGCGTCGGTCGTTTCCTGCGAGCGCGTGCGTGCCTCACTATGTGGCGTGTGCCGTCTCTCGGACCACATGTGCACGTTTAAACATCGTGCATATAATCGCATATATACCTTTAATTACATAACCAACTTGAAATTATGTTTTTAACGCGGGCTTAAACTTAACAATTTCTTAAAACACTGTCTTAAATTAATTCCAGGACATCTGATTTTGATGTAGATATAGGATTTTGGTTGCATTTGCGCATTTCGGCATTTCGATTTGGGAGGGAAGATTTTAAAAGTCTTGGCCCTATACAGTTATAGTTCAATTTCAACCACCCTCCCCCCAGACGCACAATTTAGAACGTGTTAGTCATAAGTTTTGTTGCAAACCTAATTGACGGCTGCTAAATTACCGACAGATTTTCGGTCAGTACAACCGGAAAGAATTGTTAGACACAACATCAACTAAGATTTTCTCTCGCGACACAACTTAAAGTGATTTACTTGCCGCGACATGACCGAGAGATTTTCCAGACGCAACCCACATAACAGGTTGTTTTTTTGGCAAAGTTGCCATTGGTTTAAAAAAGAAACTTTGTACTATAGCTCTGGACAGCCTTACTGGCGGGTGAGTGAGTGCGCTGCTGTCGTAATTAGTGTTTAATATCTGCAATGTTTTGGTAATAAATCACATGGTCATTTGTTTATGTAAAGGTACTTTACACAAGAAAATATTTTGCTGCAACCGCAAGTGCAATTAATGTAAAATGCTTGCAAGCTCAACACAATTCATGAAGTACGACGAAAAAAGTGTGGAAACACATTCTAAAATGTAAACAAATCATTTAAGATGAAAGGTTACCAAAACAAAAAGACCAGCTGATGCATTGCGCAAATATTTCCAAAAATTTTAATTGTGTAAGAAATCTCTCGGTGAAATATTACAGGGCATTCTTTTGTAGTGTAAATGAGGTGAAACGTAAACACAGTTTTGACAGTTCTACCAAAACATGTGTTTATTTAGCAGACATTTTGGGAGATTACAATTTTCGCCACCCGCCAGTAAGGCTGTCCAGAACTATAGCAAATTTGACATTTATTTGCCACTTGCCGTTGGTCTGATAAAACAACTTTTCACCGCAAATTTGTCACACATTTGCAGTTCTTTATTTAGGCAAAGCTGTTTCCTGATAGTTATGAAAACTTTGTGGCAACTTGACATGAGTTTGGCATTTCACATATTCACCGTAGGTTAATTGTGTTCACATAGAAAAATAATAATCTTTATTATAATATTTTGGTTAGCAACACTGGATTCAGCTAAAAAAATAATTTAGTACCTTAAATGATTGATCTACGTCCATAGGTTACTGAGATACTGAAAGTGGTAAACATAGTACGTTGCCCCAGTGTTAACCCTATGGGAAATAAGTAAAATTCTATATCTTGCTTGTTTCTCAACATAATAAAACTTGGTTTGTGGCTTCATCTAGATGAGATTTAATGTCAAAATCAAGTCAAATCTCACTGACCGAACTGACCGACGATCGAACTATGTTCTTTTGCATTAGAAATTAGCTGAGTGTGCAGGTCTGCTGCAACGGGGGTATTTCACTTTCACGTCATTTTAAAATTTCATGTACACTTACCACATTACTCTTTTATTAAATAACTACTCTTATGGAGCTTATATACTTTTACATCCATTTGAGTAGAATAGAATAATATTTAAACAATTAGACGAGGTAAATTTTAGGTAAAAGGTTATTGTAATTACACTTTTTAAAATAGGTGTTTACTGAAAAAAATACTGTAGTGTAAATGGGGAAAAAAGTGACAGGAGGCACTTTATAACTCGTTCTCAGTCCTCAAAGGTTATGTCTGCACTGTATTTGGATCCTAATGTTTACCACCAAAGCAGCAGTAGTTAAGATGACATTTTCCCCTGTGATTACTATCAGGTCTGGTGGTGTAGTGGATACAGGCTCAGTTTACAAAGGTAAGGGTCTTGGGTTCAAATCCCAAAATAGTTCAACAGAATTTGCATTGTGGCAAGTATGTAGAAACCATGTAGGAATGCATTTCCTTAATTAGGTTTTTTATTACCATTTTTGGATTTTTTTTACAAGTTGTTTATAAATACAACTTTGTTGAAAAAAATGTTATACAAATATTTTTAGTATACATTGGGGGTGGAATAGGATACATTTCTTAAATATTACTTAAAGAAAAAAAAGAAAAAATGTCCTGTGCTGTCTAGGAAGTTTAAAAACATTTCGGGATCTGGAATCTGATCTCTTGTCTGGTGATAAGGATCATAGAACCTTAAAAATACAGTACAGTAAAACTCAGCCAGAAAGACCTGGACAGCAAACCTAGCTAAAGCAAAGAACTGTAAAGGAGGTAAAAAATATAAAATACAGAAGACAAAACAAAACACCAATTGCACAGAAATTCAAAATTCACCCATCAAGAGAAAGACGTGGCTGTGTGTTACTAATCTTGTTATGTTCTAGGTACCTTTCCACCAGAAGACGGGATCCCGAACGTTATGAAACTTGTTTTTATTGATAAGTGATATCAAATGTCCGAAAAAAATAAAATGAAAAGATGCAAATATGATTGGATTTCAGTAACATTAACTGGAGTCTTACTTCTGCTTCGTATATCCTTGTTTATTCTTGAAGATCAAAAATAAATTGAAGAAAAAATGAAATCTTTGAAAACAACAATAAATATATTAACTCATCTTCGTGCTGTTGGGATTAAATTCAAATTTAAGCCTACATATCATTTTATGGATTCTTATACAATTTGTAATTTTTCATCAGTAAACTAAGTTACCCTATGTAGTTATTAGTTAATTAATCACTTATATACTGACACAGTTATGAGTGCTTGAAAGACTATAATTAAGTTACTTGTAAAATGAAAAAAAGTTCGAAATGTAAGAATCTTCAGGGGTCTCATCAATGATTTCATCATAGTGTTCTCTATTTAATTAAGCTTAAACAGCTCGTGTTGTGTTCTACTTTATGTTAGGTGCACTGGCACGTGCAATGATGAGCAAACGAGGATGAAATATTTATAATGGTTTGACCAAACTAGGGTAAGTTGACGACCACAGTGTAACAATGGACCCTCCCCTCTTTCCCCTCCCTTCCCTCTAACCCTCCTACCCCCTCCTTCCAACTTCTACCGTCTATTTGACAAATTACCAACTTGCCTTCTAGCCACAATCTCTTCATTTTTCGCCCGCTTTAGAGTCGGTAGTTGGATGAAGTCGATTGTTCTTTAAAAGTTCACTATTGTAACTACTTAGTTAGTTTTAAAGATGCTTTAGTTTTAACACGTCCCTTACTGACAAATTGTTAGTGGAGTAAGTGCTGGTGAGCTTATCAACTACATGACTGCGTGTAATATTATTTAAGTGAAAAGTCTAAAATAATATTGTTAACTCGATTTTAAATAATGGCCATGTAAATTTAAGCATTATGAAAAACGAAGGAATTTGTCAAATTTTAAAACCCACGTCTGAGGAAGTTTTTTTTAATTATTTTTATTTTATCAACGGACTAACTAAAACGAAACGTATCCAATGAGTGCCTTAACCTAAGTCACAAGCTAAGCCTAGTACACCAGTCAACTGTAAAAATTGTTTCGATATAGGTACTAAAAGCAACGTTTTAAGAAGAATTACTCTATTAAGTAATAAATATAATTTGATGTATGTCCTAATTTGCGATTCGTTTCAAAATTTAACAATCCCTTGTGCAGTATTATCAATTCTCTAACTGTTAACAAAGACTCGCTTTTGTTGTAAAGTTTAGATGTAGACAATCTTTGTATTAAAAATTCCTGTATGTTGAAATTAGAGTCTTTTTGGATCAGTTTAATACATCGGCTTATTTAACAATTATTTACGGAACCATGCAAAATTCATTCAAAAACATTTCAAGCTATTATAAAAAATACAATAAACATAGAAGAAGTTACTCGAAATTCTCAAGGATCTTTATATAAATTTCTAATATGCTCACATTAATGTAAACACTCTAAATATTGATATATTTTAAACATACCCTATAGTTAAAAAAACTGCTTGCTTGTTTACATCGTAAAACAAACGCTTTCATGAGAATCTTACCATAACATTAAAAGCCAAAAATTTTTTCAGGGTAACAAATAAGAATCTAGAGTACTCCGTCAGGTCAGAAATAAAATTACCCTGAGGGAAGATGGGATAAATGAGGGCTGTCCGGGTACAATATAATTCCAGTACTGTATTGAGGATGAAACTTGGCAATATGTCAAGTAAACAATCAATACCGGCGCCGTACTTCGCTCTGCGGCAATCTCGGTGCTGTGTTCGTGTTGCGTTGCGACGTTTGAAGGCACTACAAAACGAGGGTCCTTGTAGAGAACTGCAATAAAAGCACATGCAGAACCCGTAGTGTCGTTATTTTTAAACTTACTCATATGTAAGTAAAATTTCAATGTTAAGGCAAGCTTGAACTATATTTTTAAGAAGGTACAAACTATTTAGTCTAATTATATGTTGGAGGTAGCGATTATTTTTTCTATAATCTGCAAGTATTGAATTGTGAATCATATTAAACATATACAGTAGTTTAATGTCGCTTGTAGCACGCAACTAAATTTATAAACCACCACTTTCTGTTTTTGGTTCAATAAACATTTTATTTGTTATCGTAGGGAGTTATTGCAATATACGATAAAACAACACAATAAACGTTAAACAATCAAATCAGCTGATTTTCTTCATTTAACACAATGTTAAAAAATACCGTTTAACGTTTATCATATTGTTTTATCGTGGACGCCTTACCTAATGCTATTAAACTAGTTGATATTATAGGTTACATAATTTATTTGAAAACAATATAATATGCTTTAATAATATTATTATATTTTATCACAATAGGTTACGTTGTATCTTTATTTGCGTTTAAATACATAAAAATCAAAACAAGTTATTTTTAACCTGCAGCAATACATTTAATTAAATTAGTTAAAAAGTAAATAAAAAAACGAACAGTGAGCGTGGTTGTACGATAACAACATAAAAACCTATTTTTCGGCCAAAAAAGAGGCTTTTTTTCTGTTGAAGAACCTTTGACTTGTCCCATTTGTCAGAGGCGCAGTTAAAACTGTATCTAAATTACAGTGTTCATACCAAAAAATCCCGAAATAATAGTCCCTGTCGGTACCTGGATTTTTTTTTAAAGGGGTAAACTAAATGTGATCGTTTTTAGATCTTTTATAAAGGTTTAGATTATTTTTTTAAGGTTTTAATAATCAATCACGTGATCCTCTACCTATAGATATAGAAGCAAATAAAATTTCATTACATGAAATTGTTTTTGCACGACGTACCTAGATGATTGTTGTCTTTAACTTAGTAGCCTGTATGTCATCTGCCTTAACAAGCTTTCATTTTAAGGAAATTCAGCAAAATGGTCGATACCCTGAGATCACCAAATATATATATTCTGATATTCTGAGGAATATATTCTGATAAAAATATTTAAAACAAACTCGGCGCTTCAAGTTATATTATTAATATTATATTATTCGTCACTGGTTGGTCTTTCATTCCTTATCAAAATAGTACAGTTATCTCGATTCTATTTCAAGAATTTGTTGATTTCATTTCTAGAAGATAAGTGAAAATGCTTGTGCATTTAAATTTTTTTCTCATAATCAACTTTCCTCGCTGAATAATAAACATCTAAGATTCTACTAATAATACTCCTAATGCCAACTTTCTATATGAAAAAGGGATTTTTAGTACTGATCATGCCTTTTAAAATGAAAAATATCAGTAAATAAAAAACTATTTGAACTATTTTCAAATCGAAACAAATCACTTCAGAAGTATAAGCCCTCTTCGCTGAATTTCCCTCGGCTATAAGAGGGAAATAGCGAAGAGCCCCCCCCCCCCTTGTAGCCCTTTTATATAAGATGTTTCTGTAAAGTTTCTCTTGACAGGAATTTACTGAAGTAAACTTCCAGGGACTGTGTTGTCAATCTAAAAGTTGCCATGCTGAATTGTGTATGCAAAGAAGGAAAGCTGTCCCTTCTTAAGTAAATCTTACAACTTATTCAGATTTGTTTCAAAGTGTTCCTACCTTCTTGAAAGCCTTCAAGAGAGGAATATCCTTTTTAAAACAGATAAATGTAAAAAATGGGTTCTGACTTTTTTTCTGACACGGTATGTACAAACCATATAGCGCCATGGTCAAAACTATGTCTTTTAGTTTTTACTAGTAGTTCTAATGTTGATACTTCAAATAAAGTTAAAGATAACAAACAAGATGAGCTAGTCATTTATAGCAAGAGGCTATGATTTCAAACCAAACATATTCTCCACGCTCTGTATTTATTTACGTGATCAAGATTAATTAGATTTCATGAATGCCCTTTTTCGTTTTTAGAA
Organism: Flexamia atlantica; assembly: GCA_035578135.1. NCBI lineage: Eukaryota > Metazoa > Arthropoda > Insecta > Hemiptera > Cicadellidae > Flexamia > Flexamia atlantica. Next base: position 13,095,661 of record JAQJVK010000005.1, on the reverse strand, counting down.
CAAAGAATGTTTGCTTCCAAACTGGTTGAATTTATCGTGAAAATTTACGGAATTAATGTTCTGTTGCTGTTCTACTGTTGAACTATCAAGAAAAGTTATTAATCAAGAGTATCGAACTTCATAAAAAGGGCTAATTTGCTAATCGACCCGAGTAAAGACTTTTTTGCATTAATATAATGTCATAAAAGCTGCCATAAACCATGGTTTATACAATCAACATTGGTACAGTTATAGTCAATTTGATGGTCTTTTTTAAATTAGTTGCATACAACAAAATACACTTCTCTGAAAAAGTAATTACATTAAATTAAAATATACACTTTCACACTCACCCATTTAAAATTATTTCTATATAATTAAGGTAAACTTTTATTCATCAATCCAACATATGTTTCAATTTTAAGCTAAATTTTCATAGCCACACTAATCTACATAATACAGGGTGACAATTAAATCATAGGACGACTTTGTAACATTGAGACGAAGAGAGATATCACAAACAAATTTGCCAGATTGTTACTGGTAATAGTAAGCTACTTTTCTGTGTACATTGTGATCTGAGGTCATCTTTAAGGGACGGCCCTCAAAGATGACCTTAAGAAGAAAATCTTTACTGTAAGCGCACGTTCATAGGTTCGTCAAATTAGAGGTCTAGTTGAACTAAAAACAAAGTCGCAAACCGGACCTCAAAAGATTGATTCGGTCGGATGTTATTGCTGTTCAAAGGTTTAAAAATATTTAAAACATGTAGGCCTACTTTTAATAACAGAAAGTCACAAGTTAAAGGCAACACGTACTGATGAGCTCATTCAAAGTAGGTGTTCAAAATGCTTCCCGTTGGTCTCCTGGTTCTATCCTAACCGGGTATAAACGCTGCCTACTGCATTTTATATGTATTCTCGTGGAATAGCTACAGATCTGAATAATCTAGACACAGGAAGCCAAGCTGTTCCACGAGAATACATATGCAAAATGCAGTAGGCCGTTTTTATACCCGGTTAGGATATTACCAGGAGACCAATGGGGACCATTTTGAAAACCTACTTTGAACTGGGTTCAGTAATTATTGATTCAACTAATAATTTTCTGTTGTCCATAAGTACAATGTATTAAACATTTACAAAACTTAGAACAGCAATTACTTCCGACTGAATCAACCTTTTCAGGTACGGTTTACGGCATTGCTTTTAGTTCCACTAAACCTTTGATATGCTTACATTAAAGATTTTCTTTTTGCTCCCAACGGGCCGTCCCCCAAAAGAGACTTCCGATCAAAGTATTTTACTATTACCAGTAATAGTTTGCCAAATTTAGTTGTGGCATCTCTTTTCGTTTCATTGTTATAAGTCGTCATGAGACTTAATTGTCATCATAGGCTTTACAATTACTAACTATCTAATAATAACTTCCTATATATATTTCATGAAATTTCTATGAATTAATCATCCTATAGTATAGTTTAAATAGATGATTTGCACAATAGCATAGTAGACAAATATATAAAAAATAATTAACGATCATAATGTATCAGTTTCCTTTCCATAAACCCATTTAACAACATGATTTCAACACCTACACCATTCGGTGGCTTCAATTTAAAGATGGCTTCATTTAATCAAACTCTGAGGCTTCGGGGGATTTTCCACAGGGATGCGGTGTCAATGGAGGGACGACGACGTGTTATCCCTCCCTCCCCATCCCGCCAGGACCTCGTGATTGAGTTTCCGCCTACCGGTTATCTCCTTCCAGATCGGATTCTAACATTTTCACCTCGAGGTGTATCGGGATTTTCAATAAATTAGTTAAGTAAAAGATGTGGGGTTAAATTGTATCACCCAATAGCGTATATGGGTGTATAGTTTTGAACGAGAAAATATACCCTCATTATTACATATGGCTTGTTTAATACAGTTGTGTTGTTCATTTTTGTAACCCCTGAGCAGCTATAAATTTAAGACTGTATTACGTCTATACTCAACTTGTTGTGTCAGATGGTTGGACCCGGTAGATGTACATGTTTCGATGTTATTAAATCATCATCAGCATCTCAATAATGAAGTTGTGCTGGTTTCGCGACGCGCGAACCGTTTAATACAGGCCTGTTCGTGTGTTTTGTAAAATTATTATTCATTCAATGTTCATGCAATGTGTGTTGTGTTAACATTTTTAACGAAGCCTTCTGGTGGATCAACTTCATCATTTAGATGCTGATGATTATGTAATAATATCGAAACATGTACATCTACAATGTCTAACACATCTGACACAACAAGTTGAGCACCGATGTAAGTAATACAGTCTTACATAATACAGTAGATTATTGCATATATGTTGAGTCAGTTTTACCACATACGATCGATTTAGACATACCACTGAACTGTTGCTTAAACATTAACTTTATAGCTGTTGCTATGAATTGCCAAGGTTTGCTTTAATAAATAATTTTAGCACGACTTTGCAGTATAATTAAACGTTCATAAGAAATCTTCGTGACTGGCGTCACACGCACTGTCCGTTGGAACGTTGGGCCTAGGTTTCGGATGCTCGCATCTTCATCTAATTATTCATAAGAAAAGCGTTTACAGGAAAGCTTGAATAATATTAATAGTAAACTTGGCACTTAACAGCCTAAGATAAATGAATAAGAATCAACCATGAACAATCTAGTACACACGGACCATTGCTTGTGTTTCCGCCCACCAGTCGACGGTCATGTCCCTCCAGATCTGATAATAATATTTTCACCCTAAAGGTGGGGTACCATGGCTTTAGGTTATATAAAATGTAGGTTGCTTAATCTACATTACACAATAGTGTCTGTGAGCGTACAGTAATTGACGAAAACAAGCCTTTATAAATGTGTAAGGCTTGTTTATATATAGGTAATTTATATTTACTGTAAGAATTTCGAGTCTGCTTTCAGCGTAAAATTGATTGTAACAGAGGCCTGAACGAGGTAACACAGTCAATCATAAATAAATAAGCCATTCTAGAAAAACAGGGAACTATACGCGAGAATGTCTTTTATTTTAACATTGGATGATTACGGCTTAGCAAACTTCTTATAAATAACTTCAACGCATCACTTAAGCAATTCACTTATACCCCGGAGACATTATGTGTTGAATATTAGCTCTAGCAAGAACATGCCAATCAAACCTAAAGAAATCGTAAAAACTTTGCATTTCGCACTGACATTTAAATTTACTTCAACGGCGGTTTCTTTTCAGCATAACTTTTTTGGGTAATTTTAAGGTTCCACTACAAATTAGATGCAATTCTTTTACTGAACAGAATAAAAAAAACTGCTCCAACTATATTAGATTAATTTGAATACCGCAAAGAGAACTATGTAACGGGGGTTACTAGCCACTAGGCAAACAACACACCTAAACCTAAAAGGCTGTTATAAGATAACATTGTATAAGGTTTTGTGGCGAATTGTAAATAAATTGGCCGGTAGAGTTAAAGAAAATGAGGCATTTCCGATAAGAAGAAGTTTACCTGATATTTCCAACATAAATAAAGAAACAATAAAACAAGTTGATGATAATTTCAATGAATTTTTTGCTCGAGTTGGTAAAAACTTAGCTAGTAAAATTGACTCGCCTTTAAAGCAATTTTTCGTGTGCATTAGGCTAGGATTGTAGGATTTATAGTATTTTAAAAGGAACCGAATTAAATTAATTCTTGAACTCCCAATAATTAACTTCAGTCAACTTTAAATGCGACAAAAGCGTAGACAAAACCAATTTTAAGTTGTACGTGTAAGTTTTTGAGAAATTGTTTTATATACGCAAGTTTAGTATAAAGTTTACTATCATTGAATTCCAAAAACACGTTTTTAAACCAAACTGCTGCTATAATAAATACATATATACTTTTAAGTATAGTTTTTAAATAAATATCATACAACAAATTGAACAACACATTATTTAACTGCATTGCCTTAGAAATTAAACTTGTAGGGGTTGGTTATGTATGTTGATAACACAATTTCAGGAGAGCTTATTGATGAAAGCTGGGAGCAATAGAGCACTGAGCAAGCTGGGGCAGGTCTGTTGGTATTATCATTACAACGAGGTAGGGTCGACCGTGCTGTGCTGTATGCATAATGCACCGAGTCACCTGACCTGACAGCTGCAAATTGACGAGTGAGTAGGAGGGATTTGGCGGTTCTGGAGTATAATAAACTGATTTTGACGTCACATTCAACACTGTTCCCAGGGGGGCTGGGAACATTTCTATAGGTGTCGTAATTACAGTGAATTAGTGTTGAATGTGTTATGCTGAAAGTATAATGCAACCACTTGGTCTGACATCTGCAAATTGATAAGGTGATGGGGGAACTCGGCAGCTCTGGGTCATAATAAACTAAATATTACGTCACACAAAGCGTTTCTTAATATTTTCAACGTTCCTATAACTAACAATTAATAGCAGATAAATATAACAGCAATAGATTGAGTGTCCGGAGCGTATTATATATGAATTTAATTTTAGAAGACGGATTCAAAAAGTGAACAAATTATGTTTTTAGAGCGGTATGATAAAGTTGATAAACTGGCCAAAAAAGGGGCTTCGAGTCTCTTTTATGGTCCAGTACCATACTGCAGGATCAGCCAGGAAACGGCAAAAGACGCAGTGAAGAAATGGGCCAGGGTAGAGTCCAGAAAGTGGCAACTCTCCTCTGGACAGAGATGCACAGCAAGCTTCTAGCAAAAAAGCCCAGCCAAGCCTTAGCAAAATTGTCTCCTTCTGAAGAAGAAGGAAGAAATGACTGGCTGTAGCACTCTTAACTGGACACGGCCTCTTCAGAAAACATTTACAGACAGCCAAACATAAAAACTGTAACACTGACATCCGGTTTTGTCTGGAGTTTGATGAAAATAGCGCGGGCATTAGTTTTGAATGTGAGGAGCTCGGAGCAAGGAGAATGTTCTTTGGAAAATCTGAAATAAATTCATATAATTTCCTTAATATTACTACTACTGCTTGAACTCGCCAGAGGCTCAAGTGTAGGTCAACAAGAACAAAGCATTGGAGCAGCACAGTAAGTAGTCCGGCTGACCCGCACCACAAGGAACCTGGCACAGAGCTGCTTTTCCAATCTAAATGAATGTTCCATATGCTCAAATGGCCTTTGAACTTCAGCGTATCAATTGTCTGCATACATACTAACAAATTAACAGCTGAAGTTCTAGTGCTCAAGAAATAAATGCTATTTTTCACAGACCGCTTAAACAAATCATCTAACTAAATCAGACCAAGCACTTGTTTATTTTTAATCAATTGTTACTTTGAAATTTTATATTATGTTAAGCTCACATTATGTTTTGTTGTCTTCTAGTTAGTTATACAAAAATATGTTTAATTCTATCAATATGTTTTGGGCTAAAGTTGAAATAAGTCAAAAGGTGAGTATTACTTTTTAGTGCCTTAGAGAATGCCTTCATTTATGAAGGATGTTTAACTGTAAGCACTCAAGAAAAGAACGAATTGCATATTTATATAATTGTCTTTTCGCTATTAATAGCAATGTGATTTGCATTTGCATGATGCATACAGTTTTAAAAATGAAAGAGCGCATGATTAGATATACCCATTATATGATTTATAAAATTGTTTTACTCAAATCAATGCTGAATCCCAGTGTTAATTGATGATACAATGTAAAAAAGAAATTTGTAATAATTTTAATATGCATTACACGTTCAATTATTTAATTTCTTAGTAAATCAAACAAAACATGCTTTTATAGAGAAAGAATATTTTTCTACCTACCCTGTTGTACGTTTGGCAATGTGATTGATTGGATTATTTGAATGGCAAATAAATAAATGTTAAAATCTTAATTAATTAATTTAATTGCGTGTTCTTACATATACAATATTTGAATAATAAAATATGGTTTACAATTTTAGACATATGTTTAGAAAAAATGTGAAGCTTACTTTACTAAATGACTAACATTTTTAGAAGAGGATTAAGAACAATGTAAGCTTCATCAGAACAAATTAAACTGTATTTTTAAGGGATTATTATAACAACGAATTTGTAGGCCAAAATGAATAACCTCCTACGATTTCAAGGTTGTATAAAATATTTTGCTGATCCTTCAAACAATTATTTCTTAATGACAAAGGGACGGACGAAAAATACAGAAATATTATTAGGATAACTAAACCTGGCTTTAACCAAGCTTAGCGTAACAAGAAATATTTAGTATACTAATCCCCAGATAGGTAAATGTGATAAACCCTGGGAAACTGTGCATGTGCCAAACCACATTCGTGGGAGAACAAAGAAATTGTACTTTGTTTTTATTTTGTAAAATATGTTATAATTACAGTAAATTATATACACCCCACTCACTTTTCCAGCTAGAATGATGACGGCCAGTGCTACTGGTAGGAGGGGAAGCATAATACCACTATAACTCGGCGCTGGCTCCCGCGTCCGCACATCTTACCGCTGCCGTTGCTCGCACACGACTGACGCTGAGACTGGGCTGCGAGCAGGCTTGCCAACGCAACAACAACGGAATACCCCGTAATTAACAGGGCTCACAACATCCCTAACGAACATTTCCCTGTCACTATTCTCAAAGAGATAAATAGTCTCCTTAGAGAAGGTTTGTGACGGTGAAGTAACATGAATTTATATGTACAAAAGAAGCAGTGTTAACATATTTACGAAGTTTAACATAAAATATTGCAATTAACGGATGCAGGTTTTACAACACGCACAAGGAAGTAAGGAAAGGTAAATTGAAGAAATACACTCGACTTGATTTAACATTTATGGAGTTATATTTCAGTAAATTGTGCTCCTTACTTCAGTTATCCGAATTCATTGCACCCACACGTCTTAATCATTGCGGATCTATTGAGAGAAAAAAACGCTAAGCTTATTAATTTAAGTCTCCGCAAGGAAATCCATTTGACCAATTTATTTTCTAAATTATTAAGAATGTTATATGCATTTTATGGGTTGTGGGAGTTGTGGCTCTGTTTTTTCCTAAATTGAATACTATAGTTAAAGAGATAATATGTGTGCAGTAATATGCAGTGCTTTATTATTACTAAAATCGCATATTATATTTATTTTATATTTTTACACAGCAAGTTATGTATTAAAACTATTAATTGGCTGATATGTTAGTGCTAGTTAATGACTATTTTCATCTTATTCATAATTAAAAAAATATATAAATAGAATGTCATGCCACATACATAAGTCAAGTTCTTACCAGCTTTTTATTTGTTCAGCATTGAAACATCGTAAAAGGTTGAAAAGAGGCATTTAGTGTTCAGTAATTGAAAATGATTAATCAAACAAAGTAATAATTAACTGGGGTTTGTCTACTTTTATTAAAAACAACCGTAATTGGATTTAATTACTCGTATGATTTAGAGAAATTGGTTTTACTAGAAAATAGTTGATTTCTGCAAAAAAAAATCGATTAACAACCAAGAGAGGAACGTTCAACATTAATACGATGACAAATTACTTTATTACAGATTTTAAAATTTTATTGATGGTAAATTTATTTTGAAATTAATTTGGAATAGTTAGTTAATTTTATAGATAAATATCTTACGTCAACAGTAGCCGAATATGTAGATTGCGCAGCTGCCACCAAATAAATCAATCTGCTCCTCGTTCGATCTTCCAGGAAACAATGGACTTTTTTGCTAATATGTAATAGTAATGAAAAGTAATAGGGTTTTAAGAGCTTCTAGTTTGTTTGGTTAATAATTTCCTTATAAGTGTTAAAGTTTAACGTCTCAAACCACACTGATATTGTTTTAGCGCTGATTAGACTAGACTCTTGATTATGGGTGCTAATCTAACCCTGGAAGATTCCTTTAATCAAAGACGGTGTGAAATGAAAACATACTCCACGCACGCTAAACAACAACTTAGAATTAGGCAAATTAATAAAAGCGGTAACTTGATTAGTATAATATTATAACCTCATTTATCGTAAAATTTTGTCTTAAATAAAAAATCATTAAAAAAGAAAAGAAAGACACATTAAAATAAAAGATTACCATTAAAAATTTCCAGTTATCATTGACTTTGCAGTTGATGTGGTATTGCAGTTTTACCAACTTGCAAAACTATAGTGGTAGGTAAAACAGAACATGTCATGCGGAAATTGATAAGAGAGCAAACATTCGCGCCTGCCTTATCTTCCGGAAACGCTGACATACTGCCAACATATAAAACATAAATTCCCAACATTTTCTCTCTTCCTTCGTTAACAATTTTTTTAAGTAAAATTATATATAATGCATTATATATGGCATTATATATAATGCCAAATCGAAAATCAAATTAACTTCCACCAATGTTTAAATCGGCAAACTTTTCTTTTGTAACTGTATTTGACGCAATATACTACTTAAATTTCCTAAATGTGAAAATTATACTGTCAATCTTTGACAATTTTCAGAATTTAAAAAACAAACATGAAATTTATTTTTTATGTACAAAAAACTATTTATGTGGACTAAACTTAAAAAAACAGAACTAAGGTATTTTGTTAAATTGCATATGATGTTTTAAAGATTTCATTACCCAAAGAATCATATAAGTAAGGCAATATATAGGTGAGGATAGGCAAAACAACATCTTGTCTTGCATATCCTTTATTTCCAAATTAAAATTAGCTTAATATATTGATGATTTTGTATTGAAATTCCAATAAATACTTTTCAGTGCCCTTCAATTTATCTATTTTTATAATATTTCCCTGAGGAATTTCTCGTGTACAGAAAAGCTACTTTATTTATGAACTGATTTATACGATTGAGGTGTCACATTAGGGCCTAAAGAGAATTTTCTGTAGAAGATGTTGAATAATGTTTACCAACGTCAGTTTCACGTGCTTCACCCCACTGAACTTCAAAGTTTCCGTATAACTCATTTAATTGGGAGTCGACTTTTACTAAAATACACCTCATATAATGTATTTTCATTTCAATAAATAGCTTTAACGAGAAAACTCTCAGTTTCGTCCTTCTTTCACTTTAATATATATTTTTAATTAATTTTTTCAGTTCACAACCAGCAAAGCTTTCATGTTTTGGTTAATTATACACTAATTATTGTATAAAAGTTGGAAAAGCTAAATCTAGTTTGGAAATTAAATCAGTAACGCAAAATCAATTTATTAAGTAGAGATAAGACCCCCTAATTCAGTAGAGCAATATATTTCACCAACGTTAATTTTTTAACTAGAAAGAACCAGTTTTAATTTACTCTTAATCAATTTAAAAAAAAAAGCATAAGGACAATTCATGTTTACATGACTGACTTTACGTTGCACTCCCGCTAACGAAGTACAGTAAAGTGCAGAATAGACTCTCCGGATTGATTTCGGGGAGCGAATCTTCTATGAAGGTTGAGACGCATAACTATAGTTCGTGCATGAAAATCCCGACCATTTTAAAGAACGTGTGTGAGAGAGATAGATAATGAATGTTTATAGAGGGATAGATCATTCCTAAATATGCGTACGTCACTGGCTGCAGCAAAATGGTTTTTTGTACCTATCTGGTTTCCTATTATTGGACGATCTTTTTTTATTGTTCATGGAGTGTTTCTATTATCCGCTAGATAGTGACTCTTTAACCTGAACCGAGTTGACAGCTGTCATCAATCAAAGAAAATAAACAATATTTGTTTACTTCTGGGAAAATGATTTTGATTAGAACTGAAGTAAATATAACTATTGTGAGTTTAAACTCTTATTTATTAACAATTAAATACACATTTGCGAATACAATATCTATTCAAAATTTATAGTTGAAATGACAAAGATAAAACTTAAGTTAAGAAAACCTTAAACCATAACCCTGAATATATTTTGACTACTAAGAATTATACTTTTGTTTTGAATATTATTAGTTCGCTTATTTACGGCTACGTAGCAGTATAATAAAGGGGCGGGGCTTGAGTAGGGGAGTAGACTTCTCCCCCACATCCTGATGCGTCAACATTTTCGCGCTTGTCGGGATTCTCGTGCGAACAATAACTACAATACTACAGTTATAACAATAATTCACATACAAATTACGGTATCTCGGTTGAAACAGAGTTTTTGAACATTATATACTTAAGAGGAATACCTCATTTCCACCGGACTTCTGTCTCTCAACCTCGTCCGAATATCCGTGGTGTTCAGTGAATAGCAACAAATAAGACTATTATGGTATGGTGTCTTTCTCAATTTGGAATTAGACTTTCATAACTTGCCATATTATTAGTGTATTACTTTTCAGAAAGCAATAAAAAAATTCAAACATTAAAATAATAAGTTTTAATGTTTTCTATGACTAGTCTTCCCTCATCACAAAATCACTGAAAACCTTAATAATTTTTTTACAGAGCGTCTTAGATTTTTAAAGCCAAAATATTTGGAATTGAAGAGCTTGTTTCCAAATCGGTCTAAGTCAAATTATAACTTTTTCACAAACAAGATTTTTTCTGTAACTACTGTATAGTTTTTTTACAAAACTATTGTAAACCAGTAACTATTGTAAAATATTTCTTTTCTATTTTTTTAATGATCATTAGGTAAAACTGTAAGTTTAATTTTCATCAATATATTTTTTCAATTGTTTACTTGGTAAAAAGACAGCCTTACCTGGACTTAGGCTAGTATGGAAAAATTTTAAGGACTAAGAAATGTTTGGAAAGAAATTACATCGGACGTAGGTCTGCTTTTGAAAAACATTGATATTCGAACACAGGTTTTGGAGTGACGGTCAAGGACTGTTAAGAAAAAACAAACAAATTTCATGGGAAAGCCACACTGCATTGCTGCATTGAGTGAGCAATTTAATATTAAATATATCATTTTGGAAAAACGTAACAGGCCGGTTTGCAAACGAGCTCTTAAATTCCTTAATGATTTAGCACATTGTGTACTATGTACTATACACATACATTGCAGATAAAATATCTACATTATGGTTGGCACAGCCAGCGAGAGAAACAGGGTTCGCTATTGATTGTGTATTTTGACGTATCGCACCATATACGTACTAAAGCCCAGTTGAAAGCGCGGTGTAGAAAACCCTACTTAGTGACTTATCCTGCCAATAAAATCAAGTTGAACCCTTCATAGCAGCCCTGATTCTCGCATTTTAATATTTTTGACTTATCTATCTAGTTGGAGAAACGATTGGGGTGTACCATATTAAAATTAAATCAGTCAATTATAAAACAAACCCCACTAACAAAACTCGTCCCCAATATAACTACAGTGAGGTGTAATGATTAATTTCACTACGTTCATTTTTTCATAAATATTTATTCCTTCTTTTCTTGTGTTTTCCCTTGTTATACTAGTAAATACAGTAGTATGATAATATGCTTAAAGCTTCAATAAAATCAATAAATAATTTTTGAAAAATGAATAAATGAATTTATTGTTTAATGTTACTTCTTGTTTTATTAGTATGTCACATTCTAAGTGGTGATATTATCTTATCAACCCTCGGAACATCACCTATCAAAGATAACCTAACTTGAGTTGATGATTTAAAATACGGTATTTCAAGTCATGTTATAAAATTGCTTAATAAGATTAAAGACATTGTAAAAGTAGTGTAAGTAGAGTTTGTTTTTTAAACGATTTTGAATGTTTTATCTTGCATAAGCTGTTTTTAAAATATAGTGGCTTCACTTTACATGGAATGAAAATCATAACAATGTTAAAATATTTTCAGTATACTTTAAAAATTAGTTTTTACTGTGGAAGCTTCGTAGCCTACATGGACGTTTACTCATCGCAAAATTAACCTAATAATGGAATTCAAAAGTCCATCTTAAATATATATTTACATAAGCATATCATTTATTTGCTTAAATGAGTTACAATAATTGTCAATATTTTTTTAATTGTGAACCTTTCTTGAACTTTAATTGTTTATTAACATTTTGTTTTTATTATATATTTAAAATTTTATCAGATAACTTAATCTGAGTTTTACAAGCGACCTGTACAAACACTTTTTAAAATAAACAAATGTAAAAATGTAATCTGCAGCTCGATATCAAACAAGGTCCAATTTCGTGAACTGCGCACTCGGGGCGAATCTTTACATATATAATTGAATGAAACAAGTAAAAAATTCTTAGTTTGAAATTCAACGTTGTGATCTTCAGTTATAGAAAACTTACAGATATTTTTGAACCTTTCAAGGATTAATTTAAATAAATAATTTGGTTCACTCTCTCTTTTAGTTTTCTCTGTCCCATACACAGTATAAGGAGAATGTATTGTTTTTGTCAACATTTTCGAATTTTGAACGTGAAAATATATAAAAACGGCTCTTACGATTAGCTGAACATTTGATCTTCTCCAAACTTGTTGGCACATGATTAAATAATGCCAAGAAAAGTCCATATTTGTCTTACATTGCTGTACTAATTCAAGTACAAAATTGTAATTGACATTTAAAAGATTGAGGTATGGAAAAGGGATCGAGAAAATATGTATCAAATTTCTAATACAGCTTGTCTCAAATTATAAAATTATAGTAATCCTAATGAGAAAAATACAATTTATATTAAACATCATTACTATGTTTTATTCTAGATTCTAGGTAGATATGATTTATTCTCTAAAAATAAAATTAGGGACATAAAATATCTATTTAGGAAACATTGATAGGTGTGAAGATTTATGATTCAATTTTAACCAAATTACTCGCACAATTTTAGAGTAAATGTCATGCCTCTCTCAGCAAAAAGTTAATAAAGTACCAGTAAGTTTATGACAGCTGTAAAACCCGTCGTCTGACGAAATGACCTGGAAGTAGGTCAATGTTCTAGCTTAAAGGGGGTGGAAAAGCCAATAACAGTTCAAATAACTGATATAAATCGTTTTGAAACCATGTGGAAATTCGATTAATACATACTAGCACTTTGATTAAAGCCTAAAATAAGATGCTGGACTTTAAGTTTATTTTGATAAGAGAGAATCTGTAGCATAAATAACCCCAATATACAGGGAGTCCTGTGAGTAAATTTAAATACATCGTAATTTGGTTTTTTAGGTAAAATAAACGAACAAAATTTCGTTGGGATAAAGGCCCTGATCCTATCTTGTTTCGTTTACTGTCTGTATGGGATTTTCACATATTCTGACATAATTTTTAGACCATTCTGAGACAAACTTTCAACTTGGCAAGACCATGGTGAGATCATTAACTAAAGAGTTATTTTGGTACGGTATTTTATGTTCTTGATATGCACCTTATAAAAATGGCGGCTATGTTTTATTTTCAAAAACTTAAATAAAAAATGTAAGAGAAACAACATTTTCAAAAGACAAATTTAAGTTACTTTTGAAATATGTACAGTTATAGTAGGTTTAAAACACACCTCTAGAGGAATTTTAAAAATCCTCTAGTTAGGGGCCTACTGCATCCAAAAATGATTTAAAATAGTTGCTATATAAAATTTAAATTTGTTCAGTTTTTTGTGCTACAAGTAAAGGTGACCAGCATCCCGTTTTCGTTTTCGTTGATTGCGTCTCACTAACCTCAAAGTACTCAAAGTACTTAGCCTCGGGCCTCGGGACGTCGTTGTGTCTCGTTTTGGCGATATGTGTACAAAACAAATCTTTTATAATACATTTTAGACACAATGTCTTACTTTTGATGCTATTTTATATTACCAAAATGTTTCCAAATTACTTTTTCATCAGTGCGTGATTATAACTAAATAATAAATAACCCCACTGATGGAAAACTGGTTTATAAACGTTTGGAAAGAATAAAGTAGTATGAAAAGTAAGATGCCTAAACATTTATCATAGGCCTAAATATGATTTTTATAATGGCCTACTCAAGCTTAAGAACTGAAAAAACAAATCTTTTTAAACTTTTGAATTTTGAATGAACTTTAATGACCTTTCCTTTAGTTCTTTCATAGTAAAGTAAGGTTAATTCGCAAATAAAAATAATCATAATGTACTAGTTTAAGTTCTGAAATTAAATGTACTTGAAAGTTAAATTTGAAAAGTTATCATATAGGGGTGGGCTATAAGAAATAAGAACAAGATATCTCCTCAATACAAATTTATAAAACCTAAACTAATTGTTTTATGTACACCAATTAAGTCAAGTCCTCAATTTTCTTCTTATTTTAACAAATAAAATGAGACAGAAATGAAGGCTGTGTGTCAAAGGATAAACTATTAATACTAATTTGAAGTTGTAAAGTGCAAGATCAGAGCTAAATATAGCTGTAAGTTTTCAATTTCAGAATTCTGAGAGATGGTACAGTATTTCTAGACAACTGTCGAAATCTATTCTTTTATGAGTTAATAAAATATTGTTGAGGTTATTGTTTTGGAAAACTCGTGGACGGCTGCGAAAAACGATAGCGCGTATCTGTCGTTCGCGGATAAATGGCAGATGTAGTTTTTCAACACTCATCGTGATCTGCCGCGAAATACGACTGCGCGTATTTGCCGATCGCCGATAATCGGCAAATGTAGCCTTGCAAAAGTCGCGGCCGGCCGCGAAAGACGATCGTGTGTGTATTTGCCGATGATAAATAAACAAAATGCAACTTGCGAAACAAGCGATCGGCCGAAAAAATGGACGCGCGTATTTGCCGCCCACAAATGAAAAGAAAATGCTGCTTATTTGTGACATTATTCAGCGAACGGCCTCGATAAAGAGTCTGTCGATTTCGAATAAACGGTAGATGTAGATTTGCGTACGGTAATTCGTGATCGGCTGTAAAATTCGATCGCGCACACGTAAATTTGATCGCCGGGCAAATGACGAGAGTAACTAACTAATCGTTTGTGTCGATTAGTTGGAACTACTCGACTCTACCTCGTGTATTACCAACTCCTCGAGTAAATTATTCGACTGTAGAGTATTCGCCCACCCCGACTTTTGAAAAAGTTTACATATTTCAAGTTCATTTTTAATAGGAAGGAGTTGGTTTTGGTACTTTTCGGACACTTTACTAGGCGTAGTTTATGTTGCTAAAAATGGCGCCATTAACTCAATTACGACAAAAATGACAGTTAGGTGGTTTTGCAAATGGGCTAATCAAATGTGAACGTGCGTGTAATTGTGTAAATGTACAATCATAATTTTTTGAACAATTTGTCTTGGCCCTACAGCCAAGGAAACAAGATGGCTTGTCCTAATATAAAGGATTAATTTGAGGTGCTGAAGATGGTCTAGTGCCGAAACGTGTCCCCCAGAGAAAATCAAGATTTCAATGACGTGAGTAAACAAAATAATTACCTCATTCACTTCATAATTTCTGGTTCCAACTAGATGATGATGAACGGACTAGAACAAAAGTGGGCCCTTAGGATTGAGACCAGTCACTACTCAAACTCGATTCAACACGACACCCAAAAGATTAAAAACACTGAAAATTGCAGACAGAAACATACTGTTAGAGTTGGTGTTGGCAAGATTAAGGCGTGGGGGGGAGGGGGGTACACTGTAGAGCATCACCAGGGAGAATCACTGTAGAGCCGAGGCTACGTGACCACTCCCCTTGTTAATACCTCATCTGCCATGACTGGCAAGTGCATGCGAAGTGACAACAAAGACGTCGACGGCAAAGCCATGAGCCTCGACGGATCCAGAGACAATCAAACTCTTGAGTTTTTGGCTTGTTATAAAAATTATAAAAACTCTTTTAAGAAAGTTGTTTTTTTAGCAAAACATAAATTAAATGATAATTTTATTAAAAAATCAATAAATAGAACAAAAGCTTCCTGGGCTGTGGTGAAACATGAGCTCGGTCTCAAAACACAATCCCCTGAAATCCCTGTAGAGATAAGAAATGAAACAGATAAAAACTGTATCATTTCAGTAGCAAACCAATTTAACCGTTTTTTGTTAATGCTGCTCATTCTACTAACCGCTCAGCTGACAAATGCAAAGCTGATAGTTTTATGGATGAAATTAAAAATAACAGTGATCACAGTGAAGATCTGGTACCATTTAAATTCAAGAGAGTCTCTGTCAAAGAGGTCGGAGAGGTTTAGTAATTCAAAGAATTCTTTATTTTTAGGTAGAGTTCATTAATTCGCTTAGTAATTCAAAGTCTAGAGGATGGGACGAAATCCCCCTCTTTGTAATAAAAAGAACTCTAACAAAAATCATAAATCCTATTTACAAACTGATAAAACCAGTCATTGGTGCAGGGTGTTTTTCCGGAAAAACTCAAGTTTTCTGAAGTAAAACCTTTGTTTAAGTAGGGAGACATAAACAATCCCTCAGATTATCGCCCGTTGGCTTTATTACATTCCTTTTCCAAAATCTTTGAAAAAATAGTAAATATTCAACAAACTAAATATTTAGAAAACAATAACTTTTTAAATCCATTACAATTTGGTTTCAGATCAAAATTTAGCTCTCAAAAAGCAATATAGCAATATCAACCATGATTGACGATGTCGCTGCAGCCTTGGATGGAGCTCAACAGACAGTTAGTTGGGGTGCTGTGTGATCTATCCATGACATACTCATCGAAAAATTAGGCAGACATGTAATAAAAAACAATGACTCAAATGGTTCAAATCATATTTGCAAATTCGGCAGCAAAGAATTATCATAAATAAATTTCAAACAACTTTAAATCAAAATGGATAAAGCTCCATATGGAGTACCTCAAGGGTCCATTTTAGGCCCGTGCTTATTCATTATATATGGTAACGATGTTCACGAAATTACCAACATGACCATTTTTCAAAATGCAGATGATACCGCTCTCATTTGTAAGTCTCTCTCCAATTTACATAAAGATAATACAATAAAATGTAACTCGACTACCATTTTCTCTAAAATTCCAGTAGAATACCTTGGAATAAAGATTTATTCAAATCTTAATTGGAAATCACAAATAGAACATATTTCTAAAAGATTAGTAATCAGCTATATTTGTGCTCCGGGTAATTAGAGATACTGCCAACTTTGAAACACTTTTCATGACCTATTACGCTTATTTTTCTTCAATCATGAATTATGGTTTAATAGTTTGGGGATCTGCCAACCGTGCAAAAAAATCTTTCTTCTGCAAAAAAGAGCCATCAGGGTGATTGCCCAAGTCTCTAAAATAGCTCACTGTAAAGAATTTTTCGGCCAATTTAACACTCTCACTCTTTATAGCTCATAAATTTATCAACTCGCTGTCATGGTAAAAAGTGGCTTTGATGGATTCATGGAGCGCCAGCATAACCATACTCATGACACCAGGTATAATCATTTAATGAAACCATCAAAACACAGGCTTAAATTGTATCATTTGTCACCACAGTACATGGCCCCAAAGATATTCAACAGATTACCTTCCTCTATAAAATACATTGACTCTCTAACAAAATTCAAGAAAATACTAAAGATATGGTTATTGGAAAAGGCATATTACTCATTAGATGAATATTTTACCGATTAAGTATCAAAGTGTATTTTATTTGTATGTGTTTTAGCTTTAAGTTTAGGTGAAAAGATAAGAGAATTGGACAAGTCACCTGTCAACTCATTGATGTAATGTGACGATTGTTATTAAATAAATAAAAATTAATTGACAGGTAATAACTTAGAATCCATTTTACCATTAATCTGTATAAGTCAATAATTCATTACACCCCCTTATGTTAAATTTTGTACTTAAGTCAGTGCATTGAATAGTGAGTGTAACATAAAACATTTGTAAAATACAAAGAAGAACGTCCCAATTCTACAATACCCCTGTTGCAGCAAACCTGCATACTCAGCGAATTTCCAGTGCAAAACAACATATTTCAACCAACATAGCGAGATTTGACATGTTTTTGTAAGCTCCATTAGAATAACATGGGGAATGAGTATGCAGGTTTGCTGCTACGGGTATATTAAAACTGGGTGGTTTTAATTCAATATTTAGTAGGTCTGAACTAGGAGAAGCCATTTACCAAGTTTTATCAGGATATGTTGAGAAATAAGCGAGATAAAGAATTTTACTTATTTCCCATAAGGTTAACATTGGGACAACGAACTGTGTTTACCACTTTCAATATCTCGGTAACTAATGGACATAGAGTAGTGATTCAAAATACTAAATTGTTTGTTTTTTTTGAGCTGAATTCAATGGTACCAACAAAAAATGGATTATTTTTATTTTTTATGTAAAAAACTCAAAAAACCCATTTTTGGGGGGGTTTTACCCCCTTTACCCCCCCTTCCGGTAGTCCGATTGGGCTGGATTACGAACTCGTCCGAATAATTACTACTTTACACATCCATGCCAAATTTCATTAAGATTGGATCATTTTTACTTGAGTTATCGTGCTTAAAGACACATAGATATATATATATTTATGAAAATGAACGAATAGTGTTTTTTGCTTCTGGGGGCCTCAAAACTAAAAGTTGTCATGGTCTTGGGCTTAGGTCTTACCATGAGTACTACGGTAACAGCTTCTTCCCTATAGGGGAAATTCGCTAAAACAAACTTTCCAGCTACCATACAGTTCAAATCAGTTTCCAAAATATACTCCATCTGATTTTAATATGTGGTGAAAAAGCAAATTTCCATTCCCTAATTCTGTAAATTATTTCCATTTCTCCTGTTTCGAACCAAATCACAATCGACTAACAGTAAAATAACCAAAACTTTATTGTTGTAAGAGATGCCCCTTTCATCACAATTTTGAAATAAGTGACAATAAGCCGAAGTGACCAAATAGGTGTTCACTATCAACTCTGGTTTCTTTAATTTTGTTACATTTAAATTTTTGGCCATGACTTCAAACTGAATGTTTTCAATTTTCATTCATAAATGAATACCTATCTCACTTAGGTTGGAAATGCTGATAGTCAAAACGTATGCTCCATGTATGGCTAATCAGTCATGCATCTATTCAAGACTCATACAAAGCCACATGGATAACGGAGATCATCACTTTGAGTTCATCTTCTTTAAACAATTGATTTTTTTTCTTAGTGCATTTTCACAGATCATTTTTTAAGAATCAACAACAGGTGAATCTGTAGGCTTGCCGGTATCTAAACTTTCATTTTAAGAATTGATTGAATTGAAAGTCATGTAAAATATTGCAAAATGTTGTATTAATTTTTTTAAATAGTAATTTTGAAGTTCAGTGTTACTTTAGAGCCTCTGCTGTGTTGGATGACTCACACTAGTACTCGTCAAAGATCCAGCCGACTGACTCTTCCTCTGAGTTGTCGCAAGTTCAGATGTCAAGCACTCTCAGCCATCGCAGGTTCAGATGACTAACTCTCCCTCTCATCTCGGTGGTCACAGGTTACGATGACTCACACTCACAGTCATCGCAAATTTAGAAGACTGACTCTCCCTCATAGTCGTTGCAGGTTCAGATGACTCACTCTTGCAGTCATTATTACCATGTAAGATGCCGACCACTAGTAAGGGGTATTTAAAGGCGAATATAGGACGAGTGTAGGATGATTGTGTTGCGATCTTGTAGTCTAGTTACTACAGCTGACATGTTCCTTAAACAGGACTGTAAATTAATATCACAACAACCAATGGCAACTAATGGACCTACTTTTTAACATGGGATCCGAACCATAATTTTGCCTGGTTTACAATCAACAATCTGGTCTAATTACGAGGACGGTCCTATGAACATAGTACTCAATACTGCAGACATTAATACCCACTAAGGAACACTGCTTCCACAAGCCATTGCTCATAACTATCCAAATTGCAGGTTAAAACGACCGACTCTCCCTCTCAGTCATCGCAGATTCAGACGACTGACTTCCCTGGCAGTCGTCACAGATCTAGCCAACTCATACTCGCAGTCATAGATCCAGATGACTCTCACAGTCCTCGCAGGTCTAGACATCACCTTAAATTACTCTCACCTGCAGCCATGAGGTGTAACATCTCCAACAAAATACTCCTTTGAGAAGCAGAGGCTCTAGCTCATACATGATGAAGTGTTTGACAACCTTTTTTTCAATTATTAAAGTAAAGTAAATATTGGTGTAAGTAATTGCTTAATGGGCATCTTATTGTTTACCTAAAGGTCTTGAGGTCTTAAGAAAATTCTTGCCAAGTGCCTCTTGGTTTTTCTCTTACCCGCTTGCTATTCATAGTATATGGAGAAAAATTTTTAAGGGTATTTATTTAATAAAAATATCCTATTTATTTACTTAATAGGAAAATCCAAATGTATCAGAAATGGCTCTAACAAAATTTTGATTAAATTTTCATAGTTTTCAGTGCTTCAGATGTCAATCATGCTTAAGGTTCAGAAGTTAATTGTGGTTCGGATCCCTTGTTAAAATGTAAGTCCCTTAGTTGCCATTGGATGTTGGGCTATTGATTCAACAGTCCTGTCTAAGGAACATGACGGCCTTAGTCAGTAACAAGACTACAAGATCACGCCACAATCATCCTACACTCATATTTTAGCTAAAATACACAGCCAGTGCTACGTCCCAGTATTAAGTATAATATGGAATTAAGTGTAAAAAAAAACATTTTACCCAATTTCACAGATGAAATTTTTTTGGTGGTAAACACAGTATGCCCTTATGTTATCTTTATGGGAAATAAGTCAGATTATGTATCTTGCTCATTCCTCAACAAGTCTTGGTGTGTGAAACATTCGGACGTTCATTCATTATACTGTATATTTCTTCATCATAACACTGTCATTTGCTACCGAAAACGAGATTGAACTATAAATAACTAAAAGTAATGTTTAAAGATTGTGGCTATTGGCTACCAGGAATTGCTTATAAAGATTAGGTAAACTCACCGTCTATAGCAATCCCATGTTCTCAAAGTTTGTGAATTGATAATTAATTGATAGACTATATAGGAAAATGTTGTCCTGGCACAGTAATGCAAAGTGTGTGAGCCATAGATTTGTAACCATAGATTACAGCCACACTGCGGGTAAGATAACCAACTCTGTATTTAAGAATGCCCCCCTCTCTATAGCTTACAGGACTAACAATAAGTTAGCCAAGGTTCTCAGGCCCCCAGTCCCCAGTCAATACTCCCCCAAGTAATACAGCAGACAAACAAGGAGTTTAGAAGTTTTATTGTGGGATCTGCGATGCATTCTACTTAGGGCAGACTGGGCGTATTTTTGAAGTGAGGTACAAAGAACACATCAAAGCAGTTGGCAGTAAACAGTCCTCACTGCAAAATTTCAACTTTGCTACTCACGTTCGTGAGACTGGCCACACATTTAAACCATTGAATGAGGGGCTCAAAGTACTCCATGTATGTAACAAATCTGTAAGACTTGATAGGTTGGAGGGAATGGAGATTTACAGTGCAAATAAAAAACAACCTCAGTTTCTCAGGAACATCGAAACCGATTTTGCAGCAAACGCTTTATATGATAAGCTAGTCAAGTGCAGATAACGAGAACTGATTTGAAAGGCTTTGGCCCATGATTTGAACATTACATCTTGCAACCAGTTCTGACCGGTCTGTCTACAAGTTGAACAGTTTTGAGCTTAGGCTAGCCTAAATAGGAAGTGGAAAGCTACAGTATTAGTTTTTTTAAACGTTTTAATTGTAGTTATGTGTTCTCCGTGTGTGTATTTACATGTGTTGTTTATATTTTTTGACACGAATGTCATATTCATAAATATTGAAGATTAACCTCGAGGACTAGGTGCTGATGATGCCCCTGATGAGATAGGGGTGAAACAATATTGATCGCAAACTTTGAGAACATAGGATTGCTATAGTTTACCTAGTGTTTAAAGATCTTAACACAAAAACAAGTGAATGTTTTTGACCTTAGCTGGTATTTGTTAGAAGATCTAGTTTCTTTAAGTCTGATTTGATGTCAGGATTTTCAGAAAAAAAACCAGTATTTTGTGCAAATTAACAATATATAATCAGTATAAAAATATTTCATAACAATATATATCCGATAATTATTATTAAAATATAATATATATCTATAGAACTAACAAGCAATAACATAAATTATCTCTAATAAAATCTTCAAAAAAATATACATCAATATTAAAATGATCTATGTTCATCAAAGATGATCTGTATGCATATAAAAATCAAGAGTGGAATCCACAATGACAAGATAATTATCTCAAAAGTACTACACCTTTTTGAATTACTTTTGTCTAGCAATCTTTTGTAGTATTATGATGAAGGTGTTTCAAGAGTAAGTATTGATCAACCATGGCCTTATTTCAAAGGAGCTTTCACAAGTACTAGTTACAAACAATTAATAACAAGCCTCTCTAACAAGAACCATAGTTATAGAAAATATTAGCGATAGCCAGTTTTACAATATTAATAATTTGCCATCATCATTTTGAAATAAGCCCCGGATGTCACTGTGGACTACAATGTGCTTACTCATACAGTCTTATCAATACTAAAATAATTCAGAATGAAAAAGGGAAAAAGCCAGTGATGTCTTCCCCACATCACAGTTCATTTTACATCATGGTTCATTTGTTTCTTAATAAAATGCTTATGCTTTTGACTTCTGACCAGCATAAGCAGATCACAGATACCACAGCTAAAGACCTCTCTAATAATTTCTTTTCAAATTTCATAACAAATGATTTCATAACCCTCCTGCAACTTTAATTGAAGCTCCATTGACATAAGATGATCTTTCTGAGGCCAGAAAAACTACGACTTCAGCAACCTCTGCAACAACATGTAAATGTTTGATCAAGTAAATAGCTAACTTAATATTGAAAAATGACTGTCAAGAAACTAATATGTGATTTTTTTTATTATGATATTTTTTTTGGGTGAGCAGTGTACCTTATGTTTACTTTTAGACATATAAATTTTGAT
The DNA here is from genome assembly GCA_035578135.1 of Flexamia atlantica. Classification (NCBI taxonomy): domain Eukaryota; kingdom Metazoa; phylum Arthropoda; class Insecta; order Hemiptera; family Cicadellidae; genus Flexamia; species Flexamia atlantica. The sequence goes on along the minus strand of JAQJVK010000005.1, from coordinate 13,072,822 downwards.
TTGATCCATCAAAATTTTTATAAATGCTTCAAACTGCTATTCAATGTAGTGGTAATAATTTAAATCAATGGCATTTTTTTTTGCAGTGAAATATTATATAAACTCTTGAGCTTCTATTGGGTGTTGCACATCCCTTTTTCCTACTCACAGAACAATTATTAATTTTTTCATTTGAAAGGCATGAGATACGAATACCTAATAGATGACACTAAAGACAATTTCATGTTGTTTACAGAATTCAGATACAACAAATAAAAATAGAATCATAGTATGTCAAAGTAGATTATTTGGTCTTCCCTGAAGGATTTTTTTTAATTTCCTAGTAGAAATAAAAAAATGAATACTACACTTTTTTGATCAAGCACTCATTATTTGGTTGTGATTGCAGTTTTGAATTCAGTTAAATTTCACAAGGTGGAAAAATATATGTAGCCTAAGTCTTAAATCTACCTTCAGGTGATCCCATACGAGCCAGAGGTATCTGCGACGTGAACATGTGCTTGACTTTATCAGGAACTTTATCTGTCATGGGAGTGAGGATGAATCCTGGCACCACAGCATTACAGCGAACACCACATCTGAAAATTAGCGGTCTGACTCAAGTTTATAATAGTGCATGGCAAGGTAGCTTATGTAGAGTAAAGATTACTTCGGCAAAGCTTTTGTATTTGATATTTATATGCCAGTGTATTGATTAATTATGTAATTAATTTATAGTGAGGTTATGGTGACCACAAGGAGTTTTCCTGGAGTGATATCCTATTATGGTACACAAGTCTCCCGTACTTGTGTTTTAGTAAGGGCAGAGACACTCGGGGCAGATCACGATCTGTCGCAAGCAGCCAGTATTACATTAGAAGTAAGTGGAATAGCACGCACTATGTTACATGTGTTACATGAGTCACTGATATTTGCAGCCAAAAATAACAAACATTATGATGGCGTGTCACACGCTGCCTACGACAACAATCGGACCCGACCAGTACTGAATGAACAAGCAGACAGTGTACGCCTGTTTTATATGTTGTGTGTGATTTGGTGATTAAGCTTTTAACCGACATTCTGTGACAGTATGAAGAACAGTTGAAAAACTGTTCTTCATACTGACAATACTGATGTAATTCTCAATAAAATGATGCAAACTACCCTTTCATAGACCTTACAGCAAACATTGGATGCACTCAGTCCCACTTTCTCCTTCTCTTTATCTTACAATACAAATGCACAACAACAGCTAGCTGTTCGACGTCCATCTTGTACTGATTGCTGTTATCTTGGCATGTATTCCATTGTCTTGCTCGGCCGCATGGTTTAACGACAACGATCAGTCAAGGTATTTGTTATGGTCAGTATAGTGTGCCACTACCCTGAAAAATTGTTCCCGAGATCTATTGCACATGATGTTTAATGATCAATAAACGCAACCATCTAACTATCTTCCACTTTTTTTGTAGAAACAGACTCATTATTTTTCAAATAACTTCAAATAATGGCCATTTTGTTCTAACATTTGAGCCAATATCACCCGCCAAAGGTCACTTTCACACAATGCGGTTTTTATATGGCTGTTTCGTGCGGCAAGGAGCTGTGTGATCTGCTTTCTTCTCAGTTTAGCATGTGGATCAAACGAAATTACCATGTGGAACATTGCCTAGTTGTGTGAAAGCAGCCGTAAGGTTACATGTTACATACAACCCTGAATTGCACGACTCCTTGTCACACAGCAGCAGCCGCATCAAAATTGCATCGTGTGAAAAGGGCCTTAAATTTAAACTTTGAAAAGGCTTATGGGCACTGACAAATGCCACTAAGACAAGCGTTTCAACACTGGCAACTGTTGCCAAATACGTGTTTTTCACTTTTAACTAATTCAAAATGCTCCACAAGCACCTGGCAAATCCCAAAAAACCATGCCAAAACACATATTTTAAACTCAAAAAAATTTTTTAAAAGGCTGCACTGGTGCCGCTGCAGATGCAATGCTGTGGGCCAGCTTTGCCGGCACTCTCGTTTGGTACCCCATGTGGCCGCATGTTCTGCATTCCCTTACTTTTATTGACTACTAGCAGTTGCCCGTGGCTTTGCTCACGATAAAAATTACAGCTGATCTTACTTCTGATCTTTGAACTGTCAAATTTTAGTATTCACAGCTGTTTACAATTCAGAGTTTGAATATTTACATCCTTATCCTTATAAAATGTGAACATTGAAGCTAAGGAAGGATGTTCATGGGGCGTAGCCCGAGGGGATTTTAAGGAAGTGAATAGGCCTATGTCTTTCTCTGATATAGTGGCTCTATTCCTGCAAAATTTCAGCCCAGTTGGTCCAGTATTTTTCACATGGTTGTAAGACAGATATTCACACAAACATCCATACTTTCACATTTATAATATAAGTAGGATTGACTATACTCACGGTCCCATCTCCTTGGCGACAGTCTTGGTGAAGGCCTCGACAGCGGCCTTGCTGGCTGCGTAGTTGCTCTGGCCCAAGTTGCCGGTCTGGCCCACGACGCTGGCTATGTTCACCACGGAGCCGCCCAGCTTGGCCGCAACCAGTGCTTCACACACTGCCTTCGTCACCGCGTACGTTCCCTGGAGTGAAGAGTGTCATCTCTAATTATTGAAGTAACTGTCAGCTCAGGTGGAGAATGATACATTTCCAGGTAAGTTTCTCTTTGAAAGCATTTTGATAACTTTATTAGTCAAAGAACATGTTGTTAAAATATTTATTTAACATTAGTAACAGTTGATCCACAAGAGACTTGTTTGCCCCTTTTTGGGAAATCATTTAAGTTGTGAGGGCCCCAATTAAAAAACCTAAAAGAACAAACATGTGATAAATCAGTTTCTCTAATTCTTTATGTAAAAATAGCTCTCCATTAAAATAAATAGCTTAAGAAAAACGAAATCGTAAAACAATGAATCTCTTGTTGCCACAGTTATATCACATATTAATAATATAATTATCTTGTTTTTGCAAAAAATGGACATCATCGTTGTGTAATATTATATTGGACATTATCAAGTGTTAAAAGTCAAAGTTGGATCAATCTTGGGGTCAAATGACACTGGTGCAACTTTGTTTCTGCAACATTCGTAAAACCATGTTAAGTACAGTACACCTCGTATTATCTGGACCCCACATTATCCGGATCCCGGATTATCTGGACCGGTCCATCCGAGAAATTGAAAACTAAAATCACGGCAAGTAGGTGATTTAAGCGAGTTCATGAGTTAAATACGCCTTCTTAAAGTAAAATGCAAATGCAATACATTACTGTACGCATTTGGAATCACAATAATTAAACAGCATTTTTGGGAGCGTAGTTTATTGGTTTGATTCTTGGGACACTATCAGTAATCAACGAAGGCGTAGCCTACGGCAATTTTGTGAGTTAGTTTATTGCTGTCACTTGATGTGTTTATAGTTGTGAACTATTTGTGTGAACTGTTATTGAGTTTCAAAATAAATGTTTGTAAAAGGGGAAAAATGCCTTTTAACTTAAGAACAGAAACTGAATGCTGTCATAAGACTTGACATGGGAACATCAGGTATAAAATTATTTAAGGAATTGGGTGTTGGTACAAGTGTTTAAGTAATTAATTAATTAAAGACTAAAAGAAGAATAGAGCGCAGTTATAAAAACACGGCCAGGTCTTGTCTAAAGTTCAAAACACGAACACAAAAACACACACACAAATCGACCCGTTCTATGTAGTCTTTTAAACCGACGTTTCGCCGCACCTAGGTGTTAACGTGCGGTGTTATCAAGGTTTTCCCTTAGTAACCGTAAGCGGTCCGATCTTCTAACCACAACTGACTCTGGCGGCGGCGGCGGCGGAGGCGGAGGGGGAGGGGGCAGCGCTTTATCAGGACCATCTGATAACAGGATTTTGTTTTTCTTACCCTTCTCTATTAGCCCTTGTATCTTCTTTTCCACCGTCATGCTATAAATATTATTAATTTCTAATGATGGTCTAGACAAAGGCTGATTTTCAGCTGCAATAAAAAGAGCTTCAATTATATTCCTTTTACGCCAGTCAGCCTCCCTATATAACACACAACTTTCCTCCCACTTAACATTATGCCCCGTGTTCTGCACATGTTCGGATATTTTTGAGCCATAAACCTCCTTATTTTCCACCTTTTTCTTGTGTTCAAGCACACGGGTGAGAGCCGGTCTAGATGTTTGTCCGATATAATTACGGTCCGATATAATACATGTTATAAGTAATATTCAACACTTTCAAATGTATCAAGTAATAAGAATGAGTAGAATGTTTATTATGGTACATGTAGAAGTACAGTAGAGCGCCGATTATCCGAACGTCGATTATCCGAACCGTCGGTTAACCGAACGCCGTAATAATTCATATTTTGAACATGATTCTCAAGCAATTAAAATTCGCGCGCCAACCGAAACTCCCTTTACGCTGGGATATCAATGTATTCTGATAGATTTTATAATAAAATTAAGTGAATAATTTTTGTTTGATAATTTTTAAGCCTTTTTACTATTAAGAATTATATTACATATATAATTTTAAAATGTTGTCTTTTCATGTTCGATTATCCGAATATTCAGTTATCCGAACACCCCTTGTCCCCAATTAGTTCGGATAATCGGCGCTCTACTGTATTATGTCAATAATAACAGTGGCGTATGCAGGGGGTCGGGGTGTATGGAATACCCTCCAGCGGAAGAGGGTTCCGGGGGGAGGGGGGGTACTTTTCATAAATTACAACTGACTGTAAATTCGTGTTTTTAGTAATCTAGAGGTATAACAACAAACAGAAAAACTCCCAAAATTTTAACTAATTAGAGGCTGCTCACAGATTAGATTCTGAAAATTTCCAACCACTTTGGAATTTTAGCAAAATGTTTTTTACAGAATAAAATAAACAGCATTATTATAAAGTAGGCCTAACACTAAAGGACAGATGAGAAAGTAATTAAAGAATTACACGCTAAACATTGGTAAAAAGTAGAGGTGTGCGAGTGCTCGAGATTTCGAGTTCGAGTCGAGTATGGCCTTGAAACTCAAGCTTTTTTCAAACTCGGCAATTTCGAGTCGAGTTTGATTTCAAATTGAAAAAACTGTAATTGTCCAAAATATAATTTTTGTCACAAAATGCTGTTTAATTTTGTCGTACTGTACAAATACGCATCTTACAGCTGTCACGACAGATCGTACTCACAGCACAGCAGTGGTTGTGACGGTCGACACTAGGGATGTGTCGAATGTGAATCTCGAATCTTTAGAAAAGATTCGGATTCGAGATTCGATTGGCGAGATTCGACAATCGAATCCTTTGAAACTGCCGAAATTGTAGGCGTAGTTATTATTTTAACTCGTTTGTCCAATCGGGTGAATTAGGGGGTCAGAACACCCCATATGAAGTTATGGGGGGATTTAGGGGAGGCTGAAGTTTTTGGACGGTTGCAATTTTATAGGGGTGAAAATGAAGGTCGGAGTGCAAAATGTGTCTTATAGAGCGATCAGACATTCCAAGAGCAGCAGCTTGTCTACGCTCCGGTCGATGCGGGCTCGTTAGCACAGATTGTCTCACTCGCTCTACGTTGTCCGGTGTCCTCACTGACCTAGGACGGCCTGTAGGCCTACCTTTTGCAGTAGATCTAAAAGTACCCACCCACAATTTGATGGTGTTTCGGGATGGCACAGGTCCTCCACGAGTCACATTGAAATGCCTACGAAACTTACGTTGCGTATCAACAACAGAATCGCCACTTTTAAAATACGTCTCGACGACAAACGTGCGATGTACTGAAATGCGACATCATATTGTACTTAGAGGGCAGAAATTTGGCATACATCAACTCTACAGTATGAATGTTACAAATCTTGAATATTATAACTAGTTTTTAATATTAAAATCCATATATAGTTAAAAAACCTTCAAATTCGCCAAATGTCAGCGATTTTCTCGTGGCATTTCATTTCGGTTCAAACCATACTTCCCGATGAGCTAGAAACTTGAAATTTGTCACGAATATTCCTTGTAAGGTCCATATAGAGGAAAAACTGTCAAAACTCACCTTTTTTTATTTTAACCCGCTCAAAAAAATTACCAAAATTGCTAAAAAGCTATTTTAAAGCAAAGTTATTTTGAGCTCCAGTGGCCGAACGGATGGTCCTATTGGAAAACAGACTGCACAGTGTGCCACGTATTTTAACAATCTACAAATTAAGTCCCTTAATATTTTGCTCTACCTCGTCTCCTCCAATTTTAGGTAGTTCTAGAACTTTCAATTTTCGAAGATAACCCCGATGTCTTCAGCTCCAATAGATTTATTATTATACGTAGAGGGCTGGCATTTGGTACAAATAATCTCTACATCATAAATGTTAAAAATCACCAATAATATAACTTTCTTAGTATTGAAATGCATATGAAGTTAAAAACCTTCGAAATTTGCTAAATTTCAGCAATTTCCTCGAGGTAATGTATTCCGTATCACCTTCATATATTACCTAGACCCCTGATAATTTGCAAACAGTATATGTATGACTTTTGATTGAGCTAGAAACCTGAAATGTGGCATGCACTTTCCTCCATTGCAATTTCACTGAGCCATTGCTTAAAACTGAGGGTATAGTTATCAAAACTCGTAATTTTAAATTAAACCCCGTAAAAAAATATTTATAAAATCGTGAAAGCTGCTTTTCAGAAAACTAGTGGGCATATATTTCGAGATCTAGTGGGCGAACGAATGGTCCTATCGTAAAATGGGCTTCGCCATGTGTCACGGTTTTTACACTATCGTCAACTCTGGTAATTTTTTTATGAAATACGTTTACCTCAACCCGAAAACCATCAACCCTTTCCGAAACAAAAACCCCCCAAAAGCAACTACCCCTTAACCTCATTCGCTTACCAACACTCGCCCTTTAAAAGCCAATCAGCCCCCCACAACCAAAACACCCCCAAAACTAACTACCCCCTTAAACTACTAATGACATCTTGACCTAAGTATTTGCAGATTGTTTAATTAATTTTGTCTTGTAACTTTTAATATACAAACCTCCCTCCTGACCACGACCGGAGATACCCGGTACCGTGACTTTGTACGCAAACAAATAAATTAAATTTGCTATGTTACTTTTTAATATTAAAATCTCTCTCCAAGAGTCTCACAGATAGGGGCCTTGGGGGCGGAACCCCCAGCGAGCCGAAGGCGAGTCTATATATATATATATATACAACCGCATGTGTAACAATGATCAGGATACAAATTCTAATAGTCTATGTCTAATATATATACAGCCAGATTACTTCCTGATAAGCTAGAGGCTTGAAATTTGTCACGGATATTCCTTGGAGGACCAAACCACAGGGAAAATTATCGAAACTAGCTTTTTTTTAAAGAAATGTTATTTTGAGCTCTAGCGGTCGAACGGATGGTCCTATCGAGAAACGGACTGCACCACGTGTCACGGATTTTTCACTATCTACAACTTTGGTCCAGTGACTTTTTGCCGTATCTGGTCTCCTTCACCCTTAGATAGCTCTAGAAATGTCAATTTTCGAAGGTCTTCGCTAGGTTTTACAGGCCCAATTGACTTACAATTATTCGTAGAGGGCTGAAAATTGGCACACATCATCGTTACAGCATATACGTTACAAATCAATAATAAAATAACCAGTTCCTAATGTTAAAATGCGTATAAAGTTAAAAAAAATCTTCGAAATTGTCCAAATGTCAGCGATTTTCTAGAGGTATGTCATTCCGTGTCACCTTGATGTACCGCCTAGAATCCCGAACATTTTCAGGACAGTTTATTTATGACTTACGGTTGAGCTAGGAACCTGAAATGTGGCATGCACTTTCCTCATTGGTTAAAAACGAGGGTAAATTTATCAAAAATCACAATTTTAAATTTCAATACCCTCAAAAAGGTTATTAAGAAGTCTTTAAAAATGCTTTTAAAAACAGTTATTTTGAGCTCTAGTGGCCGAACGGGTGGTTCTATCAAGGAATGGACTGCACCATGGGCCACGGATTTTTCATGATCTACAACTTTGGTCCTATGATATTTTGTCCTATCTCGCTTCCTTCACCCTTAAGTAGCTCTAGAACTTTAAATTTTCTATGATTTCCCCGACGTTTTTCAGCTTTAATAGATTTAATATTATATGTAGAGGGCTGTAATTTGGTACACATCATCTCTACAGCATATATGTTACAAATCACTAATAACATAACTAGTTCTTGGTACTAAAATGCATTAAAAGGTAATCAATCTTATAAAATATCCAACTAGATGCCAACTTAGATCCCTGAAAATTTTCAAACAGTTAATTTATGATTTTCTGTTGAGCTAGGGACCTGAAATTTGGCATGCACTTTCCTAATTGCTTAAAACTGAGGGTAAAATTATCATAACTTGTTATTGTAATTCTCAACCCCCTAAACAAATTATTATAAAATCGTTAAAAATGCCTTTCTAAAAGCTGTTATTTTGAGCTGAAGTGGCCGAACGGATGGTGTTATCAAAATATGGACTGCACCATGTGCCACGGATTCTTCACGTTCTTCAACTTTGGTAATTTGATCTTTTGCCCTACCCTCCTCATTCTCCCTTAGATAGCTCTAACCCCTTTCAATCCCAAAACTGACCAATATATGAAACAAATTAAGCATTTTTCAATTGTTTGGCGATGTTATTTTTAAATAAATACTTTTGCCTCACATACTTAGCTCACCAACCCTCTCCCCTTTCAAATAATTAACTATTTATAACCAAAAACCCCTTACCACCAATAACCCCTCCCGCTTGAACAAACCCAAAATAACTTGTGCTCAGAATTAGTATATAACTTGAAACTTTTGATGAAATACGTTTACCTCAACCAGAGCCCCATCAACCCTCTCCAAAAAATAGTCCCACCCCCTCCATCATAAATACCTCCGCCGGCTACTTCCCTCACCAACTGACCCCCCCCCCCCCCAAACAATAAATTTTGTTAGGATTTGTAAAAAGTTTATTCATGCTCTGACTATTCAATACACACCTCCTTCAATTTTTCCTAACCTCCAAGTCGGCATCGCAAAATGAAAAACAATTTATAATTAAATTTCCTACAACTTTGGTAGATATGTAATTTACCCTACCTTACCTCATTCGCCCTCAAAGTGGCCTACTCATTAGAAAAGACCTGATCTCTAGAAAACTTACAACCTTGGGAGTAAGGAGCTTAGAAAACAAATGGTTTGTCAGCTACCTAAAAGGGAGATCCCAAGTTGTAGATATCTAACATACTATATTTGGCATCACTACGACATTTAGATTAGATCCTAAACCAATCACAAGGGGAGTCCCCAGGTATCCGTGCTGATGGGACCTGTTCTGTTCATTTTGTTTTCTAACGACTTCCCGTCTCTAATTCAAAATTAAAATATCAGCTGAATAATGTATGCAGACGATACAACTCTCTTTTTAACAAATTTTCCACTAAGAGGAAACTCACTTCCAACTAACTACACTGCCCTAGAACACGACCAAAGATACCTTGTACGGAGTTTTTTTTTACCTGGCAATTAAATTAATTATGGTTTTGTGTCTTTGCACAAATCATCACCTCCAAATAAGGGACACGGAGCCCCCAGCGAGCCGTAAGGCGAGTTATGGAAATACAACTATTCAATCAAAATTAGTTCAGAACTATAGAAGGAGTCTTGGTCATAAAAACCCTTAGTGTATTAAATAATTATAGCCTAGGTATAAAGTTGCTGATACAACAAAAAAGTCCTACTTGTCTGAGCAAAAGGTTTTACTCACTGCTCTGCATTGCTTGAGAGGATCCGTTTCCGCGTTTCTAACCGATCCAGAGAGCAACAACTGTTTGACCCTGGTTTTGCTGGGAGAAATTACCTTCGTCACTCCACTCTTCCTCTGATGCGCCAGGCCAACAAGCTGTGCAACTCAGTTGACTTCTTCTGTGCAGTCTTGGTTCGATCAACAACCAAGTGGTTTTGCTTTGTAACAACTAGTTAAGTTTGGCTGTATTTGTTGTTGTTAGTATAGTATCAATTTGTTATTGTTATTATTGTTGTTTTTGTTAATTTGTTAAACATTGTGAGTTATAAATTCTTATTATTTTCATTCTTAGGCTGTGCATTGCTCCTCTCTTCTTGTTATATCTTTGGTATATTTTGTCTGTTTTTTTTGTTATCTTGCATTATTGTTTAATTGTTAGTCTGTTCTTTCACTTAAGTCAGTTCGTCAGTTCGTGTTAGTTTATATTGTAACACCACCCTTTGACAACTAGTGTATGGCAATTAACAAGTCAACATCTGCATTGTTATTCAAATGTAAATTGGTGTATTACCGTTGGAATGACAAATAAATAAATCGTCAATTTACCTTAAAACCATGCAATGCTTCCCAAAGGCTTTTAATTATTTACTTGTAATAAGTATTCACCTTAACATTGACATCAAACACTTCTGTAAACTGTTCATCCGTCATTTTGAGAAGGAACGCATCTCGAGTGATGCCTGCAGAGTTGACCAGCAGCGTCGGTGGTCTTTTGAAGTGGGAGGTCACTTTTTCCATGACCCTGCGCACTTGACTGGTGTCACTGACATCCAACTGTACTGGCAAGTGACCCTCGCCTGGTGTAAAACATATGAAAATATTATTGTTTTTCATTCTTTGAGTAAACATTATCATAATCATGCTGCTCTGCCAAAATCAGATAATTTTAATTGTGCAAACGTACAAGAAAATAAGTCAATAGTTATATATTCCTCAGGATCGTTAAGCTCCAGGTTGGTGGGGTCCCAGTTTTCTTAGGTGGCAAAGGAAAATTGTCAAAGGTGTATTGGTGTATTTGGAGGAGTCAGTTTTTAGGTAAAAATTAACCTCTTCACAGCAGACCTCATTTGCTAAAATCAGTGTATCTTCAATTTTTTTTTAATCACAATGAACCATTCCAGACGTACATATGTTAGCTGACAACGAGATTGTTTTGTTGTTAATATCTTTCCCAGCTCAGACACCATTACATGATGGATTGCATTCAGTTTTCCATATAAACTAAAAGTATGTTGTGACAGACCATAATCATGAAACAAGAAAGACTAATGTTACGTAACAAGTAGCAAGATAACTTCAAGGGCCATCCAGAAAGGATTTTCCGTTCAAGTAGGGGTGAGAGCGCCATAATTTACATCAGTATGTGAACTGACTCGATACGTTTCTAGCTACATGTGGAGGATCATTGTACTTCCACGCTCTAGCTAAATGTAACCTCAAAACGGGAGCGCCTCGATAAAGAGTCCTGCCAAATCAGAAGTATTGTGTATTATAAGATTTGCTTTAAAAAACACTCAGCAACCAAAATTCAATCTGGATTATTTTTGGATCACTATCTCTATTATTAAAAGAATTTCTGGTATTTTGTATAAAACATATTGACCTCTAGATATTTATTTTTATACACATATTTGGCATCAGATTAAAGCTATTAATCTTAAATGTGCCTTTGCAGGTTCGGAAAACATTCCATAAAAAGCCTTTATACAGCGGGCTTTTTGAAATTCCAGCAAAAGTAGTACCAACTGTCGTATAATTTGTGAACTTTTCCAAGTTTAAATTTACTTATAACAAAACAGACGGTGAATATTTGAGATAGTTACATAGTAATACTACAGAATGCAGGGCTAGCAAATATCAGCAAGGGAATGTGTGTCAGTTTCATACAGGGGTACTTTCATACAGTTTAAATTTCCCGCCTTACAGAAGAGCAGGAAACAAAATCATTCATACCACCTACAGGCCTCATCATTAACAACTTCCTATAAAAGTTTCAACTCGCCAGTGTCTTTTAATTGAGAGATATTTAAAATTGAGTAGAATTTGACAAAAAAGTTTTTTATGACTACATGGTAAAAGGGAGGCATAAGTTATTTTTTAAAATATTTTTGCTGTTATTAATGTATTATTAGACAGCTCAATGTTTGGACTACATATACACTAACTGCAGATCTCCAATTCTAACTTGCAAACAAGTTACATGGTGATTTATAAAATAACCACACTTGGGGCACTTTCATTCATGAAACGGGGCAGTTTTCAACATTATTTTTCTTTACTATTTATCAGTACTTATCTTTGTAAAATATCATAAACTTAACATAACTTACTTATAGGGGTGGGCGTGTAGTGGACTTTGAATTTGAGTCGAGTCGGGTCGAGTATTAAGCCAACTACTCGAGTGTTAGCTACCTCGAGTAGTTGTAAAATTTCGGGTACCCGACCTTCGGGTACTCGCCCACCCCTAAACTTACTTAGTTTTTAAAGTATCAGCCTTCAGCCTACAGTTGAACTCAAAGCATAATTTATTGATTTTCTTTTGGGTGGCAAATGGTGAGAAATTATAGGAAATTAAATAATAGAGCTGACACAGATGAAAATATTTTCACAGCTAATTTGCAAGAAATTGTACCTAAACTCAAAATTTTTGAAATGTGATTTCACCATTGCAAAATTTTTGAATTCTGATTTCACCATTGGATTTAGCGTTAAATTTTAGCTTGAAATGGCGGTCACAACGCTATCTTTGCATTTGGAAAACAATTTTGTAACCAATATGGCCGATTTAAGATGGCGGATCCAAGATGGCGGTGGTTGATAATTAAGTGTAACTAAATAATAATTATTTAGCAATAGGCCTAGTCTACGGTTATTCCTTGTTACTTTTATGAAAAATAATTATGAATCAATACGTATTATCATTAGGAGAATAAACCTGTAAAATCTAGCAAAATGTAAATTTTAAATATATAATATCTCGAAAACAAGTCAAAATTCTTGAAATCTGATTCCACCATTGTATTTAGCGTTGAATTTTAGCTTGAAATGATGGGACACAACGCTATCTTTGCATTTGAAAAAAATTTTGTAACCAATATGGCGGATCCAAGATGGCGGCCAAAAATTGAAATTAGAATTTAAATATAGGAATTTAATTCTTAGTTAAAAATTTAACGCATAGTTAAAAATGAAGTTTTTGCCTTCTAATGACACATAAAGGTGGTCTAAAATCTTTATATTGAGAAACATAAGGGAAAAATAATGATATAAGACAATACAAGTTCATTTTTAATGGTAAATAGGCCTACATGTGATAAATTAAAATTTTGATTAAAATTGGTGAAAAAATCAAAAGCACAACAAATAAATGGGTAACGATTTTCATTTATAGTATGAAAAAGAGAATCCCACCTCAATCTAAAAAATTCATTCTGATTTGGTGTATTCCGAGGTTTTAACCCCTAGGCACTCCTTTATTAGGCCTACATAAGTGTTCACACGTCGGCAAGGTTGAAATGTTGTCAACTTCATAGATCTTCAAGAGCCGCCAAACTTTCTCATCTCTCTTGGTTTTAAGTTGAACAACATTACAAAGCATGATGACCTGAAAATTGTAGGCTATTTGCTTAAATAATGTGTTTTAAACATCTTAACTGGTAACGAACATCTTTTACACCTGTAATGGTTGGGAAGACAGTAGGAGTGTGTTTGAATGAAATAAATCTGATTGAGGTGTTTTTTTTTAGGGTGGGTTGGGGTAATTTTGAGGCACGGATTTTCGGGGTAATTTTGAGGCACGGATTTTCGGGGTAATTTTGAGACACCCTTATAATTATTTAAGCAAGCCAAAAAAAATATTTACTGGGTTAAAAAAACTTTCCGCCACATGTCTGCAAAAATCTTAAAAAAACTTTCTTTCTTCCCGATTAAACCTTCGACTTACAAGTAAAACCAATCTACTTAAGGAGTTAAAAAAGATGTTATTATATTTGCACACAATCCATGATCAAGTTAGTTACACATTAATATCTTTAGAAATTTTTTATTTGTAAATTTTTTTCTCCAACTATGTATTATCTTCCAAACATGGGGCAATTTTAAGACGGTTGCTGGGGTAATTTTGAGACATGTTTAACATTAATAAACTAACATAATTTTTCTAAAACAAACAAAAACAATACCAAAAAACAACACCAAAACAAACAGATAAGCAGAAACAGAAGATAATTAAAATTTATATGTTGGAGCTGCAGTTGATACTGCTGACGCATAAGCAGCAAATATTGCTGAGCAAGAAGCTAAGGGAAAGAAAATCGAAGAAGATAAGAAAAAGCGAAAAGTTGAAAGGAAAAAGAGGAAAATTTAAAGAGGAAAAAAGTAAATGTTGACATTAGAAAAAATATATAAAGGGAATCATAATAAAAACATTGAAAAGAGACAGACTCAGAGTTCTTTAGATGACGACCTAGACAATGATAAAAATTTGTGCCAAGAGATGTATGATAACTCTTTCATCGAAGTGTCAGGTTCATTAGACGATGAAATCAATGTAGAAGGACCCCCTCTTCACAAAATTCCATCAAACATGAGGCAGTAAAAATTACACCTCCAGAAAGTTCAAACAGCAGAAATGCAGATGTATGCAGTTTATTCCGAATCAATCTTTTACATTGGGCAAGTTCAAAAACTTTTTAACATGTCAGAAGAAGAGACCCCTGAAAACCTTTCTGATGTAGAAATGAAGTACTTAAAATGGGTTGGAGATGAGAAGTTCTGGTGGCCTGTAAAGGAAGATTTTGGGATTGCAAAACCCTCATTCATATTTGATGGTTCGAATGAACCAACCCAAACTCCGACTTTCGATCCTTTTATAATTCAATCAGAGATGTTCAACCTTAAAAAAATTCATAGATGGCATTTTTTTCTGAAATTTCACCTGAAAAAAAGAGACAGAAAGTGATATATAGTTCTAAAGTCATGTGTTCTTTTTAATGAGATTTGGATAACAAGTTGATTGACAAAGGCTGTTTTTATTCTTTACGTAGAGGCTACCTATGCCTAAGTATTTCATCTTCATAGGTTGACTTAAATTGTTCCTATTTACCCTGATTGGTTAAATTCAAACTGAATGCAAACTAACATTAACCAAAGTGAACATGGAACTAACTTCAAGTGTCCGCTTTTTTTAGTACATTGTTGCCAAGACCATAGACTTATTTTTCTTTATATATTTTCTATAAAAAAATTATCGTTTTTTGTATTAAATATTGATATTAAGAGTATGTACATAAATTATACCTGTTACAAGGGATGTAATTATGTTTTACAACTTATTTAATTAATGCTGGAAGGCTTTTAATTTAGATTTCACGCTGACTTGAAGTGAATACAAATTTTATACTGTCCAATGATGCTGTCTCAAAATTTCCCCAACCCTCAAAAATGATGTCCAAGGCCCTGGCTACAATTTGCCCCAGTCAGGAGTATTTTACCTTGTGTTAAACTAAAGTTAGAGTAGGTGCCTCAAAATTCCCCCAGGCTGTCTCTTAATTTCCCCATTGGCCGAGGTAATGATGAGACACGTTTTTTTATGTTTTTGGTCCAACTAATCGATTAATATGGATGTAACTCTTACCACATAATGCTACTATCTATGAGGTGCTGTGATAAAATTTACAATAAATTTTAACCATAAATATTTTAGATAAAGGTTGATTTTTGTCTCAAAATTACCCTGACCCACCCTACACTGTAAACAATCAACAACAAAATATTACTGTTGTCACTTTTTTTGGGAGCGTTTCAAATCTAGAATTAATCAACTTACCACTTAAAAGGGAAGAAGTCTTTTCTGCTGATGAAAGATCAAAGTCAGACACAACAACCCGAGCTCCTTCTCTTGCCATCAATTGGCATGCTGCACGGCCAATTCCACTTCCTGCTCCTAGAAAATAAAATAAACTGTCCAAAGTTGTATAGAACAGTCTGAAAACAAGTTCGTAGACTTTAATCAAGTTTTTCAGAAAAAGTATTCAGAGAGTAAAATCTCTTTAACCTAGTTACTTTAGGATCCTCCAGAGGATGGCACGAAAAAATTTAAATAGATGCATGTTGAGCAAGAGCAAGAATTGAAACATACTACAGAAGAGAATAAATTGACATAATGAGGGCATCACAAGACAAAACTTCTACAACACAATAGAAACACAGCCGCTGTGAGGATTGCTCTTGCTGCGGGGTGAGGATCTGCAACTTTGTTTTGAGTATAAAAGTAACAGGGAGTATCAAGAATGGAGCGGTGGCATACCCTGTAATCCAATAACTTGGAGGTGACGAATTGTGGATGGTTGTGAGCGATGGCTTGTGGATGCGGTGTTCCCTAGTGGGGATTAACGTCCACACTATTGAATACAATGTCCATGAGACCATCCTCATAATTAGACTAGTTCATAAATTGTAAACCAGGCGAAATTGTGGTTTGGATCCCACGTTAAAATGTAGGTCCCTTAGTTGCCACTGGCTGTTGGGCTATTAATGAACATTTCTACTTACTGAGTAGGCCTACAGTAACCGGCCGGGAGTGATGCGTGATCGGTATTAATGTGCGAAGTCGTTTTTCGTTTTCGTAAATGTGTGTTAGTGTGTAAACTTTGTGACGGTTTTGTAATAGGTTTTTTAAGTACAGTTATGACACCATTTTATAACTTGACAACTACGGAAATGTGGGCTAAATGAGTTTGAGTTCGCCGCTGAGGATGAGGAGTAATTTCCTCGAAACATGTTCGGCATAGCCAGAAAAACTTTTTGATATCTTCAGGCTATTACGTAAGTAATAAATTTTGACAATTATTAATGAACAGTTCTGTGAAAGGAACATGTCAGCCTTAGTCAGTAACAAGACTACAAGATCGTGCCACAATTATCCTACACTCATTTGCCATTCATACAATACTTTGCTTAAAATAACTTCCTGGGCAGGTCGCTATTTCAAACAATCTATCTAATTAGAACCTTTCATTAGGCCCATTCACACACAGTGATCAGATTGTTACAAATTTCTATGGTATATTATTAGCACTTGCCAAAATCTGGATCGCTATAATTTATTAGCACTTTAAACAGTAGTTTCAGCGGTCATTTACACTCCAAGTAAAAATGAAGTAGCCTACCTTGGAATGTTATTGAACTGCAGATTTTTATGTTTGGTGCCAATAATTAGAAGATAACTTAGGAAGGCCTAATATGCTTACTACTACCACAGCGCACGTACCGGATAGGCTAACTGTATGAGCAGTCCTTGGCCTCAAATATAGGCCTGCCTTGGCAATATAGGCTACGGATCAAAGAAGGTATCTCAGACTATTGTTTATAGATTTAATAACTAGCGGCAAAATATGTGAAACATAACCTCTGGGACTACGGTAGCCTAATGAGGCCCTAAACAAAAAAGGTCAAAACTTTTTAAAATTTAAATATCTTTTATTGCCTACTTTTACACAAGGCAAAATAACCACTTCATCCTAAATAGAGACACTACTTATTTATTTGTAATAAACTTAAATTGATCCTGCTAACCTACAAACCTGTAACAAGAGCTAATTTCCCACTCAACATTTTTGACAACCTAGTAGGATTAACAAAAAATCACGATATCTAAGAATTACTTGGTTTGCGTCAATAATTAACTTTGAAATAGGTAATGAAATGAAGCAGATAGTTAAAAATAAGTTAGAGATAGGGAATAAAAAGACATAACCTCAATCTGAACCCTAACCTCATTTTTTCCTGCATGTCAGTTGAATCAAATAGTTAGGTTAAAATATTTTGTAACAAGAAGCTTCAATGTCCACATGTACGGCTAATTATTCAACTATACAAATAATATGAGTGGACTTTAAAATGTAATGTGTTTTAAGTGGTTGCACTTGTTAAGATGAGAAAGACTCACTTTTAAATACTGACTTTACCCAAAAGAGAATCAATGATATAAAAAACGTACAAATAAAAGGTACGTTTCAAAACGTCCAGGTGCAAAACGCTCACGTAGATTACAAAACCTTCTAACGTCAAGGTACGTTAAGGTCTAGCTTTACTAACCTGGACGTTCTGTACCTGGTATTTTTGAAACGTTCCCCAAATAATAATAAAAAATAGATCCATCAGTAAAACTAATGGAAGATAAGTTGATCGATATTCTCGCTGTGCTCTCTATAGTAGCTTCAAGCTAAGTAAAAATCGATTGTTAGATAGTTTGAAGGAATGATAGCCCCGAATTCTCAGACTAAAGCACGTCTTCCTCTGGGAAAAATTGGCGCAGCTTTCGGAAAGAAGGGATTTGCAGGGCCGAAAAATACTTGCTTACTCCTCCAGGGCTTGCAACTGCCCAGGGTATAAGGTGAAGCCCCATAGTTAATATTTTTTCCAATTTTAATGTTATGTCTAAAATGTGATAAGTTGTTGGATTACGTTGTTCACACTGTATACCTACTTTTGTTTAAATAAATATATAGTTATTGGTCCAACTAAAATTAAGATTTTAATTTGATAAACGGCAGCAGTTTTAAAACAAAGTAAAAATAAATTAGGTTTTGCATTGTAGCTAGCCCGAATGAAGATTTTTAATCTTATCTTCTAAAGGTATTATACTTTAGTTTAAAAGTAAACATTTAAGCCTACACATTAAAAATATTTACTCTTAGAAAGAATGCCGCTAGTCAGCTTTTTATTCTGTCTTTAATCACTTAATCACTTTAATAAGACAGGTACCTCATTGAGGACGTTACACCCAGAATATGAGTGAAGGATCACTGCCAGTTGATAATTACCTTATCGGTGCAAATGCTGCGGTATGTCGCTAACGCTGACATGTGGCAAAACTTGATTGAGACAAACGGAACTGATTCATCCCATGAATGCGCTTTTATTGCACTATCCATTATAGTTACTTAAGTCGAAATCAATCATTACACTCTAAGAGGCTCTGAGCTGGCGGGAAAAATGGGGATAACTTAATCGCAGACCCATGATGGGCTAGTTTTAAAATCTTACTTTTCCCATTAAAAAAGATAAATGCCTATCAAATCAAGATTATAAAAAGTTTTACTATTTGTAATACTAAGAAACTAGGTGATACGACATGACTTATAAATCAAAACTATATAATATAAACTCATCTAAAAAGCGTCCTGTAAAAGTGGGAAAAGTCAAACTAAATTTGAATTAAAATTCTTAATCAATCTTAATAAGACATACCTCATGGAGGACGTTCCCCTGAATATGAGTGAAGGATGAGTGTGATGATCATGATGATAGTGGCGCGATCTTGTAGCCTTGTTACTGACTAAGGTTGTCACGTTCCTTGGACAGGATTGTTATTTAATAGCCCAACAACCAATGGCAGCTGGCTCCAGAAACAACCCTTCAAAAAGCTACTAAATTTTCTCGGGATCGATCCGGCTACCTACAAGTTTGAAATATTATAAAATAATTTACTTTAACTTCCTTTAAAACTGAATTGTAAAACTTAAACACTGCTGATCGTATTTAAATTTATTTACATTGCAATATGCGGCCTCAACCTTTTTTATATCAAATATCTCCCACGAATTATCTAACCAATTTAAGACAAAGTTGTAATGTTGTTGTTTACGTTTTGATACCAGATATTATTAATTATTGATTGAGTTTCTAGACTAACAATTGACAATTAATCGTAAATTTATAAAGTTATGTCCCTGAGATCGGAACTGTTAGTTGCTGCGCGTCTCCTTGGTAACAGCACGTATCGAGTTTGGAAAGTTATAAATGTGATGTATGTAGTACGTGTGTTCATTTTTACCGAAATTGAAAACACTGGCACATCGCAACACTGTCGTTTTTCATAACTCAAAAGCATTTCATCTGTAAAAGAAAAACCAAGTAAATTTTTTCAAATAGTAAATAGCTTTATTTACTAGTATCTGCAGACTGTATAGGCAGTAGGTGTAGGCTATAATTGCATATATAATGTTTCATACTGTAATATATATCTATACTTTAATATGAGAACATAATTTTTGTGACCCTTTCTTCTCAGCCTGGTGCATCGTAGAAAAAAGTACACTTTTAGACAAGGATTTTCCTGTAAATGTACACAATCCCATTATGATTAACAATAGTTTTTGAGAACTGTAAAAAATTAATTTGAAATTATAACAAAAAAAACATAGGGTTTATGAGTTGCATTGTTGGTTACGAAATAATAACAAAATTTAACAAATAATGCAGTCACGTGTTACATTGGAGCAACATGAATAGAACAATTATTGGTGCACCTAAACCCAAATATTTTCAGGTTGAATTACGATTAGTAGGCCAAAGTGATCTCTAGTATGTTACAGTTCTTTAACTTGACAAAAGGAGTAAGTAAAACAGCCTTAGGTTGAAATGAAGTTTTTTTTTAAATATCTTGATTAAAAGGTAGCCTATACATACAGTCATTCGAATTATTTGGTACAGTATATGTTAAGATAAAAAAAGTTATAAAATATGTATTTTTCATAAAATAGTGATACTGTATATATTTGTATCGACTTATTTTGTTAAATCATGGGCACTAAGAAAAACGAATATTAAATTAACAAACTGTTTTAAATAACAATTATTTACTATGAAATTTATATGACTTCAGAATTTCATATCAGCTTACTTTTTTGCTGACCGCAACACACTTCTATGAAAAGGGGTTTTTAGGTGAAGCTGAATAGTATATTACGTTACTAGGCCGGAAAGTACTGTTTTACCGGACGAGTATAATAGTTCCCGCTCTCGCTTCCGCTCCGGCAGAATTTTTCTGCGAGAACGGTAAAACTTACTAGCCGTGTAACGTACGATACTTTTCATTATACGACTCAGAAAAACATACTTTCAATTAAAACGCATTCCCTGCATAAACCAAAACGTTTCTCAATCCTTCAAATCTAACCTATAATAAACCAAACAAACATTTGCCAGTGCTGTCAGTGCTGCAAATATATTTTTCTAAAAAGTAACAAATAAACACGCATTAAACGTCGCGTCGGTGTCGGTTTGCTGCAATTCAGCTGATTGTTTACTTCCGTCTCCTGTAGTCGCAGTCTGGAAAAACCTTCGGGCTGAGACCGGAAAGTCTTTTCTGGACTGGTAAGGCAATGGGCACTTTTCGAGTGTTTTTATTTATATACGTGAACACCTTGCTGATATGGGTTTTAATATTTTCCATGTAAGCTACCATTACAAAGTTCACAATAGTCTAATTCAGAACTAGGCGGCACTTCAAGAAAAACTATTATTTTCTTAGTCAACCTACTTGGTTCTTGTGTTGCACATTATTATGAAATACAGTATATAAATGAATAAGCCACCAAATACATTCCGAAGGGTTCCAACCTTATCTTCATAGACACACTGTGCCCACACGCTGGGTACACCGTCGCGTCATGCCCTATACTTCATTAAATAATGACCTTTAATACATACTATGTGAATATTTGGATTATTACTTGAATTAGTAAAAATTAGTCATTTCAACATTTATTTCCTACGTGAATCAAAGATATTATTCCTGCCGATATCGCACAGTTAAATTGTCGATAAAAATCGACCAGTTGAAAATAAGTCATTTAATTCCGCGGAAAGTTGACTGCTTAGCGATGGCCGGTTGAATGGCGACCGGACAAGAGGGAGTCCACTGTAGAATTAGTGGCTGGAAGCGAATTTGGTAGCCGATCGTCGCCGCGGCCAAAATTACTTCCTTCGTATAAATATGTGATCGGCAAATACGCAGACGATCTTTTTCAAGGACTCGAAAAGTTTGTCCCAATGATTTTTCTACTAAACATCAAAAAGATGCTCCCCCAAACATTAAGGGACTCCAAGCGACTTTCCAGAAGTCTAGTAATATACCCTGAATCTTCCTTGTCTTCAAAAATAAACGTGAAATCAGTAGAGAAATTATACTGACCATAAACCATAAATAAGTATAAGATCTTTATACCCATTCATCTGAAGGAATTCAATGTGAGAGACAAAAATCATTTAAGAAGTTTTATCTTCAACCTGAAGAGAATCCTCCTACTATAGGCCCATAATACATAGCCTGTATAGCTTTCTTGTAAGTGATTTATTTAGGAATTCAAATTTGCTGAGCACGCAGGTCTGCTGCAACTGGGGGTATTTATAAATAACGACAATTAATCGAAAATGTTGTATATACAAGCGTGCGTGTGTTGCAGCACCAAACACATCATGTTTGCACTGCGAAGTCAAAGCTGGGAGCTGTTTGGTCAGTCGCTGAATGTTTCATCCTGGTGACTACAGTGATTCGACCACACGCATTGCATGTTTAACTGACTCAAAAACAATACTTGAACTGCACAACTACTATCAAACTTATAATAAATAAAAAAAGGTTTAAGTTTTCAGACGGAATTCTTATGGTAAACAAATATATTATACAATTGAGAAGATTTACCAGAAACATGCGTAATAAAGGACTCCCCAGAAAATATCTTTTTGCTTCAAGCAAACATTTACCAGAAATAAGCCTAAAACAGCCTAGAATCGCTTCAAAATAAGCAAAATAATTACAAACATATTTTAATGAATAATGCTCGAAATTTATATGACATACTATTTTAAATGTTACCATTTAAAACGTCTTGTTAGTTGGTAATAGTCAATGAATATGAATTTAGGAACAAAATTTGATCAATGTAATGCTAAGAAGCCTACAGCTCGAAGTTGAAGACCTCCTTGTCAGTTGCGTCACGATCCGCCCTTCTACTCGTCCTTATTACTTTGCAAACTGAACAAAACTTGACAGCCATGACCCCAAATTATGCCTAACAAAGTCCTAAAAAGTTCAACTTTTGACCTACATTTATACATCCACTGCTAAACATTTTGACGTTGCCACAAAACAAGTTGTACAAAAACTGTTTGAGCTTACATTTTTATTAGGCTGCACCCAATATTTACACTAAGTGGTTTATATATTTGATATAACTTCCACTTACTTGTTTTATTATTTAAAAATACTTTCGTAGTTAAATTAAAAATATATTTGAATATCCACATTTAAAGTTATTGTTCTCGCTCAACAGACAAAGTTTCTATTCTCAAAACGGTCTTTGTTACTTTAACACAAGAATTATGGAGCAATCGAGGAAATATGGATAAAGTTAAAAAAATCATGACAAAGTAGTCTACTAAATTTATTTGCAATGTCTCACCTATTTAATTTGCACCAACCGAATAAAAAAGACAATTGTCTCGAACAGCAAGCTTAATTTTTCATAAATCTCTAAATATGTTTAGGTTAACCTTATTTACATTGCAAGAAAATAATGGAATCAACACTTATAATAAACCTATGTTGATTGCTGTTGAGATTTAGGACGTAAACCAACAACAGTTTCAAACTTTCCTGCCAGTTCACACAAAGTGCCATTCTAAGTACATCGTAAACGATTTTATGTTCTAGTTAAGAATAGTTAAGTTTAAGGAACAGACACAGTTACATTAGGTAATTATAATACAAGCTTCTTCACTTTTGCAGTTACCGATCCTTGGAAGAAAAAAAATATTTAAGTTATTTTTCATTCAATCCATGACAAATTGAAGAAGAGCGAAACAATAAATATTATAGAAACTATAAATAAATCGAGTAAAGAAGTATGTAGGTACTACTTTACACTCATAGTTGGCTTTTTATTAAAAATGCTTCAAAATGAATATTGAAAAGGACAGGGCCAATATAAATGCAGAGTAGCCGATCGTTTACCTAAGAGGAGGTGTTGTCGGCGACGTCACGTCCGCCTCCTTTATTACCTTGTAAGCTAGACAGCCTGGCGTTGCCACTCAACTGTCTCTGCTGACCTAGCCATTATTATGAAGGAATTTTAATTTGACTTATTTCTAATAATTTGGACAATCATATTTCATTCTTTTTTCATTGCATATTATTTTTACTATCCAACACGATTTTTATCAAACATAAAACGTATTTCACTAAACTTGCGTTATAAGTTTTACGATATAAGTTTCTCTAAAACTTATTTTGCATTTGTATCTAATTTCGTTATAAAAATGTTAATTTAGGCTTATACTGTAAAGTGATTTAACAGTTTATATAGGACATGATTATTAGCTATTTATCTTAAATTGCCTTATTAATTATTTTTTAGTGTTTTTGGTTTATATTAGATAGGCGTAATCCCGAAGAAATAACACATTACCTAACGAACTATAAATGAAATAATCGATCCTGAATATTAAAAAACAATCCTTTTAACATTATTGATAGAACTATTCAAAGCTCTGAATGACTAAAACTTTCTACGTTTTTGGACTTAACTTGTTTTAATGGAGTCATTGTATTCGGTTTAGCTCTTCTAACGAGTGCTTTTTTAAGAATATTAAATGTACCAAATTACTACGCTATTCATATCTTTAACATGTTTATCCTTATATTTTTACAAACTGCTTAAAGTGATTTCTTTTTCATAGGTTTTGTTGTTAGACCGTTGTTTAAAGTACACTAACTTCAAACTCTTTTCAATTATACTTTTGTTTTGAAATGAAGTGGTTAACAATTGTGTTAAGTAAAATAAAGGTGTGAACAAGAAATTGCGTGAAACCGCACTACAAAGGGGAAACACTCAATGGAGGGACTGTCTCATAAAAAAGACCAGCACGCATCATCTCAACGCCATGAGCTCTTCAATTAAGATCACAAGAAAAAAAAACAATATATTTAAACAAATCATTGCCTACTTAAACCAATAATAAATATCTAACATGCAGATAGCAGATAAGTTTATTTTAAAGGTAAATGTGGTGTGACCATTTCTGAAGTTACATGGTCACACCACTAATGATCATTATTATGATCTGCGCAACATTTATTGTTAATCAAGATTCTTTTGCAGTTTTTGTTCTTTGGAGAAAGGGAAAAATTATACAGACTATCCCATGCTTCTGAAGAAGAAAGAAATATCATACTGAAAATTGAGACCAAGGAAAATGATTGTCTCTAAAACTTATTTCGCTGAAGAATTGGTTTAGGATATTCTCAATGACAGTTACAAATTGTAAATAGATTGATCTTCAATGGAGGGTTGAAAATATTTACATTTGGATGTCGGAGATAAATTTATTGTCCGTGATCTTTTCCCATTTAACATCTTTGTACTATTTACATATGTAATTCCGAGGGTAATAAAGAAAAAAATAATGTTATTCGAAAAGATTGGTGACCCTGATTGAATTGGGCATACAGGGTTTGGCAAAAGTCTGGAATATATTATATAACTTTTATATTATTTTGCAGAAATCAATGAAATTTCACAGTTGTGTATCTATTACACATAGGAATATTCTGGCGTGTTTTTTTTAGTTTTTCGCATGCTGGAAGTCTTGAAATTCTTAAATGTAAGCATACCTCGAGTTATACCTTATTTTAAAGGTCTTAATTAATTGATCATAACAGACCAAACCGCGCCAAAACTAAGGAAAAAGTCTAATTACTAATAAAGCACTCGGAACGATGTAGTTAAGTTATAGATATATGTATTTCTCATTAATAAGGACAATTTGACGTATTAAAAATCTACAATGAAATTAAATTGTTTAGAGTGCTTTATTAGTAATTAGACTCCTTACTTAGCTCCTTACTTTTAGCTTAGAGTTTAATGGAAAACATTAAAATCTTTGAGGAGCTGTAACTTCTGAATGGATTACCTTTTTGAGACGCGATTTGCGCTGTTGAAATCTACTAATCAAGACCTTTAAAATGAGGCATAACTTGAGGTATGCTTACATTTAAGAGTAAGCCAGCATGGGACGTCCCTTGGTCATGAAAAAAATAATAAAGCACGTGAATATACTTCTATTTATGACTGATACACAGCCACAAAGTTTCATTACATCTAGCAAAATAATATAGAATTTATTTAATACATTCCAGACGTTGGCCGAACCCTGAATACCAGTTATATGAATTTGAGATCGTGGCCTTGCAATCGTTATAGTATACTAATAAAATGCCAAGCAAAATTTAAAAGGTTATATCATTCTTAATTTAAGAAAATAATATTAAAATCAGAACATTTGTTAATCCTATTAGTTTTTCCTTTTCTAAATTGTCTAAAACCGTTAGATTAAACATATTTGAAAGACATAAAGCGAAATTTTGATGAAAATCCTGAAAATATTGTGTAAAAGTTTTCCGTACAGTAAAATTCAATCGACCAAGTTTTAAATTTTATAAGGTTATTACCTTTACCTATACTTAATGTGTGGGTTATTTAGACACAACCAAAAATAGATACGTTATCGAATGAGACTATACTATAGTCGTAATGAAATACGAAAAATAATGCGTTGGTCGGTGAAAAAATTGACATCTAAAGATTTTGTAGTTGCTTTACTTACAAAAATAAGCAAAACGCATTTGTTTCTTTAAAATTTTTATCGTAAGACTCAATAAAATCTAGTAGATTGAAAGTTGTGAGTACTTATCCACAATTGAGAAAGTGATAATGTAAATGTATAGTTTAGCTTCGCAGACAACCTGCGTGGATTGGCCGGTGTTCGCTATCGCCAGCGAATCGTTTCCCCTGGTAGACCGGCCTGCGGGCGTTAAGAACGAGTAGATTTATATACGAGAATAAGAGGTCCGTAGGGGAAAACCTACAAATCACAGCTTCTCCCTTTCCACCCTTGGTGCAATGGGAATGGGATCGTGTCTGGCTAAAACGATACGCAGGAGCTCCTACGGTCGTTAGCGCGATGGTACGTAAGCCTACTTGACTTCTTAGGAATGTTCTATAGGCTCCCATTAACTTGATTTATTCATCAAAGTGTCTCTAGCAATATTATTTTGATCCAATTTTTTTTAACTTCAGTCAGGAGTGCGCTTTACGCCCTCTATGTTGTCGAAATTAGTCAGTTAAACAGCCGGAAAATCTAAGCCTACCTTTGAGTAAACATTATATATGTTTTTTTTAACACGAACATTAAATGCTTCTCATAACAATCAAGAGTTGATTTGAAACTCACAAATTCGTCAAAATATGCTTAGCAGATAAAATAATTAATTTAACTCTATACAGTATGAATATTTACTGAGATATTGGCAAATATTTAACATGAAAAAGGACGGTAAGGGAATGTTTACTACGGTTAGTAAATTAAAAACAGTGGCTCATATATATTCTTGAACTAACAGTCGATATTGTATGGTATATGTTCTCAAACAGTGATAAGTTTATTTCAAATACTGTAAAAAAACTAGTAGCCATTTCGATATTTAGTGAGATTTGGTTTATAATACTGTATATCTTTATGAATGCTGTAATTACACAATGCAGTCTGTATAACCATATGTTTTAAGTTGTGTATTGTGAAATCATTAATTAGGCGTTTGTGTGAACATTAACTTTCCTAAAAGAAACTTTAGCCTCCGTAATAACATTTGCCTGATGCGAGCGAACTCTGTTGTAATTGTAATATTTTATTTGTGTTTTTGTAATGATGATTGGCTTTGTTTCACATTGTTGCTACGAAGCATAAAATTCTTAATTTTTTAATCAATAAAATATAAAAAAAATTAGAATAATAAGTGATGTACTCCAGACGATATCGATGCCAATTACTTTATGTTTGTATTGAACAAAACATCACTTGGTCCATTAACACGTATTAATTAAAAAATGCGCACAAGATTTAATTTAAAAATAATTAAACTAAGTTTAACTATGATTTTTTAAACTTCAGATCCAAAGTCAGAGGTATTAGTGTGTGGGTTTACGATTAATTCATTCTCATTAATTCTCGTTACATGTTAAAATAGTTATTACCTTACAAGTGAATGGTCTAAAACCAAGTAAAGTGACAACCAACAAAATCCATTTTTGTAAATGCTAAATCCTCTTTTGAATTTTACAGTCCTTTATATATTTATAAAGGTCACTTTAAACCCCGGGAACGCAATAAAAATCCCTCATTTTTCTGTAAGACACAAAGAAAAACATTAATTTGGCGATTTAAACGAAAAATTTTCAATACTTACCGAAACGTTACGACCTAGATGGATCAGTAACGACTGGTAATGCTTGGATTGTGTTATAACGCCAGTGAGCAACTTTGTTGACTGTGATTGATAATAGATGGACGATTTAATAATGACTCTTTTACCGGCGGAACGATGATATTCAGGTGGTTCAAAATCATGACTCTTGTGCAAAATTAATGACCCATTTACCCGCAGAGATCTCGAATTTCCTCATCATGTTGAAAGTAATTGTATCAGCCACCTGCACTCTCTCCTTCCCATTGTGCACTCAAACCTCGCTTTGCTCTGATCCATTTACAAGCCGTCAGAGTAACAGCTATAATGGATAACAGTCTACTTCGGTATGATAAAAATAAATTAAAAACAAGGCATCTATTATACTAATTTCTTATAATTACAATAATAGAATGAGATCCACGGAGAGATTACTAGTGAGGTTTCCTTTAATTAGGCCAATGTGTAAAAATCTGTTAGCCTCATAAGTACTGTCCGGGGGATTAATGGCTAAAGCTCCTAGAACCTTTAGAGTCAGCAATGAATAATTTCTTATAATTACAATAATAGAATGAGATCCACGGAGAGATTACTAGTGAGGTTTCCTTTAATTAGGCCAATGTGTAAAAATCTGTTAGCCTCATAAGTACTGTCCGGGGGATTAATGGCTAAAGCTCCTAGAACCTTTAGAGTCAGCAATGAAATCAACAACCGCGTGATCGATTCGGACGAAAGACCCGGGTCATTGGTGATATCATATGGTTTCAAACTGCTTATGACGCTAACGTCTCAAGAACGATTTAACAAAAAGAAAAGGTAGAAACATAGGTGGATTTCTGAGGGTGCTAGAGGGTAGACGGTATCCCCTGATTTTTCATGGGTTTGTTTTGGCAGGGAAGGAAAAATTTGGTTTCTAGGTAACTTTTTAATTATTTTTGTTGTTTAGACCCAATTTTATTTTGGTTTTAGGTTTGGTTGATTTAATTTTTAACCCAGTCTTTTAACTTTTTAACTTTTTAAGTTTTTATTACTGTTATGTTAGCGAATCTCCTTAAAGGAGTAGCTGTTACCGTGGGTTTCATGGTAGGACCTAAGCCCGAGACCATGATAACTTTTCGTTTTAGAGCCCCCAGAAGCCAAAAACACAACGAATTTTTATATACATGTATGTTGGCACGATTGCGGCCGTAAATATGGTCCGATCTTAATGAAATTAGGTACAGACGTGTAACGCGTTCGTAAACCAGGCCGATCGGACCACCGAAAGGGGGGCGAAGGGGGGTAAACCCTTTATTAAACCCTTGATTTATATAATTATTATATATAATAATATAATTATTATATAACCAATATAACCTAATTGATACTAGGATAATTTTAACCAAGGATTTGCCCCAGAAAATAAACAACCAAGCAAGTGCGGGGACAACAGCTCACAATATCGGCCAAAGATTCAGGCCGTAAATTAACGACCTAAAACACAAGTAGATTTGGTTGTATATAGTGTTTGATATAAATAAAATTATCATAAAAAACAACCTTAATTGCTTGATTGACTTTTTCTTTAGGAAGTGATTTGGAAGATCTTATGAGCCTTTTCAGTTTTCCTAAACAGTGAAATTATTTCACCCAACTACATTTTAAACAATTACGTTTAAAAGTAATACTAATTTGATTTTTAAACACACTGAGGTAAATTCCAAAATGAACGTATTGAAGCCCTAGAAAGATTATGTTTAGTAAATAACTATGACTCATTCATAGTTCATTGTAACTGTGCAGTGCTTAAAAAAAGTCTGAAATATTATACGGAAATAAATGTAATTAAAACAATGCATTTTTTGTTTGTCATTAAAAGTATTTTGATTGGTTGGATGGTTTGATTAATGTTGGTCTTTATGGGGAACATCTTCAGCTAAACGTTGCCAAAGAGAACCATCAATTTTTCACCCGCTCGGTCACACCTGTGGCAGTTATTAATGATTGTGGCAAACAATCAGTCATTGACAATCCTTAAAACAAATTGCATCGTGCTTAAAAAATAACACTTAACTGATAAAATTATATGTATAATAACACTTTTAATGATAATACTTTGTAACTAATGGTAAGTAGGTAACCAATGTAATTAATAATTGAATAATTTGTATTAATAAGCTTATTAATACAAATAATTAAATCTCAATTTGAAAAATAATGAATCAAATCTATTTTTAAATAAAATGAATTTTTTTAAAATGAACGGGGTTTTTGTATGAAAATGCATTCATTTGGTTAATGCAAAAATAGAAGATATTTCACAAAATAACACAAGGGCTGTAAAAACTTTTAATTTTTAAAGTGAGTAAGGTTTTTAAAGTTTGCGTTTCAAGATTAAAAATCAATGTGGAAACTTAATTTGTTTTATAAATTGATTATTCAGTGAATTCTAGTTGAATAGTCACCTGCTTTAAATAAGTAATAATGCGTAGCTTTTCACTAGTCAAATCTATGATAATAGTAATTAATTAAAAAAAAAAATAAAAGATGTATTTGGAGTGAAAATAATCTCCTTCTAAGTTTTAATCACAAACTATTATATCATACCTAATTAAATAACCAGTGCACCACCATATATTTGGTAAAGTTCATAATTATACGTAAAGTATATCTAATCTTTGGAACAATATAGGATTACAAAGGATAAGCTTCAATGGAGGTCATGTGAATAAATGGCAGAAGTGTAAGCCTTGGGTTTGGGTTTAAAAGGATTCTCAATGTCTGTAGGGATTTTTCGCTGTACACACGTCGCTAAAAAGATTAATTAACAGAGTCTATTAGTTAAGGATTCGTTGTAAATTTAATTTTCAACCATTGCGTTTTATATTATTATATTTTCCTCTACGGAACCAATACTCATTTTTTCTCACCTAAGGAAGAGTTAACTACATCAATATACCTGCTAGTAGTTTAGTGCTTTTAATTATCATAACACCTCTCAGCTTACGTTGGTTTTTGCTATTTATTTTCCACATTATTTGGGTCTATTTTCGTACTTCCAGCGGACGCAGAAGTATTAACTGACTATTCCTGCTGATTATAAAGATGATTATTTTTTAACTCCTTGGTAAAAATTATGATTATGAAATTTTGAACATATTCTCAAATATTACTTCATCTGTCCAGAACGTTTTCAGGTTATTCAGCAGGTCAAAATATACAGAAAATTTCATTATGGGTAAGGTCTGTTCCGCTCTGGACTCCATCTGTCGGAGTAGATTTATTTTTCATAAAATCAACCATTATCACTTGAAGTATCACATTTAAATATTTTACACCTATACTAATAGCATTGCTTTTTTGCGTCGAATATCAAGTTACTACTTTGTACCATCTCAAAATGGCAGCCAATTTTATATGTCAAAGTTTAGTCAAAAACTGTAAATGTTAACATCAGCTTGAACAAACCGAAAATATGCAAAATTTAATGTACTTCTTAAGAATGTATAGTTTAATAGGTTTACTACAAAAAACAGGAAATCCTATTATAAAGATATGACAGCAAATTAGACAATACACAATTAAAATACAGTTTTTGGGATATTAAGCCATATAATTAAAAATGTATACTAAAGTAGACACTTGGTATTTCGTAAAAGAATAGGTCCTATAAGACATCATACATGTACTAGGTTTGACTTTGGCACCTCAAGTGGCATTAGAGTAAAAACAGATAATGTGGAAATGACATATAGTTCGACAGATGGAAACTGGAGCGAAATCGATCATATCCATAATAGTAATAATTAATTTTTATTTGTTTTAACCTGGTGAATAACGAGACAAGTTTCGGATTTTCGAAACTGGACACCTTGTATATTTTAACGACAATTATGATAGTTTATGTAGGTAAATTTTAATTTTGTTTTGTACACTTATATATTTTTGGAATAAACCTTTCTTCTTTTTACTACATTAGTTATTGAAAGATATTACAGCAAATTAGGCAAATACACTATTAAAATTACAGTTTTTGGGATATTAAGCCAGATAATTAAAAATCACCGAACATATTATTCTGTTACGAAATCGGAGTAAAGTTCTCAAGTTTAATTTACTGTTACGTTTGCGGGGGGGAGATAATGGCATATAAATAAACATTTTCATCAATCTGTGTACGAAAATTGCCCGTCACCGTACAGCTGAGATCTACGAAACCCCTCAATTTCCTTACATCAACACAAATAATAATCAGCTGATTTTTCGGTACCTAAACATTGCTTTTCCGTACCCAAACAAACTTTTTCGGTACCGAAACAATATTTTGCCGTACCCAAACAAACGAAGTTCCTATTAAACTCTAAACTAAAATAGACAGTTCAGCCGTATATTGTGTTTGCTTAAAAAAAAAGACTAAATTATGAAATGTTGGAAGATTTTTTATAAGATTGGTTACTTATTTGCATCGTGATGAAAAGTATAGTAAACAACTCGTCACAAAAGTCCCATTTCGGAACTCGATAGTGTTTTACATGCTCGGCTTACGCCTCGCAAGTAAAACACTATCTTGTCCCGAAATGGGCTATTTTCGTGATTAGTAGTGAAATATACTATTTTCGTGATAGTTAATTGCTTTAGGTACTTGCACAAGAACCTAGTAAGTGTTTCTTAATAGTGTTAGATTTGAATCACACCTTTTCTGCCACTACTATTAAATTTGAAATCTGTAATTAGAATGTGATTAAATGTAAAAATGCTAAATAATTATTTATTAATATTGAAGACATCATATAGTATGTTTAAAAAAACGTATATCAATAATCGACTTTTGGAATAAAAAAAACTTGTGTTTGGATTCAGGTTAACTCAATTTCATTAGCTGTAAATAATTCACTTTAACACAAACAACCGTTGTGATAGCCAGCGTAAATTTCATGAATGATGCCAAAATATTGCCTTCAAAATTCAATCATTAACATCTAAAAATAATTCTGAAGCAAAAAAAACATTTAACCTAGGGATTACAACGTATTTCCGTTATAGCCATTACAGACTTAACATTACAAAACCTCCGCTGTAACATTGCCCCACGTTGGATTTATGACTCCACTTGTCAATGGAAACATTAACCTCCGATCCTTTTTGAAGTATTGTTTGCTCACCTGGTCTCGGCTGAAAGTCTTGTTCAGTTTTCAAACGAATCATGGTAATAGGTTAGAGAAAATTACACGTAAATGTACAAAATATATGTGTTTATCTGTCGAAAAACTTTCACCCTCGTCTTATACGATCCGAAAACGTATCTTTCGTAGCTTTCAAATTTATATTGGAGTTGCTTTTAATTACACTTCTGCAAAAGTTTCGGCATTTGAATCCACATTCAATGGTTTTGGAAGTGGAATTAAAATATATAAAGCTTGAAAGAGAGGTAAATTATAAAATTAGCCTGAAAATACTCCAGCTTATTAAAAGTTTTGAAAATCCGTCATGTAATAAAATATAGAGTCATATTATTCAAGGATGACTGATCTTTAAATGAAGACCGACTTATCTCTGGTAAAGTTATTTTTATAAAAAAGGTAGATTAAATTATGAGAGCTTTAGTAAAATATTATTTTATCTTTACAGAAAAAACAATAACTAAATGAATAAAAAATATTTATTTTTAACTAGCTTACTAACAATTTTATGTTAGTAAAATTCCAGTCAGCCTTATATTTCTATAGCTTTTTAAATTTTTTTGGTTACATCCTTAATTAATGAAACGATGATTAGATAAAGAAATGCCATAAATTACAATGGAATAGCTACCCTGGGTTAACGGAGGATGTTTTGAGTGTATATAAAAATGATCATATCATATTATAAACTTTTGTTTATATGACATTAAATGTTTAAAAGCTTTTGAATATGATTGGCGGGTTAAATTTTATTAAAAATGATATACTTTTTATTTGATGAATACACTACGGAGTTAAAATTAGGTCAACGCAAGCCCAAATAACTAAGCATAAATGAAAGATATTCTATAAATATCGAATATCTTCATATTTTCTCTGATCAAGAGTTTATTTACCAAGCAACTGCAAAAAGTCCACAATAATTTGAGTAAGTGATAAGCTTATAAATAGTCTTCTACAAATTTTAAAATTTCTTCATTCGTGTGGCCTCTTCTCTTGATAAATCTTTACTTTTTTCGTTACAACACTTTTCAATTAAAATTTTGTCAGTTTCTTCTATTATTCTGTTTCTACTCTATTATTCTATTTCCATTGCTGTATTTTCTCTTTCTTCTGTCTATTAAGATTTTTTTAAATTTCTAATTATGGATATGATAGGTGGAAAACTAAAATATATATTTTTAAAAAAATCAACAGTTCGATTTAAACTAGGTGTTGTTACCAAAAAGAATAAACGAAATTTCTTACGATATCTTTTGACAATGGCTGGATTTTAGAGTTAATGAATTTAGTTGTAGTGTTCAATAAAAGAAGTGGCATTGGCCGATATATCATTGTCCTGCCCCTCGACCCCGCAGTGGCGCTATTTCTCTGATCCAATATCACGTCCCTGGTTGAATTTATTGCTCCATTTATCGATGAAGAGGTTAAAGTTTTCATCTTCAGGAGAAGTAGTTGGAACAGGGTAAACCGCAAGCAAGAGCTTTGAATATCTATAACTTTTTGCTTTACATTTCTTAAATTTGTTTTACTTAGATTCTACAAGTTTAACCATTATACTATTGATTTTTTAAACCTTCTCATATGATTTTTACAATGAAAACTTAGACTAGAAGACACCCCCGGCAGCTTATAAAGTTTATCTTATTTATTTCTGTACATTTTGCTAATAACAAATGTTTACTGTAATGACCCCTCCTTGAGATTTTTGTTCCAAAATTTAATATTGTGAAAAACTCTAAGCATTATGGGCTTTAGGGCTCTTCTCTGATGTCTGACCAACATAAACTTTATTTCCTGCAAAAATCCACGCCTAGCTCCTTTCAACACATCAATTATTTTAATCTGTTCAGAAATGAAGAAGGAGTTTGGAACACAAGAACACCTAGTGTATTAAATAAACATTTATTTATAACAAAATATATTGTTACAAAATATATGTAATAACTATTTTGTTATTATACATATTATATATATATATATATATATATATATATATATATATATATATATATATATATATATATATATATATTCGCAACCAATTCTCCTCTTTGAGTAGGTTTTAGGATAATAGATTGTATGTGCTAACAGATATATGTTAAATCTGCAAATTACTTTAGAGAATTAAATATCACTTGCTGCTTGTGGTTTTGCAAGAAGTTCTAAGAATATACTAATTTGTGTTGACATATTTAGTAACTATTGGGCTTTTACCCACCTCCAGCTTTATGGCGATAAGTCCAACCGTTTGAAAAAATCCTCTTGTCAAAGCACTTAAAAAACACTAAAAATAACACACAACACACATTACTAAACATAAAACACCAAAAAGTACACCCGACGTTTCGGGAAACCATAAAAAAACGTTTCCCGATTTATAAGGGAGTCCTTGAGACGTGGACGCAACCGAGCTGAACGCCTGATTACAACTGCAGTAATCGTGCGTTAATCAGCAATATTATTTTTAATCATCGCAAAATACAGTTTACATGTACTCAGTCAAAAAATATTTCATGTTTTTACTTAAAAATTCATCCTGTAAATCTAAACATATTTTATGTATATTAATAAAAAGAACCGTGACAATCAATTATGAAATATTTGTATCAATTGTTAAAGGAAAGCTAAATATTTATTTTCCTCAGAAGAAATCGAATTCAGTGAATACAGTGTTTTTTAGATTAATCACATAGATTCAAAACAATGTACACGCATAAATTTGAGTACATGGCAGCACGAGTTAGCTAAATTAAATAGAGCTGTTAAATGAAATGATACAGCTTTGCCCGGCGAGAGAGCCCTCATCTAGACCCCGTTTGTCCAACAATAATGAAGGACGGGCGTTGCGTGATGGTGCTGACAATGTGGTTATTATGGAAACGGCGCGGCGCTGCTACACTAAGATTGGATCTCTACTCTACCCTTTCAAAACTTCCCGCACCCATAAAGGCGAAAGGTTATTAAAAGCCTATCTGAAGTACCCGATAAAATATTGCCACAAATGATTTTTATTGAAGTTTTTAAACATTAGTTTTGTTGCATGAATGGAAAAGGTTTTGTTTGAGTGGAGAAGTTAGAAGTGTAAAGTATGTTATGTACAGACCAGTAAGGAAGTTAAAAATCATACAGAGGAATTAAAAAAGAAATAAAATTAAGGTTGTTGTGATAGTTTTACACAAAAAAAATTATGTTACATTGTAACTCATAATTATTAACACCATATTAATGTTATTATTAACGCCATTGAAGTTTTTAGATAAAATATTGAGCAACTCATGAACCAATTTGGAAGCAACAGTTAGAAAGAAATTTTTTAGTAAATAAAAAAACTAAAGCGCTAAACTATGAGTGGTTTATTCTTTTAGTTGGTACAATTTTTCGGTAATTATGGTTTGATTGAGTATAGGCTACAAAGCTGTTTAAACACTTATCTATTTATTCCAGTGCAATTTTTGTGGGTAAAATTAATCTCCACTATATTACAATACTTATCGTGGCTTTCCCGACGTAAGTTTAGAACCAACAGAAGCCGCAGGCTGTGAGATATTGGGTCTTCCAGGAATACTGAAGAAGCGACTTGGATTCATAAAACAAATTCGCATTTCACAGTAAACGTTGAACATATATTCTTTAGAGAATTATTTATATCTTCTAGTATGTTTACGTACACATACCTACTCTCTTTGTAGTTCGCGCATGAAAGTCCCGACCATTTTAAAGAACGTGTCCGAGAGGCATGGATAATGAATGTTTAGAGAGGGATAGGCGATTCCTAAATATCTGTATGCTACTCGCTGCAGCAATCTGTTTTTTGGACCTATTTGGTTTCCTATTGGATGATTACTTTGTTGTATTTTTATTGTTCTTGAAGTGTTTTTATTATCCAGCTAGATAGTGCTTACATACTAACAGCTTATAGTAATATGCATAGTCAAACAATAATTATGTGGTGTTCTTAAAGAATACAATATTTTAAATACTTTTGTTTATTACAATGCGGTTAGTGTCAACTTATAAGGAACACCTTGACTAACTCAAAATTAAAAATATTTCCTGTCTATAAGGTAAGTGCACATTCAGCTGGTACTTTAAATTTAATTCATTGAAAGTAAGGAAGTCCAATATTTCAAGAGCCCTAGGTTGCTCACATTTCGTTATAAGGTCATGCTGAACAGTTTTGTAGTTGCCCAACAACCTGATGTTATTTTTGTTTTGGAGGGAAAGTTCTTCCTGAATATACTCTCAGCTTTTTTTTTAAAGAGGGCCATGGCTTCACTGGGCCATGGTGTTGCAACGCAGCAGAGTTAGCTTATTGTGCAACCCTCAGTCAACAGGGCTTCACTCTCCGTCAAATCCCAAGGTCCTTAACGAACCTTAAGGTCTTCTTGACGAAGGTACCACTGTTCGTCACAGCGCTTTCGTATGATCAAAAGATTAAGAGGTAACTTCATTTTCCACAAGGTCTTGGCTATGTATTTTATGAATACGTTAAGCAAGCTTCATATTATCTTTTACATTACAATGTAAATCAACTACTAATTTTTCATTCAGATACTATGTCCTGAAATAATTATGGGCTACACAAAGGATGTCAGGTTTAGGTTGAAATCCTTCTGTATGTTTGTTAACCCTAACTTGACATTCATTTTTGAATTTGATAAACTATATTTTTGCATTCAATAATGCCAATAGGGCGAATCATAGTCCCTTTATGTTTGGCTTACCCAGCCATACCAATTTAAATAATAAAAATGTAAATGATTAAGAACTTTAAAAGATAATAACCCGGTTGCAGCTAACCTCATAATCAGTGAATTTATAATTTATAATCCCATGATTTCATCACAAGTTGAATCCTCATACGAAATACTGTATAGCTTTTTCATCGACACATGTTCTTAAATAAACATGTTGAAGATATTCTCCAAAACAATGACATAAAATTTGAGTATGCAGGTTTGTTGTCTCATGAATTAAAAATTGCTTATTTTCCCTTATAGCCCATTCGATCTTCTGCAGATGAAGCCACTTACCAAATTTTATTTAGCTATGTTGAGAAATAAGAGAAATATAAATTATTAATTATGTATTTCCCATAAGGTTAACAGAGAAATAGCTTCCTCCATATTGCAGAAATGAATTTTAATTATATTAAATCAAACAAATAATTAGTTAAAAATTAATTTATTTACATTTTTTAGTTTTAAATAACATACTACCATACTAACATACTGCCATTTTAAATGGCATTTTAAAATATAAAAAACTAAGAACAATAACAACAACTTAATTTTTTTATACAAATATGCAAGTGTAAGGTTAAGGTACTTTAAGTGACAGCTTTAGGTACCCTGCAAAGCTTTACGTACCCTTAAAAACAATGCATATCGTGATAGGATTGTGAACATCTACAGAAAAATACAATTCTATCGGTGTGCTTCTATTTTTCTTTCGTTGACACAGGCTGAGGAAAAAGTTATCACAAAAATCATGCTTGTCTATTGATTAGGTGGATTACAAATATAAATACTTAAAGGAAGTAAATATTTGTATTCGATTCAAAAAAGGCATCCTATTAACTGTATTTAAAAAATTTGAGTAAACTCAAAAATATATTTTTTATACTTTACTGACATTGAATAGTTTTTTTCTAAAGCCAAATGTAATAAGTTATGTCTATCTTTTAAAAAAATATAACTGACAAAGGAAAATTAATTTAAAAATCCACAAATAAAATAGAATTATATAGATATCAGTTATAATATATTAAAGGAAGCCATTAGCTTATAAAACTTCAGCCGCACCTGGTTCGTTCAAGATTGACAAGATTGATGAGTGGTTAGCAGCTCCCTTGTTCTATATATAAGTACAAGATTCAGTTTCAAACAGGCAGTCTGATGAACACAATATATTTAGATTAATTTTAATTTCTTTAAGGGTCCTAGTTAGTTTAATAGCTTTGTTTAGGTTTTCAAACCTTTCTGTTTCCCTTCTTTCTTACATTAACTAATTGATATGCTTCAAGTGTTTTGTAACAATAAAGAGTTTATTTTTTTGAGGGGGGATTAAATCCTAAATATTTCAGACATATAACAAATTCCTTTAAGATAACTGATATAAATGTTGTAAACAAATAATATAACCTTTATCTAAATCTAATTAATAATGAATACACATTAAAATGGACTCGTTATAACCCTAGAGAACTTTAGAAGGATCTTAAAGTTAATATATATAGGAAAAGAAAAACTAAAAGCAGGAAAATAAAACAACGCAGCCTATGCCATAGGTAAAGTCAAATAATTTTGCCTCTCAATTGTTGCATAATACCACAAACATAAGCTCTGACAACGATATTGGAGACTTATTTATCCAAAGTCAATGGTATAACAACAACTTTTTCAATAGCATCTGTGCTGTACAGACTGTATAATGAATATATATAATATCCGTTGAAACATTTTTTTAATGTTGCTAGTAGTCAACCAGGCGATTTATTTCATATGGAAATTTAGTTGGTTATACCATAAATTTGGGTAATACACCATAAATATAATCGAGAAACAATTGAAAACGCACAGAAATAACAGCAAAAATGCTTAGCAGTTAGCGGCCATTTGCACTGTGGTTTGGACGCCGCGCCGATGACCAGCCGGGGGGGGGGGGGTAAGTTACGGCTTGTTTTCACCCTAAACTGTCCAATGGATGTTTCACAAGTTATCGAATGCTCATTTTGGTATTTTAGATAAATTTAATATTTAAAACTAAACATATGTAAGATCCGAGATTTTTCTCATTTCTTCATGCGATCAAAGATGAAAACCTGCGAAATAAATCATGATAGTGATATTTTTTTTGATAGACAATATAAATTATTATTTTTATTTAATCGATTCGGGTTTAAGATTTTGTTGCATACTTGAATAAATTAGTACAACACTTTTATCAATGTCTCGCAGCGGCTAAAATGTTTTATGAACAATAAGGCTGGCAGTTAGAAATGAATGGGTATTTAATTTGGTCAGAGTCTTGACTATTAGGCGGCGGAGCCATTAGCCACATTACTG
This sequence comes from Flexamia atlantica, assembly GCA_035578135.1. Classification (NCBI taxonomy): domain Eukaryota; kingdom Metazoa; phylum Arthropoda; class Insecta; order Hemiptera; family Cicadellidae; genus Flexamia; species Flexamia atlantica. The sequence goes on along the minus strand of JAQJVK010000005.1, from coordinate 13,032,660 downwards.
GTAAGTGGCTGGTTAATGTCTAGACTTAGTGGAACACTGGGGCGATTAGGTCGTCTTCTGTTTGCTTGTTTGTTATAATTGCTACCTACCTTGGCTTAAGCATTTTGTATGAGAGTATTACTGGTAAGGTATATTGAAGCTAATAGAAAGATATTTTAATTTGTATTGGGAATATAAAGACTAAATTAGGGCCTAAGTTGCAATAAATTCAATTATAAAAACAAAAGATAAAAATATGAAAAAAACACATTGTTGTTATGATAATAATCTACAGTTTAAATTTAATTTGAACAATGATTAACAGAATAATTATTATATTGGTATGAACATTGAAAAAACCTAAACATTTTGTACATTACAACCCATATATAAATCATGATTTGATTTTTTTCAAAACATGTGAAAATGTGCACGTGATTACACATGTAATCTATATATATAAAAGCCAAAACCCATTGACTGACTGACTGACTGACTGACTGATCACAGTTTCTCAAAAAATATAAGGCTTAGAGCCATGAAACTCGGCACAAATATTCCTTACAGGCTCTAGATGCGTACTAAGAAAGGATTTTGCAATATTTTGTCTCTAAAGGCCTAAATATGGTATATTATAAAATACAATATGGCGGCCACTTTTAGCTTTCAAAGCTTAATTTCTCAAAAACCACACGACTTTGGGCCATAAAACTGGCACAATTATTCTTTATAGGCTTTAAATGCGAGAAAAATAAAGGTTTTAAAAATATTCTTTCTCAGACAGCTAAAATAGATTATTTGAAATAATTAAAAATGGCGGCCATTTTAGTTTTTCCTAACTATGGATGGGAGTCCTGCAGAATATTTTCAGGGAACAGAAAAGGTACGAGAACTAATCTACTGAAAGAATAAAATTAAAAAAATTAATGAGAAACTTTTTGGGGAAATAGGTATTTGGCCAAGATATTTACCTCCTACTTTTTCTTACAGTTTTCGGTTTATTTTCAATAACGTGCTAAATTCAGATTGATGTCAAGTCGAAAATACATCCTTAGTGTCTTCTTTGTTTTATATTCCGGGTTATCCTCATTCTCTGTATTAGGAAATTGGAGGACGTTAATTTATACCATTTGCTAATCATGAGGGGAACATGTTTAGAGGAAGTGTTACACTTTCTCATTTTCATCTAGAGTGGAATTATCAGCTGCATCTTAAGGGTTTAATTGCACGCACATTACCCAAATAAATCAGTCCATTTGTTAATTATTCCTAAAAATTGCACAAGGCATAATATAATTGAATTATGTTATGCCCCGCACGAATTATGTTATGTTGAATTATGTTATGTTCGCCCGCAGCGGGCGAAGCTGCGGGTATATCTGCTAGTTAATTGAATAAAATAGTAAAGAAATACATATGACGTAGAATAAAACATGAATATTCAGTTAACATTTACCAATACAATATATTCCCTCCATCCCATTATACACTTATCAAACTTTGTAGAGGAAGGGAAAAACTCATTATGCCAAGCTTTGTATATAAAAAAATCAAGGTAGAAACATTTTTTCCTATATTTTACCCTGAAAAGCAAAATAAAGTGGCTTTCGTAAATAAGTAGATAAAGTGGCCTTTAACGAAATTAACAGCAAGTTACCTATTCTTTGCATAGGAACAACCAAATTTAGAATAAAGCTATGATGGAGTTACAACCAGGCTTGTCGAGTCGTTCCGGCCAGCTGCGAGCACGCTGGGTCGTGATGAGGCTGACGACGTGGTTATTAGGGAAACGATCGCCGCCCAGTTTAGATCGGATCTCAACTCTTTTAAACGCCCGCCCATCCAAATTAAACCGGCTTATAACACGCCATAACAGGTGCCGGTATTGCAGAAAAATTATTCGAATTAATTGTTGTGGTTCGCATTTTTATTAACCACTGGGAATTTTGTTTTTTGTTGGTGTACAGATATGTACTTGAGGAATAAAAAGTTATTTTAAATATATAATTTTGCTGCTTCAAATCACTGCAGAAAAGAAAATTCAATCAATAGCATTTTATACTTAAAACACAATTGTTAAAATAAATTGTTAAATGTAATTGTTACATTGTCAAATATAAGAATGGTAATAAGATATCGTAAAGCATTACCTACACAACTTTATATTAATGAAACGTGCTATTTGTTTCCACACTTTAGATTCTAGCTACGTTTCATTCCTCCTCTTAATCAATTGGCTCAGGCAGAAAACCAATCTATACGTTCAAGGTAGGTGTCCGTCACACTTTGATTAAAAAAATATTTACTGTCACATAATATTAAATTGACATTAACTTTAGAGAATAGCTCCAGTGAAAAATAAATTACCCACAAAGTCACTACGGTAAATAGTAAATAGTAGTAAAAATTGTAATCTAACTCATGGCTAGTAGCCATGAAAATCGTTACTATGTTTCCATTCAGATTATTTCTTGTAAATCGAGAAAATAATTGGACGCTAGATTCGCCGGCTGAATCCTACTTACACTCATGTAATCACACAAACTCTAAACGCCTAAGGTAGACTGATAAAGACAACGCGAAGTAACAAGTTAGCGCAATCGCAATAAGATTTTGTAATTTTGATTTGTAAATCTGGGAATTAGTTAACGTTAATATTATTTAAAGAAACCAAAACGATCTTTCATTGAAGAAGAAAAAGCTGCCTTGATACATTTTTGCTAACAGTGAGTTATATTAGAGTTGCTGAAGGGCTGTTATTTATTACTTTTTTATGAATCAACGATAACACTGGCTTTCGCCTTAAAATTGAAAAGCATTATTAAAGCTGTATCAGTGTTTTCTATGAAGTCATTTCAGAGGATGAAGGAACAATTCAAGACTGAACAATTCACACATAACGTTAAAATTATTATCGCTCTTAATCCTTTCAGTGTTAAAATATTTTACTCGAAATAAAACTGGTATATTGTCACACATTTAATGTAAAATTAGATGATTGATAAAACAAATTAACAAATGGAAGAATAAAATAATAAAAACAAAGTATGGCGTATAAATTGTATTCAAGTGGAAAGAATATACATTCTGAAGCTGTTTTAACATTGTTATACATCCCTAAGTTTAGATTACAGAAGAAAGTCTTTCCTCAGAACTCTCGCCGATTCAAAGGACTAGAGTATAGGCCGCTTTTTCCTGCCGGACCCCAACTGAGAGCTCCTATTTCACTTTCCCCAATATCCCTCCCTTCTTGGATTTATATCTTCATTTATCGAGTAAGGTGGTCATATCTTAGAAAGCAAATATCCTTTACTCCTGGATAATATACAATAATCTAGCTTCCTAGAAATCAAAGGTATTTTTACCTCTCCGACCTTTTTGTTTTAATTAAGTAGGGAAATCAAGGTAATTAAGTTTTACTACTAAGCTTTTTTTCAAGGATGGCCATAGTATTGTGTTTGCTTTAGAATATGAGAGCATGCAAAACCGCTTTAGTTTCCTATTGCGTGTGTAAACTGGGTAAAAGGTACCCTCTCGAAAACATGAATGAAAACTTAGGACTTAGGTTAAAACAAGAGGAAAACTGCAAGAAAACTGTTCCTAGAAATCATAAATTGCTAACCTTTGTAATTATCTTGAGTCATGAAAAGCTTAAAAGACATATTAATAACCACTTCAGGCAATATTGAAGAATTATAGTAAATGAAAGACTTTGCGGGAGGCGTGAAAAAGGTTTAAATTATCAGAAAATCGTTTTGTTAGTCACGTGTAACGTGGCTTACTTACATATCATTTGACTATTACAGTTCACACAACAACGCATTAACAACGGACAATAAGCTGGGATATTTATGGCCAATTGCCCTGCGGTTTGGACACGAATAAACGGTCCAGGGAGAGAATACGTTACGGCTCGCTTCCACTCCGAACGGAATTGGATAAATGTTTTAACTGCGATAGAATTTCCCGAATATTTGTCTTGTGTTGCTAACGCGATTTTATTGAGTCAAAATTGAAATTATTTTTGAGCAATACAAACTAATTGATTGTGGTTCAAGTTTTAAATTATTATTTAAATGATGATATATGCCAAACACGCATTTAATAGCCCTATCGTAATTATCAATCATAAAAGCTGTATATACTAAAAAAATAAAACTAGACTGTTAAAAATACCACATGATAAATTGTAGCAATTGTTGAAGTTTATCAGGTATTGTTTCTATAGATACCTAAAGGCTCTTATTACACAACCAAACATTTTTATTGATCTGATCAAATAATTTTATTTGACCAGATCAATCAAAATTTAAGTTTACATTTAAGATTCAGCTATCACCAAAACCTATATAAAATATTCTATAGAATACTTCAAAGTGGATTACGTGGCAAAGCCCCTGTAAATTTTTACTTACAGTCTGAATAAATTTCACATCCGTTTATTCTGGCCAAATGGTTATATTTTTTTATTATTCTGGATATTTTCTGCCTGGAGGAGCTGAGGCCTAGGTCAGCTGGAAGAGGAGGATGATGTCAATTCAAGGATGGGATATGTCAGCTTTGTTCTGGAAATTTCTGGAAGGTAACAAATCTTATTTATATATTTCTAATATTCATTTAGTAAAATAAGGATTATTTTTATATTTATGTTTTGGCCAAGACATTGAAAATCATTAGAATTCATGGGATACAGATTTAAATTTAGGTTTAAAATAGAGAGCTCAGCTGGAGTTAAGTGAATATTTTTTTTAGAAAGAAGATTGCCCACATCAATTTTCCTAGACTGGATGGACTATGTGTGTGGAGAATATAATAGCAGCTCTTAATATGGTCTTGAGATCATAAGAGACAGACTATACAAGCCATAAATGGTTGAGTATGTTTGGGTCCAAAGGTTTATTTGAATCTTGAGCTCACTTTCAGTTTATTATAGTGTATTAAGCGATTTCTGGTGACAAACAAAATGTTACTATTTAATACATTTTTTAAAATTGTTTTTCAGTTTTGAAACATAGTTTTTTAAATTAAATCTTTCTTCAGTGTATAATTGAGATTGTTGAGTACCTTCTTGGGGTCTAAAAGTAATTTACTGAAAATATATGTTCATTTTCTTTAATATTAACATTGATATATGAAGCAATTGCACAAACATACAATACGTTTTTAGCGCACCGGAGTAGCTAGCATACACCTGGCTAACTTAAATCGTGAACGTTCAATTAAAAATGCTATACTAGGCATTGTAATATTAAATTACATTTGATAGTGGATTTTATAAACAATTTTTGGCTGATAAGTCCCTAGGTTGAAACTAGTAGTAAAAGTAATTACAAAGGCGCTCACGTCAACAATACTTCGCTTTCCTTTAACCCTTTTATTGTGACGTTGAGTATTAAAAATGTTGACAGATTAGTCGTTAAATAATGTCTCTAGTCTTATTTTTGAACGATATACTGTATGTATTAAATATTTTCCATAAATATTTAAAAAATGGTAGTCGGATCTGATGATATTTCCTCCGACTTGTTACTCAGTGTCGCTTAGCCAGCAGCCGCGGGTGTTAAGAGCTTGTGTGGATTATATCGGGGATCAGATCCCAGGGGACGCAGCCGCCGGGCGCAGCATTCAATTATCTCATCCAAACTTCTAATCTCAGATTAAAACACAGCGATTAACATATCTTCTCGCTTTAAAACTTAAATTTAGGGTATATTTTACTTATTTTACTTTTATAACTAAAAAGTACTATGTCTAAACGTTAAAAAATATAGGCATATTTTTGAAAGAAATTGTTATTTTTAGGATTCATTTTTTAGAGATTACATGGCTTTAAATGATTAAAATTATTATTTACTAGCAGTTGCCCGTGGCTTCGCTCACGATAAAAATTACAGCTAAACTTACTTCTGCTATTTGAACTGTCAAATTGTAGTATTCTCAGCTGTTTACATTTCGGTATTTGAATAATTACATCCTTATAAAATGTAAACATTGAAGCTAAGGACGTTCATGGGGCGTAGCCCGAGGGGATTTTAAGGAAGTGAATAGGCCTATATGTTTCCCAGGTTCAAGATCTACTTCTATGTGAAATTTCAACCCATTAAGTTCAGTATTTTTCGAGTTCACTTATCCCATTCATACATACACACAGAAACCACCTATTCTTTATAATAGTATAGATAGATAGATAGATAGATAGATAGATAGATAGATAGATAGAAGATAGATAGATGGATATGCATCTTACCAGCTGTAATACCGTTACCCGTTTTTGCACGGTTGGATAAATAACTGGACAAATTACTTTAGTTCCTATGGAAACCAAACAAAATTTATTAAAATCTCAAATAATAATATAAAATATATACAAAAATGCTTACGGGGTGAAGTTCAAGGAGATTCTAAGGATGTGAAAAGGCCTATATGTTGAACGGGTTCATGATCTACCTGTGAGCGAAATTTCAGCCCAGTCGGTCCAGTAGTTTTTCGGGAGAAAAACAGGGTTCCTAAGATAATCGTATATAAACTATAGTATTGAGATAATAGATAATATTAAGATTAATGGTTTTGTTTTGTTAAGAAAATAAAACAAATGTCATACATTTTAAGTTGGTAATTTTCCTACTTAGGAAAATTATGAACTTGAAAGAGAGCGCATTATGAGGTAGGAAGCAAATTCTACGGTGAGCAATCTATTCCAATTATAATATTATAATAGCCTATAAAGAACTTAAATTATAGCAAATTATCTTACAAATAAAGTTTAAAATTCATTAATGAAGACAAAATACTTATTGCAAAGACTTTCTTATCGCGCAGCACTTTTTACCAAAAAACTCTGTGATTATTCTCTTTTATGGCGTATCGTAATCATGGCTGAATGGCCTAACACGAAAAAAATGGTTTGAAATAGAACACTGATTTCATCACCAATTTGTTTTGTAGATAAATAGGTTTACTTTGAAGTTAACTTTTCTTCGCAAAAGATTATCTGCCGTAATACTTGCAAAACTGACTGTCATTGAAATATCCTTTGCTGTTTTGAAGTTCACATTGCACCTTTTAGTCACTCCTAGTCAGTACCCATTAAAGTCGTTAACTGTTGAAAGTTCTTATGAATTATCACTCGTTAAAAGGGTTATCGCTAGTAAACTTAAAGCAAACTTACTTTTACCATAACACGAGCAGTCGCACGCGTTCCGCGGTTCAACTGGAAAATATGAATAATCTCCATGGAAACCAAATAAAAACTATTAAAATCCCTCCCCCCCCCCCAAAAAAAAACTACAAAAAATATACATAAAAAGCATACTGGACGTAGCTCGAGGGGATTTTAAGGAAGTGACTAGGCCTAAGTGCTGCGTTGGTTTAAAATCGTTGTCTAATCGGCTGCCTATTTTTTACGGTGGTTTTGACACTTACCCCCAAAAACAATCAAACATAAACTACCTCTTTTTGTTATTATAGATGGATAATATGTAGTAAGAATTAGTCTTTTTGAATACAACAATGAGTTAATTGTAAAACAGTATCCATGGTAAAATGAAAAAAATAACTTTTTAAATATCTAGAAAACGTTTTGGTTAGTAAAGTTATTAATTTTTAAATCAATCCTCTACCTCACAAAGCTAGTTGGAAATTTTCACTTCGGATATTGCTATCTAGAGCCTCGCAGGCATCTGAAGGGTGAGTATGGAGGAATGCTGCACACTGAACCACCGAGGGTGGATCTGCAAGACAAGTAGTTCAAGCTGCAGACAAATAAACTGAACTTAAGAAACTACCAACATAATGAAAAGTAGCACTTGGAAGTAGAGACAGCTGTGCTTCTTTAGTTTATACTTTAAGAAGAAATACGACAAGAATAAACAACAAAGGTAGGGGGGCTGCAATCCCAAGAAATTCGATAATGCAAGCCGTTCTTACGATGGAATTCCACTGAAAGAAGAATTAAATGGAATTATACATCAGTTTATTTAAATCTGTAAATATTAGCGCTTTCCGAGATAATCGATTGTGGTGATTCGTTAACTGTATCCGGGAACTGATCTCCGATATAATCCACACAAGCTCTTGCCACTCCTACCACCCGCGGCTGCTGGCAAAACGACGCTAAGTGACAAGTTGGCGTAAACATTCTTAGATTGGCGAGACTTCCCGATCTAACTTTACAATTTCATAAGACTGAAAACATCCGCTTTTTCCCACTATAAAATAAACTGTTAGTCGTCAAAAATGGAGTTAGAGAATGATTAGTTAAAAATTAACTTTAGATTAACTTTTTGATTAGCTTTAGATTAGTTAATGATTAAAGTAGAGTTAGTTTTATTATGAATGTTATATTCCTATGGAAATGTATGGAAATATCCTATTACAATATTTAGAATTTAGGTAACTGTTGTACCCTACCGATATACAATCGTGTTTCATGCAATAAGAAAAATGCAGCGTAATATCATTGACTTTGAATCTGAAGCAGACCTGCTATAACATTATCTGTAGCAGGTTTTGAGTACCCCAGGATTGAAAGAGCTCCTGGTTATTGTGAATCCCTAACAGGGTGTACAGATGTCACCTTTTAATTTAAGTATCAGGAGCAGGTAATATATCATTTAGTGGCACATAAAACAAGAAATAGTCAATTAATTATTGATTTTTGCAAGATAGAATGTACAAATTGTTTAAATAAATAGCTAAAATAATGGGGTTGATAGAGGCACCATCTGTTGGTAATCAATGAAACTATGTCAACTTTAAATTCTGGATCATCCAAAACTAGCAACAGCTGGGCCTTTAGAATAGGAGGTTTATTTATACAGATTTGTAGTCAAAGGTAATTTTTAAAATATTAATTATAGGTAATATTAAAGAGATACGTAACGACAGTAACAAAATCTTCTCAGATATGTTTTAAAGGATTTTATGGATCTCTGTTTCGTAATGAAAATAACCATCTACAAATTTTATAAAGTTATACCTATTTAGTTATTTAAATATTAATTTGTTTAGTATCATGCATTTCAGTTCAAGAAGTTTAAGTAGTCCTCCGAAGAAAGTTTATATACGATGGAAACAAACTTCCTCTATTATGGATTTGAAATTAGATATTAATTAACACAAAACTATTATAATTTTTATTTCAATACACAATAGTATTATTTGTAGGGGTCCTAAACCGATTTTAGAGGAGCATTTGGGCTGCTAAGGAGCATAAACGCTGTTTCTTATCCATTGAACCCTACCGATAAGTTTATGCTCTACCTGGCTTGCTTTGGGATTTCCCAATTTTTTAAATGAAACCATATTATACTTAGAAATATGATTCATTTTTAAAGACTTCTGATATGAAATATATATGTATTCATTTCAATGCTGTTATTAATTCTCGGCAAACAATGAGAAAAAAGAGATATTAAGTTTTCAAATTGAACAATATGGAAAAAGTCTACTATCCACTATATTCTCAGAATATTAATCCAATATATTTAACAATATAATAGCCTTATAATAATAGATAAAACTGGGTTTTCAATAGAAGAGTTTATTAACAATTAGCTTATAAATAACTGAAATTTTAACAATAGTTCTCGTTGAAACCAATTAAAAACAGCCAAATCAACATCACACGAGTAAGTAAGGTTAACATGAGCCTTGAAGATTGCCATGTTGGTAACGGAATAACAAAATATATACAAGTACAGACAAATAAATATTTTATTGAAGCAAGGTCTGAAATTAAGAACAAAACATTATTCGTCGTATTTTGAAGACTGATTGATCTTAGTCTGTTCCAAATAAAAGCAGAGACTCCGCGTGTGTACCAGCAGGTCGCCGAACGACTAACCTGTATCCGACGATGATTTTTTTCGTTTGTTCATAATTTTTAGTTTTCCCTAAATACCTTTGGGCTATTTCACCTATCAAAAGATTCTATTTTTATAAAATTAGACCAAATATTTTATTTTCTCTGGTATTTAATTAATGTTAATAAAATTACTTGTTGTTGCAATTTAGTTTCCCCTGTTAATACAAACATTAAAAATATGTTTGTGTGTTGAGTCATAATTTTCAGCCACACACAAATTACAATCAAAAAGTATAAAAAAGAAGTACATTACAAAAATGAATATAAAAAGATAAACCTTTGTTGATTTACTTTCATTTCAATAGCTCACGTAACAAACCATTTACAGCAGCCAATAAGC